>OZ018330.1:11662827-12007827 GCA_963969495.1 Ceratothoa steindachneri
AGTTTTGTAGATGTAACTAAATGAAAATTCATGAGATTCATCATTTTGCTTTCACTTAAATGGCCGAGAAGAAAATCTAATGGGTGATTAACAGTAAGGATTTGGTGTGCAGAGGAAAATTAAGGATGAAGAAATATAGAGGGAATAAACAAGAAAAGGAACGATAGTATCGAGAAAGATAAAGACCTCTGCCTACCGAGAAAGCACGTCTTTTCATATATAATAACATTAACTTAAAAAAATACCGCACAAAAGTATTGCTAGAAGATATCGTTTTCCAATGCCTTTTCACCACTTCAGAAGTTGCTCGAAATAATGGCCACCGGCGGCAAAATACTTAGTGATAAAACGAAAAAATCACTTTATCTGTCAAGATTCTCGCTTTGCTCTATTCCGCACTCTCTAAGAGGTTTCGCTATAGATGAGGTACTTTGGAGGTACCATCAACCTAATGTATTAAAACAGGTGAGAAGATATAGTGAAGTAAATGTAAGGAAATATAGAAATAGATAGAAGAAATGAAGAAAAAAAAGGTCTGAAACTTCTTTCGAGGCGATAAATGATGAAAAAGAACACAAAGGAAAGGTGACAGCCATAGAGATATTCTTATATGCCTTTGTCTTCAATCCTTCGAACCAAGGACATTTACCTTGCTAGCGAAGGCTTTTAATTACAGGGATTATAAATTTATTTTGTTTGTTTCTTAAAAAATATTCGTATTTACTTTTGCCAGAGAGATTCTTTTGTGTAACCCCATAAAGGGAATTGGGATGTGGCTTAAGAGAGTCGTGTAACCCCTCGGTCCCTATCAATTTGTATGCCCTCTTTTATCAAAATTGTTGCTATTTCCTTTCCACGCCTTTTCTTCTTCCATGGTTTTGTCCCTCTACGAAAGACTTTCAAGACTTTCTGGTAGAAGTTACAGATTAGCCGAGTGGAAAAAACACTTTCGATTAGAGCGAAGTTAAGCCACATTGGTTGAGGTTAGTCTTGGCATAGAGTCCAGATTCAAGCTGAATTCACGTCGGCTACCACAGTCTCTACCCATGGTTCGGATCCCACGTTAATCAGTAAGTTCGAATGAGAAATTTAAAGCATGAGTCCTAATCGGTGGTTAAAAAAAAAACCAAATTCTTTTTATCTTTTGGTGGAAATATCATTTTTGAGTTTATGTTTATGGAAATATCATTTTTGAGTTTATGTTTTTCTACATAAATGCAAAAAAGAAATTCTTTATTTTGATAATCATGGCGCTAGGCAGATATTCAAAACTGGAAATGGGATAGAAGAAAGTCACGAAGTGATGGAGGAAATTTTCAGTTCTGTGAATCAGATTCGTTTGCAGCTATGTTGAATGCTCCCTAAGAAGTAAAGGTGGAGATCATTAATGGGTAGTAAGCGTAGTTGTTATCGGTACTTATCAGAAGAAGAAAAGGCCAGTATAATTTCACTGAGAAATTAATATATTTCGTGTTTGATAAAACGGTTTTATGGCAATTAATATCTATCATGAAATATAATAACATTATTTATTTTGTAAATATATTTTTATTTATTATGTTCACATTTCAACAGACATGAGTGGACTCCACCAATTATCTCCGTAGAAGGAACGTATCTAATAAATAAATATATCACAATTTAAAGTAAAATTGCTTCGATCAAATTCTTTTATCTTGCGGTTTTGGAGCCAACGCGGCCACTGCGGCAAGGGAAAGAAAAGCCTCTTCTTCTCGGAATGTAAAAGTGACGAGAAAAATAGCGACCGGAAGCAGTGGTTTTGCGACCTTACATCTATTGGATGTGGTCGCTTAACATCCGCCGATGAGCAGCTTTCCCCGAACTTACAACAGTTTTCCCCGAGCTTACACCAAAACAGTGTGAATATGCCCCTGAATGTTTCCCTAAATCTATCATGCAAACTTATTATTAAAAAGTAATACTGCGTATAACTCATATTCAGTATTTATTTTTTGGTTTGATTCTTATCGCTGAATTTCCTAAACCAAAACACCGGTTGTGGGAGGTTTCTCTAGGCTAAAAGGCAAATTGAGTACGTGATTACTCTATCTTTTAGGCACTCAAAGTGACTTTTTCAATGTTGCCCTTAACAATTCGGCTTATTTTTTTTTAGAAAAATGAGCGAATTAAATAAAAGCCACAAATTCTATCCTCTTTTTCAAAGCTTCCAATATATTGAAATAAATCTACCTCTTTGCACGTCTTTGAGCTTAAACCTTATATCGGATGCCTCCACTCTTAAAAAACCCCACCTTAATAGCGAATTAGACAGTAAAGATACCTCAAACAATGTTCGTCCTTCAAAATGCCTTTGTGCAAATACTCTGCAATACTCTGCATAGGCATTTGTCGCGAAAGCGAGGCTAATGCGAGAGCACTCGGACGACCCTTTTGTTTTCGTCACTTTGCTCCCGTCAAGGCTCAACGGCAGCTCGGATATCAACAAGTTAACGACCCGGAAGTGAGTTCGGGACGTGCGGGCGGATGCGATATTATATTGCATTATCATGGCAGCAGATATATAAAAGACTACGTTTCCTTCCTTACCAGACTCTGCGAAGTACGGAAATGGCAATCAATGTCATAATGAAAAAGCTTTCCCAAGCCAAACGGGACAGGAGTTATGTGGATATCGTTTGTCGGGGTGTATCAAAGGCGTTTGATAAGGTGTGGCAACGGGGCATGCAGTATAAGATCTTACGGCTGGGTCTAAGTGAAAACTTAGAAAGAACTCTCTGTGACTATGTCATGGAGAGAGCGGCGTATGTCAGTCTAGGGTGCACGGACGGACCAAAGTTTCCGCTCACTGCGGGCCTCCCGCAGGGGGGGGGGGTCTGTCCCCCACCCTTTACTTGATATACACCGCGGACGTCCCAGACCCTGTGTACCCCAATTCCCTCAATATTCAATACGCCGATGATTTCAGCCAGATAATCGTATCTCCATGGAGGAATGCGCCGTGGCAAGCTCGCTTGACAGCGATGGAAATCACGAACCTTAACAACTACGAGGCTCGTTGGAAAATAAGATCAAACCAAGAGAAATTCAAGGTGGTCCCCATCGGACGCACCTCAAAGGGCAGATGTGCGCGTGGGGGATACGCGTTCCCCCCACACCAACGAATGCAATGTACTTGGTATGAAAATCACCTCTACCGGGTACAAAAAGCACGTCGAAGAAAGAATTTCTTGAGCCTCGTCCGCTGTCAGAACTCTATACAGATTCAGAAATCTACAGGAAAGCAACAAGAAGAAGATCTACAATGCCCTTGTAAGATCTACGTTGCTTTACCCCGCCTTCACCCTCTCATGTGTCTCAAAAACACAAAAGAGGCGTCTTCAAGTAGTGCAAAATAAATGCATGTACCTAATCACGGGTACACGCAGGCATGAAAGAAGACGGCAAGAAGACCTGCACAGAGAGGCGGGGATAATTCCCATTAACAAAGTCATAGAAGAACGGACCCGGAAAATGCAGGTTCTGGTTAATCGTGAACTGAGTGATGAAATTACCCAGATGATTAACCAGAACAGAAGAGCTGATTGTCGCCCCAGATTCCCCAGCTCCGCCAACCGAGTGGCTGGCGGAGACGAAGTACCGCTCTATGCATAAAATGAGATGAAAAATACCTGTGAAAACAAAAATAAGAACAAAAGAACTCGAAATTACTACAACAACCTACCGAACAAGACTACCCTACCAAGATGTAGTAAAACCCCCCGATTACGACGAGAACATCAAAAGAAGAAAACATCAAAAGAAGAAACAAAAAATACTATTAAAACACACACACACAATAAAACAAAACAATAAGCACGCACTTAAACGTATTTAAAACATATACAAAGTAAGCAATGCACAACATAAACAAAAAAAAACTAAAGCTGCTAAGACAAAGGGCTTGAACGCCATAATAATTATAATTTTTTAGAATTATTACAAAAAATCTAATACAACAACAATAAATACACGCATCCAAGAAAATAATAAAAGTGATGAGTCTGATCACCAGACCCTAGGCATCTCTTTGCACCCTACCACACTTCTTTCTCTTTTCTCCACTTGTCTATTTTCTCTATCTCTCCACACACCCTATCGTCCTCCCCTCACATGCACCATCACTTTGATTTAATAAGTTTCAAATAAGTTAGCAGACTCTGGATATTCGTTCCAGGGGTACTTGCACGCACATTTTAGGCCCATACACTAACGATAAAGCGGATTTTTTTCTCACTATCCGATTTATTTCCTCTTTAACATAATTCAACGAATGACAAAAGAAACAAGGGCCTATCAGAGGCCATCCGAGTCAATACTCCTCCACACACAAAGTGCATCTAGAAGATTGCATCTAACTGCTTAAAGAGGAACCACCATCATGGCTTGTCAGAAACTAAATCACTAAGCTACTGCTTAAAAAGGTATCATCACCATCATGGGTGGTCAAAAAACTAAATTATGCAATAAACATATCAATAATATAATATATACACAAATTGTTATTCAAATAGCTAATATGCCCCCGAAAAACTTAGAAATCATGATAACCTGCCCTCCTCATATAATCATCTAACCTGTGCTAAAAGAAATTTAAATTTAGACTGCTTATTTTCGCCTGCGTAAACCATTCCAGCAATCTACCATCCTGTTGGTGAAAAAACCTTTCTCAATCCAACATACGTTTATGTTTTTTTTTCAATTTTTAAGTGGTGGTGCTTAGTCCTATTACTACCTTCCAACTCAACAACTTGCTAAAATTCAACCTATGTAACCCCTAAACAAATTTTCGAAAGCTCAATCACATCCCTTCTCACACACCTTTCAAATAACAACATATATTGAGATCTCAGCCTATCTACATATTCAAAGGGCTTTCGGTGAAGTATCAGCTTTGCAGCCATTCTTTGCACTGAATCTAACAGGTTGATATCATGTCTAAATTGTGGAGGCATACTTCTCTATTGTACTGTAAATGTGGCCTAACATATGAGTTATATAGTTTAAGCATAACCTCTTTACTTTTATAACTATCATTCTTCTTAATGAATCCCAACACTCTATTTACCCTACTTTTTCCTCAATAGACTTCTTAGAAATCCTCAGTGACCTATCTCACCCTCGATTGCATTCAGCCAATGGCCGTCTATTTCATAGCTAAATTAACAAAATTTGACATAACATAATTTAACAGATGACAAAAGCCAAAAGGACCTATCAGAGTTCATCAGAGTCAACACCCCCCCCCCGTAAACTGCATCTACAGCATTGTTTTTGAACTGCTTCAAAAGACATTCCCATCATGGCTTGTCAGAAAATAAATCAAGCAATACACATATTAATAATATAATATATACACACATTGATATTAAAATATCTAATTTGCCCAAATACCACTTGTCTTTCATATCTCTAATGCTTTCTCGTTAGAGCAACACAGGCCTCGCTCGCTTCATTTCCAATCATTCTTTCCCACTCCTGACTAAAGTAGATAAATCTACTCTTAGATTTGAATGCATAGGGCTTCAAATTCACCCGTGTAATTTTCGTTACAAAGAGGAAAAATGAATTTGAGGCTAACCGCCTCATTGTCAAAGGCACTAAATAAAGGAACTAAGGAAAGCAGAATCGCAGTAGATGTTATAAAAAGAAAAATTGTTCCTAAAGTGAATGGGAATTTTGGAGAGGGGTTAGAAAGGGTTGAGTCCGGGTTCGCAATTCTCGATCATCTGCGACACAAAAATGGAGGTTTCTTCGCCAAGGCGAATCGGAACGATATTAGCGAAGGCAGAAATCTGAGATGTAGATCACAGTGGAGAATATCTAAAACAAGAAAGAACGATTAGTGCGAGTAATCACCTTCTCCTTAATCTCTGTGTCAAATTGTATAAAAGGTTTCAACCAAAGAATAATAAGTAGTGAAGAAAACAAAACAAAAAAAACCTGATTTTCTCTGGTCGAATGTTAATTAACTTAAGCAGTGCCTAGCCTATGTATTAATCATTGTGCAGTATTCAATCCTGAAACACAATATCATAGACGGGAGTGTGATGTTTTGTTTTGTTTTTGCAGAAGCGATAAAAGAAAGTGGAATGGAACAAAATCATTTTTAGAGTCAAAATGTTGGAACGGGATCATTTTTGCTCTTTAAAATGGGGCCTGTACATTAGTGCTACAAAACTGAGGTAGATTTTTAGAATTATTTATTATCTAAGATTATGGTCGTTTATAGACATAGTACAGACGTATTATGGTCAGAGTTTCCGAGAAATTACCGCCATTTAAGGCTTGAGTTCTCTTCAGTGGCCACACAAGTTCGAACCTAGTGTTACAAATTAGATAACCTTGTATATACAGTCCTTTATTTACACAAATATGGCTAAATATAATTACAATCTTGGGTATATATATATATATATATATATATATATATATATATATATATATATATATATATATATATATATATATATATATATATATATAACAATCCTATTACCAAACAAACGAAGAGATTAACGAGCAAACAAAAACAAATACACAATCGTACAAAAAGAGGCCTAACAAACACACCGAAAGCAAAAAAAGAGGCCTTTTGCTAACACGGTTTTTATTTTTTTAGGTCCCTCGGGGAAGAGTCCTGCCGGCAGTCACTCTTGGGTCCAAAATTGGGTGCGCGCGTCTTAAGGGCCTGGCGCCTCCGAGCTCAATATAATCTCATAATGCGATCAGGTCGCGGTATTGAGGCTATAAAAACCCTCCTGTCCAACCAATCATTAACTAGTTAAGGATGTATGGCAATTTCAATTATATTACTTCCGAATCTTATAATGCCAGCGACTCTTTACAAAATTTAATAAAGTGGCTTTTTGCAAAATTTACTTAAAACAAAATAATATCTGGAAAGAGACTTTTTAAAAATAGAACATGATATCCAGAATTTATATATATATATATATATATATATATATATATTAATATATATATATATATATATATATATATATATATATATATATATATTAATATATATATATATATATATATATATATATATATATATATATATATATATATATATATATATATATATATATATATATAAACATCTCCCCATTCACACACACATTCTTACAGAAGGAGGTAGACGTTTGCGAGAAAGGGGGTGGGAAAATGGCCCTACAAATACTCTCACATTCGCTCCACCACAACCTGATTGTACTTGTGTCATTTCATCATATTCAAAGGAAACGCATAGTTATTTTATTAGTAACACATTTTGAACCTAATGTAACCTTAATCGTGAGGTAATAGCCCTCACTCATGGCCGCAATGGTAGTCAGGGATGTGTATTACAACCTTAATTAACCGACCGAAATCCCCTTTTATCCCTAGATGATTTAAAGCAGAGACTGACCACGCACGAGCACTTGTGCCCTAAAATTTGTGGCAGAACAAAATTATGAATTAAAACAGGATATCGCTTTGATAGAGTAAATTTACAAAATGGAGTTAAAGTAATGTAAGAGGTCTAAAAGTGTAGATGAAATTCAATATAGATTTATATAAGGTGGATAAATTAATCGTTCGTAACCTAAACACGATTACATTGGGAACATATTAATTTCGAGCCCACAAATCCGAGATTTCTTGGTTACATAGAACATAAGAACATAAGAAAAGGAGGAGACTGCAAAAGACCATTCATGGCCTACACTTGGCGCTTTCTTCGACCTGAGTTGGAATACGCGGTTTTATTTTGGTCTCCTCATCTGCGAAAGGACATCTTAATCAAAGGTGTCAAGTCTAGGAATGAATCATGAAGCCAGATTGAGAGATCGTATTTCACAATCACGGCAGAATCGTCGTTTGATAGATTGATATTTAAAGAGAGAAGAAATTGATGTGGAGATAGTTAAAAGAAAAATAGATAGAATTATGTGTAATAAAGAGAGGGAGAAATATATGCCAGGTCGTCTGGCAAACTCAATAGTTATGATTCTTTATGATACATTTTGTCTTAAAATGCTTTAGTCTTCAAGCCTTTGTTTTTTTCAATTTTTGGATAACTTGCCAATGCACTTATACTTGTTTGGTTTCTTTCTTTACATTTTAATGAATTAATAAATTTTAATTAATGTGTCCACTCTGGATCAATTTTGTGATAATTTTTTCGATTATTTAATTTTCTCCACTTCAGATTTTTTGATTATATTGTAGCTGTTTTATTTCAATATGTCTATTTCGGATTTTTACCCCCCCAAAATTCCCCTTCTCTAATTCGGATCTTTTATTATGCTGTAGTTGTTCCATTTTAATATGTCCACTTCGGATCTTTTTTTTAAGTTATACATGTCTTTTCCTTTTTTAGGTATATATCGGTATAATTTCTCTTTGCGTCTTCAGCAGCGATTGCTCGCTTGTGAAGCGTCACGTTGATTGGATCTATTTTATTTATTGTGTGTAGCAATGCCGAGAGAAGACGGTCCCAAAGAGTCACGTAGAGAGAAGGTGTGCTGCCCGGTCTCCTTTATCAATCTTTGTTTTCATCAACAAACAGTGATATTGCTTATTTATCGAATAAAAGTGAATACTAGTGTTTTCAAACTGCATTGAATACTAAAAATTATAAATCTACGTATGTAAGTTAATTTATTTGGACATATAAAGTGATATTACCGCATTACGTCGAAAATTCCCATGTTCCCACTGAGTCTGTTTGAAAGCCATTAGGCCTAAACTCAACTGAGTGATTAGAAGTGCAGCGCTGCCACATCCATCTTGTTTAACTAATCTCTTCACTCTTTGAATTAATAAATTAAAACAATCACTCATCAATTAAAACCTAACAACCTTCAAAGTAAAAATTTTAACAATTAAACATTACTGTTTCTCCTAGTATTTAAACAAACTCCCATAGCACATAAGCACTGTGTCACATTTCTCCATTCATAATTAGAAAGAATGGTTCCTCCTACTCTCAGGAAGGCAGACAAAGAAAAAAAATACTCCAATTACAAGAGGAACAAATGAATTAAACGAACCAGTTAATTTTAATGAACTGCAGATCCATATTTCCTCATCTACGCTATCAGTTGATGCCAAAGAAATTATGAACGTTCTCTTTAAGTTTTTTGAATCATCTTTTGCCAAACAAGAACAAAAAAATCATCTCTCGAAAAATCTAATGAAAAAATGAGATCAAAAATCGAAAAATTAGAAGAAAAGGTTGATTCTTCCGACGCTTATGAAAGACGAGATACGATTATATTCTCCGGCAATATACCTGAAGCTACCAATAATAATACATTTTAATGAATTAATAAATTTTAATTAATGTGTCCACTCTGGATCAATGTTGTGTTAATTTATTTGTGTTAATTTATTTTATATCATCCGCAAACTTATTAAAGATAGCTGCCACATACAAATGCAAGAAGCTGACATCTCTGTTGTACATTTTAATGAATTAATAAATTTTAATTAATGTGTCCACTCTGGATCAATTTTGTGTTAATTTATTTGTGTTAATTTATTTTATATCATCCGCAAACTTATTAAAGATAGCTGCCACATACAAATGCAAGAAGCTGACATCTCTGTTGCTCATCGTCTAGGTCCCAAACCTAAAGTACAAGGTCCCGACAAAAGAAACATAATTGTGAAGTTGCGCAGAAGTGATCTGAAGCGTGATATCTTCTCAGCATGCAAAGAATTCAAACTTTCATTCTATGTAAACGAACAAGTGACTCCAAATCGCAACAAAATCTTTTTCGTCCTCCGCCAAGCTAAAAAGAAATTCTCCACAAAGATCGCAGGCTGTACTACCAGAGATGGATTCATCAACGTTTTCTTGCCATCACTCTCCGGCCGCCGTGACCTACGTATAGTTATCAATACCCGAGCTGCCCTCCAAAAATTTCTGTCGGAACACCTCAATTCGACGCTTGCAGACTTTAATGGTGAGAATCTCTGGAACGATCAGTAATAATACCTTCGGCGATATTACTGTTTTAGATGGAAAAAACAAAAACAAACAAACCATGTTTTGACCTAGCATTCACTTACTTTTATTTCAATTGTATTACATACTTTATTCCTTTTTCTCTTATTAAAGTTATCCTAAAAATAGTATTTTAACTGTTTATAGATATTTTATACGTAATTTCAATTTGTAACCTTTAATTTTTAAATTCCTTTATGTTTGAACAACTCGATCACTTCAATAATATCGATCCAGACATAAACCATTTTGATGAATTATATCCAAATTTTAAAGAAAATAACTTAAGAAACCAATACTACGATTGTGATAAATTTAACACTACATTTTCATTTGAAAAAACAGACCTGTCTATTTTAAATCTTAACATTCGATCTTTGCACGCAAACTTTGATGAATTTTCCATATTTTTGTCAACACTTAATTATAAATTTTCCGTTTTGGCATTCACCGAGAGCTGGCTAACAAATAATAAACACCTTATCAGTGTCCCAAACTATAGCTCTTTTCATTCACTAGGCGATGTAAACAAGATAGGGGGAGGTATAAGCGTGTATATATCTGACAGACTCAATACTAAAAAAGTTGACGAAATTAGTATTTCCTATAACTATATTGAAACTTAATTTATCGAAGTAAAATCAAATGGTAAAACAATAATCATTGGAACCGTATATAGACCTCCTTCTGGTGACCCAAAGATGTTTATAGATAAGATTACTGAATTAATCAATTACTTCAATGTTACAAATTATGACGACATAATAATTACAGGAGATTTTAACTTCGATCTATTAAATTTTGAAAACCACGCATCAACTCAGTCCTTCCTCAATACTTTTTATTCTCATTCCTTACTTCCAATTATAACAAAACCAACAAGAATAACCCAAAACTCAGCAACACTAATTGACAATATTTTCAGAGTTCACCCCGAAAATTACTCTTCCGGTATTCTCCTTTGTGACATATCGGACCATCTTCCTATATTCATGATCCAAAAGTCTTTTTTCAACTCGAACAATATTCATCAAAACCGTACAATAACCTACCGCATAATTAACGAAAATACCTTATCAAACTTCTATAACTATGTTCTAAATCATAATCTATATAAAATTTCCTATATAAATGACATCGATTCTGCTACCGAAGAGTTAATTTCAAGGCTAGACGATGCTTTTAAACTTAATTGTCCTCTAAAATCTAAAACCATATCATATAAACACATAACAAAAACCTTGAATAACAAACGCAATTATAAATAACATCAAAAAACGTCAAAAATACTTTTCTCTTTAGAAACTTAGTCAAATTCCCGAACACACATATAAAAATTTTCGGAATCAAGTTACTAACCAAATTAAAATAGGCAAGAAAAATTATTACCATGAACGATTTAATCAAACGAAAAACAATATAAAACAAACTTGGAAATTAATCAATTCTGTGATAAAACCTGAAATTACTAAAGGAACAAACCAAATTAAACAAATTATCATTGACGGTAAACCAGTTGATGACAATAAGGGAAAAGCGAATGAATTCAATAAATTTTTTGTCAACGTAGGTAAAAAAATCTCAGACTCCTGCAAAATAGTCGATAAATCTTTTCTTTCATATTTTAATGAGATTAATGTACTAAATTCCTTGTTCTTTTCTCCTGTAAGCGTAGCCGATATAAAAAAAAATCATTAGTTCACTAAAAAAAATAAAAAATCAGGTATTAATTCAATCTCCACTAAAATTTTAAAATACATCTCTGATATAGTTGCTCCAATTTTAGCATCAATAATTAATAAATCATTTACGCAGGGTATATTCCCAAGTGTATTAAAAGTTGCTCGGGTAACACCATTACCAAAGGCCGGAGACCTCATAAACGTCAGCAATTACCGCCCTATTTCATGTCTTACAATGTTCAGTATAATATTGGATAAAATAGCATTCAATAAACTTTATAAATTTATGGAATCTAATTCACTGTTGTATAAACACCAATATGGTTTTAGACGTCAGAAATCAACGATTCACGCGATAATTAACCACCTTCAATATTTATATGATAACATTGAAAAGGGCCACATTGTATTCTCAATTTTTCTCGATTTTAAAAAAGCTTTCGATTGTGTCAACCATAATATTCTACTGTCAAATTAGCTATGTACGGAATTAGAGGCAAATGTCAAAATTGGTTCAAATCACATTTAACTGAAAGAAAGCAATTTGTCTCCGTCAATGGTCATGACTCATCGAACCTTAATATTACAACTGGGGTCCCACAAGGCTCCGTGCTAGGGCCACTGTTATTTTTAATCTATATTAATGATATTGTTAAATCATCTTCTCTGTTTAAGTTTATATTATTCGCGGATGAAAGTGCCTTATCAACTCCCTTGCCATATGACAAACCGAGCAACATTGCATCTACAATAAATAAAGAACTCGAAAATGTCTTCAGGTGGCTTAATGTTAATAAACTATCAATAAATGTAGATAAAACCAAATATATTCTTTTCTCTTACAAAAAATCTATTGAATTGCCCCAAATTAAAATGGGCGATGGAATAATCTATGAAACTACTCATATCAAATTCCTAGGCATCTTTATTGACAAAAATCTGAGTTTTAAACAACATATTACGCATATCTCAACAAAACCATCAAAATCGATTTGAAAATTATATAAATTAAATAAGTTTCTTCCTAAATCTATTCTCCACTCTTTATATATGACAATGGTGCAACCTTACTTGACATATAGCATAGAGAGTTGGTATGGAAAATATCCAAATTATCCCAATAAATTAGTCATATTACAGAAAAAAGCAATTCGAGCCATCCATAAACTTGACTACAATGAGCACACTAATCGATATTTTAAGGAATCCAGAATTCTAAAATTAAATGATCTCTTTGTTTTTCAAACATCCTTATTCCTTTACAAAACAATAAAGTGTTTCTATAATAACTATATATTTAATATGTTACAAACAGCTTATAATACCCATAATCACCAAACCCGCAATAGAACAAAATTTATTTCACCCTGGTATTCAAAATCAAAATCACAATGTAGCTTTCTCTACAAATCTATCAAAATATGGAATGGCTTGGACGACAATATCAAATCCCAAACCAATTTAGCTCAATTCAAAAAAGCTCTTAAAAACAATATAATTTCGGCTTACTAAATTTCAATTCAGCTTTTGTTATTGTGTATTTATTTGTTACCGTACACTATTATACTGTGTACTATTACTTTGATTTATACATTATAAATATGTTATTATTTATATAAGACTGTTGACTATGTTAACTACAGATCTTTGAAAAATAATCACTGAAAATAAAATAGTTTTTTAATTTATCTCTAAATTTAAATAATATAATTATTCGTTATTTGCAATCTTTACAATGGTTAGGTTCTCAAATGTATATTAAGTTGTTTATATTTGTATAAACATGAAGGGATTTTTATTCTTGATAATTTTATGCTTAGTCTTAAGTTTCTGCCCTAAAAGTCACTGACTTATTTTGGGCCCATTTCTAATCTTTGTATGTATATACATATATACGAGTATGTATAGGTACTTATTTTAACTTGTCATTAAGATTTAAATCTAATATGTTTATACTGTACATTGGATTAGTATGGAATAAAAAAAAAAAAATAAATAAATAAATAAACTTCATTGTCATGTTTTGTACTCTCTATGCTTCCCTTAGCGATGTATTGTTTAAGGTGTGCATAGGAATGACGGGATACAGGAGCAGTTGTCTCACGAGGAGTAAGTATAATTTTCTCTTATTGGACGGTGACAGAGGCCCAAAACGGAATAGAGATTGGAGCGTCTTTCTGACTACAGCGATCTTCTCTTTGAGGTGTGTTGTATATCCTCTAGTTTTCATCTTTAAGCCGAATACTTTGCCTTGTGTAGAGTAATGGTAATGTTCACATTCCACCACTACTTCCAGTGTTCGATTGCGATCCATCTTTTGGTCGTAATAAATTATATAATATACGAGACGGTTTTATATACACTACCGACCAAAATAAGTGAACGATTTTCCATTTTTAAATATTTCAAAAATAAGATGAGTAGGTTAATGAAATTGTCATGGTACATAAAAGCATTTAATATATTTTATGAAGATTTCATATGATACAAACGTATATTCACGAAATTATACCAATTAAAAAATATATTAAATTACTATCTCTATGTACTCGTTCCATGGAAATTTAATTAACCAAATCATCATATTTTTGAAAATATTTTATAAAGGAAAATCGTTCTCCTATTTTGATCGCTAGTGTAAGTATATAATATATGAATGCTGGATTATAAACAGACCAGGCAATGGCGTCGTCATTCTTCCCCACGGGGGGAGCTTGCGCTTCGCTACTAAGATTAAAATTTAAAATCTAAAAAAAAAAAGCAACCATGGTTAAATTTTTAGAAATTTTCTGAACTTCGCCAATCTTAATAATTTGAAAAGGAACTCTAAACTAAATTTTCCCCCTTTCAAAATATCACCTTGCTAAAATATAGTTATAGAAGATATATAAAAATAAATTTTCTGAACACCATTTGTAATGCTTTGTGTTTTCAAAAAATTCACAAAAATTTCGATACTTATATCTATTTCTGAACTTTACCATTTTGTTTTTTTTTATATTATAAAAGAATTATTAGAAATAACTTTGATAAAAAAAACATAAGTCAACCAAACTAAAATGGAATTATCATTCAAATACTCAAAAAAATCCCTTTCTTAAATTATAGAGCTCGTGATGATTTAACACTTAGATAGCACAGAATTTTTTGTCATACAAAAACTACAGAAGTATGGAAATCACAACTTGAAATTAATTCCAGTCAACATGATTAAGGACAGAATTGATAAACATTAATTTAACAAATAAATTACTATAAAAACTGTCCAATGCGTAAAACTGAGATATAATATACGAATATCTCCAATATCCATCCACCCTCATCTTCTCACGTCTATTATTGGAGTGACCACGAGTGGACTTTAGGATCTTCGCCGGCCCGTGATTCTGCAATTAATAATGTTTTAAATTACAGCGCCATTGAGCCTAAGGTCATGAACGAACCCGCCTTCAGTCAATTCTGAGATATTCATGTGCAACATAAGCATCTAAACTATAGCTTAGTCATGTGCAACATAAAATTCAAGGCTGCATCTCATTCATGTCTAGCATAGGCATGAGCAAAAGAGGCAATCATGTTGCAGCTAGGTCATATACAGAATAAGCATCTTAGCTGCAGCTGTACCATGCGTAGCATAGACATCCTGGTAGCAGCTGCTTCATGTGCATCATAGCAATCATGTTGCAGTTGGGTTTTTTGTCTCATAAGAAATCATGCTGCAGTTGTGGCTTTTGCAGTATAACCAACCATGCTTGGTCCCGAGGATCGAGTTCCCTCACGGCCTTAATAGCAGAGGGGAGCCTCGGAAGGTTCTGGAGACTCGCGATGTCTCCGAATTTCGAGTGCATCAAGTAGTTTCCTCTCTTGGTACACCGAGCTCTGTACCTTCCCTCTAAACTTCTCTTTCCTCAAAAACCTTCGTCAAGTGATGCACTCGTTGGTTTTCCCTTGTCGTCTTTTCAGAGTAGCGACATTTAACGGGGCTTAGTCGCCTTTTACGACAGAACCCAGAATATGGTATAAGTATTGTTCCTCCTTGTCCTAAAGTCCGCTATCATGTTTTAGTCCTCTTTTACGACACGCGCTCAAACAAGGTACGGTATCCCTCTTGCTCCACCTCAGACAAGAATTGAGCCTCCAAGATGGGGGATTCGAAGTGTGTCTTTGTGAACTCACAAAGAATACTATGCATTCCTTTATGGCCTTCTTCGAGATCAAATTCCTTCGTAAAGCGCCTTTCAATTCAGCAAAATCTTGAAGGCAACGAAGGGTGGGGGGCTATATCTGGAGAACCATTTAACCATCACAGATTTGTTCCCAGTTTTGTTTTGTTTCTCAAATTTGATTTATTCTTTTTTGACCCGCCATTGCTCACTCGAATGGGCGACCGAGCGCATCTTTTAGCGACCCTGGAACGAACAGATCCTTGTAGCTTACGCGTTACTCCTGGAATAATGATGGCTGCATCTTCGTGATGAAAGGGAATGGAAAGAGTTGGGTTAAAATGGGTGAAGTTATAGGACCTATGTAAGAAGATACATAATTAAATTACTAAATAGAGCAACTATCTAATAGGTTACTATGGACCGGAATGAGGCGCAACTCTCCTGAACATGTTATTGTTCCACTAATGGATGGAACACCCATCGGGTCCCTGTAAATTGGATTGATGTGTTTAACGTTATTATTCTTGTTCCTTCATATTTATCCCCAATTCCCATCTATCTCTCTGTTACTAGCCCGAGTTTGAAACCGAGCGAAATTGCCTCCCCATTGGGTACACAAATCTCCTATCGATTCCCTTAAAATACAGAAGATTCATTTGTCTCCGTCAATTCGATGTCGCTCACTCCATTTTCCATTACGGAGTGAAGAATTGAGGAGAAAACTCGACCTAACGACCATTGAACCCAAAGTTGTCGCTGTTTCTTCATCTTTGTTCTCGACGCTTTCCTCTAAAAGGTCGACGGGAATTCATTAAGTTTCCTTAATTCGGAGAAACGGTTACATTAAGTTTCCTTAATTCAGAGAAACGGTTTCTTTTGCCAAGTAGTGGAAATGTATAGGAATCTAGTGAGTCACATGTGTGAGAAAAGAGAATTTTAATTCGATTCTTTTTTAACGAGAACTAAAAGAAATTATAGGTTATAAAAAGAAAATAATGTTTTGGAGATTAGAAGTCTGGCAGAGATAGAACGGGAGGAGGGAGAGGTACCATCACTAAATTCAATAAAGAGAATCGGGAGAGAGAGAAAGGTATATAGTGGGGCAAGTTAGCTACATATATCGTGACAAAGGTCTATTTTATGAAGAAACCACCAAACTTGGCACATTAGTAGACTATCATATTATCAACAAATTTGTATATTGGGCCATGACAAATTCAGCCCCAGATGACTGTGGCAGGCATTTCACAAACCCTTAGAGTGTTCACCGAAAATCCATCTACATAAGCACTATGCGAGGGTAAGACACATGTAATGTTTTCAGAACATTTGTGTTATCGCGTGTTTCTCTCTAAAACATTGTAAAAAATTCCCATTAAACCCAGTATATCAGCTTTTTTTATTCATACTTTGCAATTATAGACTTTTGGGGGGGCTGATGGTGGTGGTTGCTGGTGAACGGAAAATATAGTTGCTGGTGGAACAAACGGTTGCTACTGAACCTAAGATATTGAATAACTTCAGTATGTCTAAGAAATTCCAATTCGCTGGCCTTGACTTGCCTCTCCCATTAACACTAACATCAATGCATCCAAGTAAGGTTAACTGGAAGCTGTGTTGCCTTTATCAAGAGGAAAAAGCAGAGTCACTGTCATGTCCTTCGCTGTCCAAGCGAAAAGTATCTTGGAGTGGATACAGTTTGCTCGCAACTTATTTGATGAGATTCAGTTAACTTAGACAACTACCTGAAAACATTCAGTTGAAAAGACTCAATGGATGTTATTGCATTTAAACGGTCAAGGTTGCAAACAATGCTTTGTACCATCAGTCATGCAAACTCAAATATAATGATACAAAACTGCAAAGAGCAGAGAAGCGAACACGCATGACAGCAGGAGAGATCTATGACGTACCGGATGCGTGCAAACGCCCCAGATTTCATCGAAGATCATCCAGTACAGAGAAGGCCGAAAAAGCCTACTGTTTTTTTTCTGCAGACAGCAGGAACCAATGTTTTTCACCAAGTTAGAACATTCCAAATGGACAGTAAAGTTAGATTCTGGGCAGCCATTCTTGAAGACAAAGAACTGCTCGGCCGAACTGGTTCTCTACATAGAAGAAGCTAGACTAGAAGAGGAGGCAGCACCGGTGTTCATGTTAGCTAATCTTGTACAGCTACATCAGGCCAGAATGGTACAGCTAGGGGTTAAGCTCAACTCGAAGGTCCACTTCACACGATTGAAACAGAGACTCCTTTCACAGTTCACTGACATACGTGCACATACAAAGGGTAGAGACGTCCTGCTGGTATTTGAAGAAGACGTTGGTGCTGCCTACATGAAAGCCTGTGACCTAGACAGTGATAATGATGTGGTTCATCTTGCACGTGCTGCACATACTGTGCGCCGCCGCATGTTTGAAGAAGCTAAACCCTTTAACGGATTTCCTGAAGGATGTCAAGAAGAATATGTGCCATCACTACTGCTTGCCCTGGTGAGCATAGTCCTAGTGGGTCCCAATATTAAGGATCAGATGGCAGAAGCAACCCCTGCAGCACTTGCCATTGCCCAGATGCTGAAGTTTAAATGCAGCAAGCACAACCGGGCACATCGCACCCCAGCAACTGTAACTGGCAGGCACAGTGCTGCACAGGAGACACTAGTTCCCACATACTCAGGGATGATATTGCACGCTCATACACGAAAGAGGGAATTAATAGAGAGGTTTTCACACCTGGGCATGAGCATCTTCTATCACCACATTCTCTAGCTCTCAGCTCTGATGGGAAACAGTGCCAGTCAACAGTTTCACAGAGAAAAAGTAGTGTCTCCCTCAAAGACGCGTAACAATGCCTTTACAACATCAGCCGTAGACAAAATCGACCACAATCCTAGTTCAATGACAGCGAAAAATTCCTTCCATGGTACAGCCATCTCTCTCATCCAGCACCGCCCTTTCACTGGCGAAGGAATGGACCGAAGCATTGTAATCGGTGGTGGATCACGAAATGATTGCTCAAAGATGGTTGGCGAATTGTCACACTACTATATTCATGTGCCCCCAGTCACTACCACCATGAAGAGCCTGTTTGTTTCTGCTAGTCAAGTGGTGTCCTTGGCCAGAGACGGCTTCAAGGAGCAGAATGAGCAAGAATATCTGTGACTAGAGCACGCAAGGCGGGTCCTTGGAGACAATACTGGGACAGATGAGAACATATCGTAGTCAGCGTTTCATACCAGTCGCCAGCCGCCGTTAGCTCGAAACATCTCCTCCACTACCCTGCTTCTACTGTTCCTCGACAGTGCCAACACAGTGGTCATGGTCAGGCACTCCATGGATGTGGTTAAGAAAGCTGTAGACATGTGAATCCTGGCCAGATACCTGTCATCACCTTGGACTAGCCACTCTTTGCCTTGGCAAAGCAGATTCAGTAGAAGTGGCCAGAGAAGTATGGTAAAGATAAGATGGTAGTGATGTTCGGCAGGCTCCACATCGAGATGGCCGCCATTAAGACGTCGAGTGACTGGCTGTGAGGAAGTGGGTGGGTAAAAGCCCTGGTGCAAGCTGAGATTACAACACCAGGGACAGCCGACTCCTTCCTCCGAGCTGCCCACTTAACCCGCACAGGAAAAGCTCATCGAATCACTGCAGCGGCACTGCACATCTTGCAACATAATTCATATGAACGTCACTGTGTGACATATTTTGATAATCCAGGAGATCTGCCTGAGTTCAAAGACTGGTATCACCAGAGAGGAGAAGACATTCCCAACTTTCAGTACTGGGAAATTGTGCTGGAAGTAGAGATATTGCTACTAGTCTATGTGCCTTCTCTGCGACAGGCTTCATTCACGATGTATCTTGATGCCGTGACGGAACTGGCTCATGGTCCCGTGCCTTAGACCATACACACTATGCCAGGTGGGTCCCTGTTCACCTGAGGGACATGGTTGCGCTTCCAATGAGGCACCCAGATATAGCCAAAGAATTTATGGCTGGCAACTTCACTGTACGAAAGACGAATAACGTCTCCTCTGCGATACCAATCGATCAGGCGTATGAACAGAATAACGCATGCATCAAAGGAGATGGTGGGACAGTCGGCCTCACTGACAACCCAAGTACCCTGCGGCGTTGGATGATTGCCTGACCAGAAGTTGCCAGAGCCATAGAAGAGTTTCAAGATGGCCATCAACACTGGACGAGGCGAGAGGACACTCGTCATCACGACCAGGCACCAAGTGTGAGGACCTCTTTCGTCAAGGATGTCCGCGCCCTTGTCAGCATCGTGGAAAAGCTTGGCAACCCCTTTGAGAAAGAGAGCATGGATCTGATTGTCCTTAACACAAAGGAAATTGCAGGTCCTGCTGCAATTGAGACTGTCATGAATCTGAAGAAGATTGGCCAAGAGCAGTTCAAAGCTTTCACAAAAGACTGCCTAGTGGAAAGGACGAAGCCAATTAATGATGCAATTAGTCATCGGAATAGGCTAAAGGTGTTTAGCACTTCCACCCTGAGAAGAGTGAGCAAAGAGAAACAGCAGTTGGTCTCTCTCACGAACGACGTGACACTTTTCTCACGGCTCTACATTAGTTTGCAGACGAGGTGTGGAAACCTTGAAGAATTCTTTCTTCATGAAAATCAAGTCTGTCCTCCAGCTCTCTCTGATGGAGAAAGTCTCCGTCTAGGTCTGAAGAGAGATCTCCTGAAATGTTTTAAAGAGTTCTCCAATGCCCAACAGAGGCTCCTGATGCAACATGCCTAGTTCCTGACGGGGCAGCTATTGTCCAAATGTTAAAGCCTGCGGTAGTCGAGAACTTTGATGACTATGCCCAGAATGTCTTCATACCGTATTTGTCAAGAAAGCTTCAGACTGTGTCACGCCTTGAATTAGTCTGGGACCGCTACATTGCTGATTCGATGAAAGGCAGTGCAAGATCAAAGCGTGGAAAAGGAGTGCGTAGACGCATCGTTAAAGCAGTAGTTATGCCTGTAAACTGGCATACCTTCCTCCAAGTGGACACCATCAAGACCGAGCTGTTCAAGTTCCTATCAGAAGCTCTCTTCAAGTGGTTTGAAAGTATGATGAGCAGCTCGTTATCACTGATGGAGATGCGGTCCTGAGTAAGCCACCGCTGCAAGACCTGGCCTTGCTGGCCCCATGCAACCACAAACAAGCTGACACTCGAATGTTGTTGCATGCATCCCATGCAGCCAACCATGGTCACCACAAGATGCTGCTCAAAACAATTGACACAGATGTTGGCTGTATCAGTGGCGCAGGGTCTGCGACCAGAAGATGAACTGTGGCTAGTATTTGGCACTGGTAACAGTTTTAGGTACCTGGCAGCCCACGAAATAGCAGCTGGCCTAGGATCAGAGAAGGCACAGGCTCTCCCTATGTTTCACGCTCTGACTGGGTGTGACACTGTATCTATCTTTGGTGAACAGGGAAAGAAGACTGCCAGGACAATCCTGACCGTTCTACCAGAACTTACAGATGCACTGCTGAAGCTATCCTCTGCACCAAGTGTTACAGTACTAGACGATGTCATACCTACCATCGAGAAGCTCGTCATATTGCTTTATGACAGAACCAGCACGTGCAAGGACATTGACAAAGCCCGGATGAAACTCTTCCAGAAAAAGAACAACGTGCAGCTGATTTCGCCAACCGAGGCAGCTCTGCAGCAGCTTGTAAAGAGGGCGGCCTACAAAGGAGGTTATGTGTGGGGTCAAACACTGTTACCAACGCCAGAGCTGCTTTCTCTATCCAGTTGGGGCTGGGTCAAGAATGACGACGGAGTGTACGAGCCACACTGGACGAAGTTAACCGAAGCAGCCCACGCTTGCAATGAGCTAGTAGCATGCAAGTGCAAGAAGAGCTGTCTGAAGCGTTGCAAGTGCAAAAAAGCCTCACTTGAATGCACAGCTTTGTGTGAGTGGGAAGGAGAGTGGTATCAAAATTGATTGGCGGCCATTTTGAATGAGTCGCGGTCATTTTGATTAGGTATGAGTTGCGGCCATTTTGATTATGTTTTGGTAATTTTAAAATTTAACTTATAATACATATTCAGACCAATGTTCGTGTTATATTATCCTACCAGCCATGGCTTCGCCACTCCTTCCCCTACAGGGGGAGCTTGAGCTTCGCTACTAAGATTAAAATTTAAAATCTAGAAAAAAGCAGCCATGGTTAAATTTTTATAAATTTTCTGAACTTTGCGAATTATAATAATTTTAAAAAATGAACTCTAAACTAAATTTCCCCCCTTTCAAAATATCACGTTGCTTAAATATAATTATAGAAGATATATAAAAATAAATTTTCTGAACTTCACCATTTCTAATTCTTTGGGTTTTAAAAAATTCACAAAATTTCGATACTTTTATTTATTTCTGAACTTCACCATTTTGTTTTTTGATATTATAAAAGAATTATTAGAAATAACTTTGATAAAAATTTAAAATATACCTACGGGGTTTGGGTCTAAAAAAAGAGCTTTTTTCAACTGAAATTGCTTTTATATACTAAAAAATAAAATAATCCATCCTCTAATTTTAATACATTTCCTGAACTTTACGATTTGTAATTATCTTTTCAATGAACGCAAAAAACATAAGTTATTTGTCTACTAAGGAAAAAAAACATTAATTTATCATCCATCTTCAAAAATCCCGTTATACAATTATAAAGTTAGTGATGATGATGATGATGATGATAATGATGATTAACGACTTTTAATAAGGGTGGTTTTAAAATTATAGTAACCACTAGCGGCCATTTTGAAAAATGGCTGCCACAGCCATCACGGAGTGAATTTGAGATGGCCCAATATCCAAATCTCTTCAAAATAGGATAGTCTACTAGTGTACTAATTTGGTACTTTTCTCACAAAATGCACAATTGGTATGCTAAATTGCCCCACTAATATGGGAAATGGGGTTAAAATAGGTTACACGGAATATTCGGTCTTTATGTTATGAAAGATAACGAACGACTTCTATTGTCTCGCACAGGGAATCAAATCAATCTTCCAAGTACCACTAGAAACTAGTAAGCATCAAACTCTTGGTATTTGATTTTCTTTTTTTACTTCTTCCCTCGTTATTTCGTCCTTAAAGGAAATCCCGTCCTTAAATTAGCTTTAACCTTCGTAATGGAAGGTAAAAAGAGATTAAGATTCTTTTATTTGGATTTTTTTTTACTAACTTCCCACGAATGTGAAACTAAAATAAATGTGTTTCCTCACACCCGTTGGTTACCAAATGCTATGGAACCCTATGTAGAGGGTGTTCATTAAATATAATGTAATTATTATTATATTTATATTGAATATTCATTAATATACATAAGGTGTTATTTTTAATTATTAGCTACGGAGAAGAACAATTTTCACCTAAAGGTGCCAAACAATCTCAGCTAGTCCGTTACCCAGAGCCGTCAGAAGTAAATTCTCTCAATTTGATTTTCTATCTCTCTCTTTCTATCTTTCTCTCTCTCTCTCTCTCTCTCTCTCTCTCTCTCTCTCTCTCTCTCTCTCTCTCTCTCTCTCTCTCTCTCTCTCTCTCTCTCTTGCCGTTTTGGCAGACCTCAACCGATAAACGAGTAATAAAAGCTGTGTATTGCGTTGCGAAGACACCAAGAGATGATTTTCGTGGAATAAGAAGAAAAACATGACTCGTTGCGTCAGGAGAGCATGACGGCCTCGTTCTCTCCAACCCGCATAATGCATCTGGCATCTTCTTTATCCTCATTCTCACTTCACCTAACTTCACTGCTACCCTAACTCCCTTCATAAACGTTCAGCCTACTTCTTTCGATTTTCCTTTTAGTTTTAAGTATGTAACAATAACAATAGTGATAAGAACAATATCAATAATAGTAACCCCAATAATAGGAGTAATAATATCCAGAAAGCACTCGGAGAGTCCATATACCATTCGCATTAATACCTTTTCCGTAATGGCGGAATGAATCCGGATTTGTAGACTGGATCCGCCATAGATCAAATTAAGTAACGCCATAGAATTGCATCGGCCTTGTAGTCTTCCTACCACATCAGGATCCGTGCGTCTACAGTATTTTCTAAATTACTAACAAGAAGTTGATTGTCCACAATGGCAGATCCGTTCTTGTATTCGTCCACACATAACATCTTACCTTTAATAGATAGAGAAATTCTGTTTGACACCTAATTAATCTCCATTCTTTCAATTCTACATTGGTGTTTCATCTGTTTATCTCTCCTTCCATTATTGTACTGTGGTCGGGTAAATTTGGTCCCAAAACATATATTTCGACTTCACAGATCCGAAAGAAATTGTGTCTTTAGGTAGAACGTCATAATTTGTTCATTCCTGGGTAATTTCAATTTGACAAACCCTTTTTTTTTATTATATTGGCAAAAAATGTCAGAACAATCCTTATGTCGTAATATCAGAGAAGGAAATAAAAGATTGGGTCTCCTGATCCGGATTCGGCTTCGCCCAAAAATCTGTCAACTTTTTCTCGGCCTACCCATTACTCCTCCACAAAGTTTACCGAAATCCATTGATAACATTTTAAGGCATTTTGGACAAAATCAGACCAACCTCTGTTTAACTCTGTTCACGAAGTTAAACAACTATATGGACTCGTAGAAATTCCACGGTGTATGTGAAATAAAACATTAAATGTATATATTATTATTAAACTTATTATTTTTATTAAGAGTTTTGTTATTATTCAATATTACTATTATCTTTAATTATCTGACAACTAGTATTTAATAAGCCTGTAGGTAGTAACAGGGTGCAGAAGTGATAATAAAGCGGATAAATTTCCGTTTCGTTCCATGGAATTTTCTTGACTTCTCGCCAATAATTTGCATAAATCTTTCTTTTTTTTTTCTCCTTTCAATCATTTTAATACTTTGTTTAACTCTACTTTTTTATTCTTTTTAGTTTTAGACTGCATTGTTACTTTCTTTTCAAAAATCCATTAACTAATTTTGTCAAATGTAGATCTAGCCCTCCTCTTTCTTCCGCGCGTCCTTTGGTTACCCACTCATAATATATCGAAGACTCATCTGCCCCTCTTAATTCGATGTCGGACTCACTATTTTACACGATGCCGCGGCGAGACGAATTTCCCCACCCGGCGACGACCGACCTAGAACAATCGACGTTACGGTTGCTGTACTCATCCACTTTGACGCTCCGTCGGTTAATCCTTTTACTTGAAGCTTTTCTATAAAAGGTCTCTTGGAATTCATTAAGCTACCAGAATCCGGAGAAATGGTTGACTTTATTATGCATTGAGGAATGTAGTGGAATATATTGAGTTACCTCCGTGGGAAAGATAAGTTTAATTTGATTCTTTTCTAATGGAAAATAAAGTGGATATTTAAAAGCGAGGCAAATTTTTGGTTAGGAATCGAAATGTGTGGCTGATTTACGGGTTAGATTAGATAAAGTTCCCAATTTCTTAGTAAAATTATTAAATAAAATTGGAAGAGAGAAAATATAAAGAAGAAAAGTGGTATAAATAGGCTTATGAAATGTAAGGTCCTTATGGTAAGGACACTGTAAATGAATATAAAATTGTTAACGAGTGTTTTATTTAGTTTTTTATTTAATCTTAACATGAAAGAAACAAAACCGTAGAAGTAAAATCAAATCCCTGCTTCTGCTTCTCATGAACTTAGAATCTCGTTGTAGTATGAAAGAATCACCGATTGTAAGAAGTTCGATTCACTTTCATTCCTATTGTTCCAGTGCAAGTTTTTTTTTAATACATTCCAACATATCCCAATACTTTTTACCTGAGAGAATTACTCTCATACATTTAGTAACATTTCTTAAACAACGTTTAACACTCCATAGCTGTATGAAGGCTTTCTAAAGGAGTTTTCACTGGTTATAGTCCATAATGGTTTGATAGATCACTACCAATATGTGGTTTCGTGTGTCGTCTTTTGTTTAAGTTTAAAGGTGTCTTGTGTAAATATACTTCGTTTTTTTTTCTATCATCTTCGGTCAAAGAGTAATATCAGTTTCAATTATAAAAGGATATACTTTTAACGTAATCCATCACTGAGGCATCAACTATCTGAGGGTTTCTTAGAAATTGTCTGCGTTTTATTGTTAACATGGTTCAACAAAGTAGCCTGTTGCTTCTGAAGATGTAGCACAATTTTGCTATTGCTTCAATCAAATGTCTTTCAATGGTGATTTTTATTTGATGCAATGTTGGTAGAAAATTAATATTACAAGGAAATGAGATAATCCATGAAAATTCTAATTACACTGATTTAAATTTCTGCCTATATTGCTATTAGATGCTTACACATAAATTACTTGGCTTTATTTTGTATGACGTGGCAGGTATATAAAACGGAAACTTCTCTTATTAATTTTGGTAAGTAGCATAGGTTTGGAAATAGAAAGATGTTAATCATTGCCAGGAAATTTAAAAAAAAATAAGGATGGAAATAGACTATAGAGTGCATAGATAAGTTTATTATATGATGCGACAATTTCGGCATGAATCTATTGTTTGGAAATTCAGTTTTGCTACACTTTGAAAAAAATGATTTTAAATTTGAGTATTTTCACATAAGTAATTAAATAACATCAACAAAGTAATTGATGGATTAGATTTGAGTCAATATCGATGATAAGTTTAATTTTGATGTCGCTTTTTCAAAAACATATTCACTATTTAGTGTCTAAAACAGAACCTACCTATTCTTAATCATCAAAAATCTAGGATAAACACTTTGATTAGAAAGTACACTAAAGAGTTTCAATACCTTTTCAACCTCAAATTAAAAATAAATTGCGCTTCAAATTTTAAAAAATTGATTTCATTTTTAAAAAATGAACTTCAAATTAAAAAAAGTCGGCTTTCATATTTAAAAATGAACTTCAAATTCACAACTGACTTTTATATTAAAAAATGAGATTGAAATTTAAAAAGTTGACTCATATTAGTGAAGTTGAGTTTCATATTTAAAGAGTTGACTGGCAAATTTTAAAAGGTGACTTTCAAATTAAAATACTTGGATTTTAAATTAAAAATTTGGATCTTCAACATCAAAAGGCTGACTTTCAAGATAAAAAAGTAACTTTCAATTTAAAACAAGTGAAATTCAATTAAAAAATGTAATATCATCTGGATGTGTGAAACGTCAACACCACTAATTTCGTCACCAACCTAGGCAAAATTAACCAGGTGTTTTTGTATTCAGGAAGTTATTTCTACATGAAATACGATCTTTTATACCTAAAAAAATTTGTAAGAGTCATATTTATAGTATTACTGGCCCTTTGCGTTTGTAATGATAAACTGCTTCAAATTAGAAAAAAACAAGGTCAGCTGACCAAAGTAGCGTCCTCTCACTTATTCCGATTTATGACTTTACGACCTTCAAAACTTTCAATAATTCCCGGACTAACCTTGGAAAGCCCTTGGCAATTATATCATTGGAGGAGAATGTAAAATAACATAAGGGTTTCAAATTTCATTAGAATGAACCTAATAGTTATGATGTTATTGCCAAAATAAAATAATTCCCTGGCTAACTTGGGAAGTTGCTTGGCAATTATACCATTCGAAGGATAATGTAAAACAACATAAGGGTTTCAAATTCCGTTAGAATAGGCTTAAGAGTTATGATGCTATTTCCAAAACAAAATAATTCCGGGGCTAACCTTGGGATGACCATGGCAATTATATCAATCGAAAGAAAATGTAAAACAACATAATGGTTTCAAATTGTGTTAGAATCTAAATACAGACCGACTGTTGTTAGCTATATTTATAAAATATTATCCCAGTTTCATATTAACCCGAGCAAGCTTGTCAAACCTCTATAATTTAAAGGTTCAGGGGAATTAAGTGTATGGCAGCAGTTTTGTGTGAGCTTTTAATTTGTAATCGCCTTGTAGTTGTAAATGTTGGTACTACATTTTCCCAGATTTCAGTTTCTCTCATATATCAAATTCAGCCACAATTCTACCACAAGTAATTCCTTAGTTAAAATTACTTTTCAATTATTCGCTCGGCTAAACTTCCTCCTCATGGATTGGAAATTTCTTCCCTGAGGGCCAAGCCTCTCCCATTTGAGCATGACAGCGAAATGCGCCCTAAATGGTTTTCAATTTCTTAAATGGTGATCTAACCCCTATGTAAAATGGATTGGGGCGTTGATATTTACGTCAAATCTCCTCAATAATAGTGATCTCACAATAGTTTGCCTTTCACTTTGGTTGGAGCCATAGCTAGCCGGAATCAAATGAGACAGTTTAAGGTGACAGACGAGGTTTAAGTCTCCCGAAACGGCTTCGTCTTTTATGCCGAATAAGAAGTTTCGGGATAACGAGGAGATGGGGAGATCAGCTTTGCCGTGTACTGGAAAGATAAATTCACCTTCATTTCACTGAGAAAAATATGTAAACGAATTGAAGGGTTTAGCTGGAATGATGTGATTGGTCTGCAAGCAAGAGAGGACGCTAGAGTGAAAGCAAAATTAAGTGCAGCCGTTAATATGTAAGAAATTGTAGCAGAATAAGGTCTAAGGGCGACCATCTGCCCTTCTGCACCCACGTGGTCTTGAGATCACCGCATAGAGCTTTGAAAGCATGGTTGAGCCAGGGTGAGGGTGCAGTCTACGCCGTTATCACACTCCAGCTGTATATGCTTAGAGACCGATTCATCGTCTCCCATGGCCACCTTTCAGCCTCCAACTTTCCTGCCTTCTGTCATAAGATCGAAGTCCGTTGAACATTCCAAGCCAAATTGATCATAATTCCCCCCCCCCCCCCCCGAAGGAGTCGCTGTCTTTTTCCCAAAAGCGCACGTGTGTGTGGAGGGCCGCCAAAGCCACCAAAAGCCACCTCACCAGGCGTCTATATAATCCTTCGACTCAGTTTAATAAGCAGAGTCCTTCAGCAAACGAGCTGAAGCACTCTCGTCTCCCCCCATTGGCGATTTCGTTTCGAGGACGAATGCTAAATCGATAACAGTGAACTCTGCCATAATCAATCAGCGGGTATCTGGCGAGGATTCCCATATCTGAAGGCCATCTACTAGTGCTCCCTCATTTGAAGCGAGAGATAAACTGATTTCCTCTTTAGCCCTACTAGACTTCCCACGTACTACGGGGAACAAGCTGAAGGACTCTCGTCACCCCCCATCGGCGACTTCGATTCAAGGACGAAGGCTAAATGGACATCCGTGAACTCTGCCATAGTCAATCGGTGAGTATCAGACGAGTATTCCCATCTCCGAAGGCCATCTTCTAGTGCTCCCTAATCTGAAGCGAGAGGTAACCCGACTTTCACCTTCTCATTCATCGTATCCAAGAGGTAACCCGACTTTCACCTTCGCATTCATCGTATCCAAGAGGAAACCTGACTTCCCCCTTCGCATTCATCGTATCCAAGAGGTAACCCGACTTCCACCTTCGCATTCATCGTATCTAAGAGGTAACCCGACTTCCCCTTTCGCATTCATCGTATCCAAAGGGTAACCCGACATCCCCCTTCACATTCATCGTATCCCAACTGACCCCTTTTATGCAACGAGCACGTAAGCAATTGTAACCGTTGTCGCCTGCAGATTGATCTAAATCTGGCTTACCCAATCAATCCAAAAATGGGTACGTAATCTAGTGGTTCGCCATACAATATATCCATTTACAGAAAACCTACCACCACTAGATTAGGTACACATTTTTTTAGTAGCTCTTCCAGTCAGTTTAAATTATCCAGTATTAAAAGCCGAATTTTTAGAGCCTACCATATATGCTCTAACTGGATATCCTTTCATGAAGAACTGACTTATTTAAGGGATTTCTTCAAATTTAATTATTACCTCAATTTCATCTTCGACCAGTTAGTATCCAAATTTCTCTTCAAAATATATTATCCTTTACTCTTTCTTACTACTGTTTCTAAACAGAAGGCTTTCATTAGACTACCCTATCTCGAGCATTTAACATCTGAGTTTAACAAACTCTTTCTATCTACCCTCAATGCTAATTCATTTGTATAAAGTACAACCCTGTATCGTTAAATTCCTTTTCTCTTAATAAGGAGCCAATCCCTTTGGGCTTGTGATCCTGTATAATTTACAATTATACATGTACGACCTGCCACAGTCGTTATGTAGTCCAAACTAGCTTACAACCCAAATGCATGATCGCAAAGCACTTGGGTTTGTCTTATAGGATTGGTGTTCCCATTTCTAAACCTGAAGCCTCTTTCATCAGGCAACACTCTGAGTATCACCATCATCCTCTTAATTCTGACTCATTCACCATATTATCTTCAGCCTTAACTTCTCTCGATTTGAAAATCTTAGAGTCACTGTACATCAATAAAATAAATCTAGACCTAAATAATTACTCATCCTCAATTAAACTATTCACTATATAACTAACCAATACTTCAATAGATTAACTAGCCGACCGACCAACCGAACAAATTTCGTTAGTAGTTTTATATCTTTAGTTAGTTGATTTCTCAATTCCCACGATAAAGGTTAGTCACTTTGTTTAATTCATTCTGATTTGTTTTCGTTTTTTTTGTTGTTTTTTTTTACAATTTAATATAATAGGTTATTTTATTGTTTACTCCAGTAACTTTTAATATGTGATATTCAAGTCAGTTTATGTTATAAATTCACTTCTTTCTATTATTTTTTTTTAAATCACACTGGGTAGTATTAATTAATTCTATATATTGTTATTAGTGTTTTTACTTTAATTTTAATAATTGTCAATTTTATTATTTTAACTTGTCTTCATCCACTTTGTTAGCCATTATTTAATGCATTCTTTTAACTGTTATCGTTACTATTTCTTCCTCTTCTCATTAGTCGACACAGTCGCTGAAGATGGTCCTAGTAAAAGTCTGAAACGTCTGGCCAATAAATGATTAGTGTAATCACCTGGGTCTTCATATTCCTGCTATTTATATATATATATATATATATATATATATATATATATATATATATATATATATATATATATATATGGAGAGAGAGAGAGAGAGAGAGAGAGAGAGAGGGGTTTTTGGCCATTCCACGACAGAAATAATACACATATTCAGGACATTATGGTCGAATTGAAGTTTGTAAGTAATGAGTGTCAAAGTTGGAAATGAACACTACGTCGCCAAAAGTATTAGATGAAAAGATACATTTACGGATCATCTTATGAATGCAATTGCTAGAGTGAAAACTTTTCTCTACAAAAAAGAAAATTAACAGTGACACGCGTGGATATTTCACTCTCACTCTGTAGAGAAAGACATGATGAGAGCCTGGTTTATGAGAGAAAAAAATCGTTATATCAAAATATAGAAAGAAAATGAATAGGTGGTTATATCAGTGAAGTGTAATAAATACTATAAGCGTGTAAATCAGAAGATTTAGACTTGGAGAGTCGTTTGAGAGAGGAGGAGATTACCTCTATGACGGCAACGGTAAGAGAATGAAGTGAACTAATTGTCAGGGAGAATGTACGAGAAAGGAACAGTTTAAATTAAGGTGGAAATGGTACGAGTAGTGTAGTAGTGCTGTGAAGGGGAGTGTACGAGATATGAGCCGATTACCGCAAGAAGGAAAGTGGATTAAGAAGGAGTGAATGATATGAAGCGGAAATATATGAGAAAGGAATGGATTAGGGATGTAAGAAGAAAATGTGTCGCTGACAAATGAGTTTGCTAACGACGAGAGGAAAAGTGGGCTCAATAGAAATGAATTCATGTTGTGAGGCAGATGGTTAGAGAATGGAGTGATTTTATGAATGCCGTGAGTCACAGCGAAGAGGAAAGTAGTGTAAGAAGGCTGTAAGGAATAATGTACAATAACATATATTAATACTGTAATACAAAGTACATATAAGACAAAGGAATTGATTACCGCCCTGGGAGGAATTGTAGACGAATTGAGTGGATTAACGCAATAGAAATATTAATGATTATTATTGGATTAATAGTGCTAAAAACTATACGAGAAGTGAAAGTGCTATGGGATGTCTTGTACTAATGCTGTTAGGAAAGTTGAAGGTGGAATGATTTGATTAACGAAATAAATACATTCCTACTGGATTTAAACTGGTGGAAAGTGTAGGAGAAAGCTGTGGGTAAAAGTGCATGAAAGAATTTAATTCATGCTATGAGAGACAATGTGCGAGAATGAAAAAGCAACTTGAACAATTGCGTAAGATGGAAAGGTGAGGAGGACCTGGAGAGAATTAGCAGATCGGTCTTCGTAGCGATACGCTTATGCCTGGCTCCCATCACAACCACTCACGTAGGAGTGCAAGAGAGCGAAATAGTGTTCTCCTGATTCTATTCTCTCCCTTCGCTTTCTTTCTTAAATTGACGACCACCTTGGGGTGGTGTTGACGATGACAAAATATTAAGGATTATTATTGGATTAATATTGGATTAATAGTACTGATGATAAAGGCATCTGTGCCTATCAAAGGTCATCTGTCAATTAAGCACACGCTGTATCTGGCCGTTAACATTATTGCCTCTCACATCAATCAGCCATTTTCCTGGCGAACTTTGTTAACTAATTTTCAGTCGGTGTCGAGGTGTGCAATGAAAGTTTAGACGGAGATTAGAAACCTTCATTCTGAGACTTGTTCAAGTCCTATCGCACGTTTTCACTCCCAGAAGAAAGCCTCGCCCTATAGGGACAAGTCTCCGATTAAAACGTCTCTAAAATACAGCGAATCTTGTTTACTTTGAATAATTTATTTAACGAGCCTCCCACCAGCTGCCATCTGGACAATAGCGTCCCTTCCGGGCAACAAACACTCCTTAATTGTCAAGATTAGGCAGGTTTGGAGAGTTGCTCGACCTACAGGCTCAGGTTGGCCCAGGTGATCTCCTCTTTAGATTAGTCAAAGTATATATCTTCCACACATTTTCACTCACCCTTACTTCACCATTTTACGATCCTCCCCTTACAAACTTTGTTGAGTTTTTTTTGCATCTTATATTAAAGTAGCCTCGTACTAGGCAGTGTTGAATACGGCGGCTAATACCCAAGTAGGCAGTCGCAAAAATAAAAAAAAATTAACAACCAGTAAGTAAACTGCGGTAAATCACCCAAACTTAATATGAATTCATCTTATTTAAACGTCCAAGCTTGAGAGATGTGTAGATCAAAGTATTTGGTGACCTCGATATCTTCCCTCTTTAATTCTTTCCCCTTTCTGATAAGAGGAAAGAATTCCATCTTCTATACGAGTCAGGTCATGGAGGTACTGGTTGACCAACACTGAATTAATAGACATTTCCTCTCTTAATATGATTTAGAATATTCTACCGGCTTTAAAGCAGAGATCGCTAAGAAAGATTTGGCCATCGCTATTGTTACATAAAATGAGCAGGCGAAGAAAAGGGGGGAAAGGTATGTATACATTTGTCATTACCTGAACAAAAATCTATCAAAAAAAACTGATTTTGCTCGACTCGATATAAATAACAACCACACAACACTATTGTATAAACTCTTTTTTAATTACTCTAAAGGTAATACTTTATTCCACAACCTGCCTGTTTTTTTAACTCTTATTATAAAACAAAGAAAATCAACGAAGGCATCGCCACGATAAAGAGGGAAGTTATCGAGGTCACTAAATACCTTGATCTACACATCTCTCAAGCTTGGGCGATTAAATAAGATAAATTCATATTAAGTTTGGGTGATTCACCGAAGTTTACTTACTGGTTGTTAATTTTTTTTATTTTTTGCGACTGCCTACTTGGGTATTAGCCGCCGTATTCAACACTGCCTAGTACGAGGCTATTTTAAAATAAGATGCAAAAAAAAACAATAAAATAAAAAAAAGGAGAATGGCAACAAGCAGGAAGCAAGCTCCGGCGTCGGGGGGAGTCCGCCTCCCCCCCCCGGCGCAAGAACGTGCGGCCTACTAAAATAACAAAAAAAACAACCCCAAAAAACTAGTTAAAGAAAGGGAGAAGGCCGACCTTCCCCCAAAAGTCTATATGTCCACCAGTCAATGTGCACGAACTCGTCCCGAGTACAAGGGACAGGCGGTAGCGACCCTGCCCATCCCGGTGCCGGGACAGGTAACGTGCGCGGAGATCGCCCAGATTGGGACATTTAACAAGAGTGTGCCGAACAGTCTGGGGGACAACGCAGTTTTCATAGTAGGGCGCTGGCGAGCTCTCCATCAAATGGCGGTGCGTCCCGTGGTTAAGTTAAATAGTCAGTACCTGGAAAGCGTTTATGTATAATATAACCCTATTACGACGCCAAATGTTTATATAAATTTTTAGTTAAAGAGATAAGAGTTGGTAAAATAAAACCATTTCATTGATTAACATTCGGTGTGAGCACACTCATATTACAGGTCAAAATATGACTGAAAATCTCTAGGAATGCAGATAAGATTAGTGTGAAATATTCTTTCGGGTATTTTAATTATTCGTTAGCAGCTTCTGTTTTAAAAATGATAAGAGGAACGAAGCGGAGTGCTAAAAAGTGTTTAGTTATCAAGAAACAGATAGTATTATAATCAACGAGGGTGATAGATGGTGGAGAAAAAATAGGGCAGTGGCAGTCAGGTAGTTAACTAAAATTTGGTAAATACAAAGTGTGGGAAATCTTATCGATGCCAAAACCTGCAATGGGACCCGTAAAACTTTAATATGTACCAGGAGGGGAGCTAATAAAACTACTAGGACTATTTTATATAAATGAACTGATAACAAACAATATTAAATTAAGCGGTTTTCAGCTGGACAAGATTGGAAATTTAGCGATTCACTGAGCATGAGGAAACAATAAATGCAGTTAACTCAAAGTAAAAGTGTCATCGACATATGTTAATATTCTATTGACCTTTATTCCATTAATTCTTAGCAAATGAAAATAAACTGAATACAGGTAAATAACTTGGGGAAGATTACTTTCTTTCTTTCGGAAAACTGCATTAATTCACTTTATCATAATTTAAAAGAACAGAAAATGTGATGTCAAATTTCACTGTATATTTAGCTTCCACCAGAGGCCAAATTGCTACTATTAGGTTTGAAACAAAGTTCCCGTACAACATTTTAAAAGTATATTTATTTATAGCTTTATACAGGGTGTAGGGCTAGTTAATATGTAGTGTTCTAGTCTTTTCTAAGCTACGCTTGAAAGTTTACAGTTACCTAAAGTCTAGAAAGGATAGGTCACTATACACTTTCAAGTGGGATCTAGGAAAACCCTAGTCCACTATCAAGTAATTAGTCAGACACCCTTTATGATATCTAAAGTTTCAAAAATTACTCATCAAATGACTCTTTCTCGTGAAGAGCAACGTACTCTTTTACTGTATGGTTACTGTAGTCTTTTACTGTCCCCCCTAAACGCTGCCCAATTGCAACGTCATATCAACCAAGCATTTGGAGAAGACACAATAAGTCTTCGTACACACTATATTTGGCTTAAGAAATTTCAGTGTGGTTAATTCAATTTACAAGTTCAGCAAGAAGTGACCGACCCTCGCTTATTGACAATGACCGTTTGTGCGCCTGTGTTAAAGTTAAGCCACATCTAGCATCACACAACCTGGCTGAAAAGTTTAGCGCCAGCCATCCAACCATTTTGCATCATTTAGAGGAAATGGGCAAAGTCAGCAAAGTCGAAGAATGAATACTACGTAAACCGACCGATTTCGACCGTCACCGCCGCATAGACGCCAGCATGACACTACCGTCCAAGAAACGTCGTTTTAATTGGCTGAACAAAGTGGTTACTGCAGATGAGAAATGGTGGCTACACTCGAACATGGCACGCAAAATAAGTTAAAAAAAAATAAGTTAGGAAGACAGAGGTGCACCTGCCAAACTTCAGGCAAAGGCTGACGTATATCAAAAAGAGGTTTATGATTTCTAATGGGTGATATGTGAAGAGGGTGATTTATTGTGACATTTTGTAACGCAATCATTCTAACTACGCTCAATTATACAGTCACAAATGCAACAGGTGGCAGATACAATTACTCAGAAACGATCACAATTGACTGTTGTCATGTTTCTTCATGATAACGCCCGACGACACGTTGCAAATCAGACCCGTAAAAAAATCCTGGAGGTGGGGTCGGAAGTTTTCCCTCACCAACCGTACTTGTCAGACCTAGTGCTAATAGACTACCATCTATTCCGGGCAGTACAGACCTTCTTGAATGGTAAAACGTTTGCAAATGATGAAAAACTGAAAACTGCAGTTGAAAACTTCTTTGATAGCAAACCTTTTGAATTTTACAACAAAACCATCCATGATCTATCCCGTCATTGGAAACTGTTGCTGGAAAATAACGATGATTATAATGTTTACTGATGTTTATTTTGCTCCTTTGTTTCGTTGTAAATGATTGTCACTATAATTTGTGCGCGACTTTTTTTAAACCTATTAGCAGGTGCATGGACATTCTTAATAAAGCTGTCCCACAAAGCTTATAATAGGGTATTTTGATTTTATATCTATATTGAATGATGTTAAATATTTCAGGCTTTATCGTACATAAACAGGAAGTTGAATCGCATCAGGTAAGGTTAGTTACCGTATGGACTCCTTATTCCCTGCGACTTCAAGACGCTGCTATACGTTTTAGCGGCCTTTCGTCTGGGTGATATGTTAAACACTCTCTAGGTCCTAACTAAGAGAGAGAGAGAGAGAGAGAGAGAGTTTACTCCAACGGGAAAGAGAGATATGCAATTTTCGATTTTGAGCTTATCGCTTAACAGTGAACTATTTCTGTAAAGTATATGTTATTAGCGATAGAGATGATTTCTATTCCGCCAAAACATGCAAATATTTTTCATGGTTCAAGCTCATTCAAACATAACACCATAATTTTACTCCGTATTTATTAATAGGAATATAGTATACATCAGTAATGACATTCAGACCAAATACCTCAGAGTACCGAACACTTAAATCAGCCAAGTCAAGAATAATCGCTAATTAAAAATTAGTACCAAAAATTTCTTTAATAATGATCCATTTGCGAAATAACGTGGATCATTTTATGTGTAGCAAAGTCCACAACATAAAAAAACCCAGAATTTCGAATAAAATTTGGCACCTTGTCAAATTTAAAGGTATAATTAGTTCTTGAGAAATGCGTAAACATTTTCATATCATATAATAAAAACAATCATTTTCACCTGCCCATTCTAGTAATAATTTGATCATATCTGAGCTTTTAGCTGATCTTTGGCATCAATATTTGAAGAAGAATATTATACATTTTTATTGTTACTATCCAACCTTCGTTTCATTGCCTTTTTGTATTTTAGGGAGGAATAAAATCACAGTTAAGTGAAGATATAACACACTTAAACCTTCTTTGCCGCTGAGCCCAAGTCAAACAGCGAGAAACAAGGTTTGCTGACCAAAAAGTCGCGTGCTCTCACTTATTCTAATTTATGACCTTACAAGGTTTAAAACTTTCAATAATTTGAATACTACTAACCTTAGGAAGACCCTGAAAGTTATATCATCCGAAAGAGAATGTAAAACAAAATAGGGGTTTCAAACTTCGTTAGAATTGGCCGAATAGTTATGATGTTATTGCCAAGATAAAGAAATTCATGAACTAACCTTGGGAGGACCATGTAAGTTATACCATTCGAAAGAGAGTGTAAAACAACATAAGCGTTTCGAATCTTGTTGGAATTGGCCGATTAGTTACAATGTTATTATAAAAAAATACGGGGACCGATCGACCGACCTATTGAGATGTAGAGTCGCCCACCACTAAAAATCGCACGTAAATCCCACAATCTCGAATGGATTGAGTAAAATAAAATCTGTTAAAATTTAGAGAAGCTCCGCAACATGTCGAATTTCTGCATCCTAATCTTGAAAATAGATTTGATGATTTTTATGTCACCACAATGATTTTTTGTTTTTTTGTCCCGGCGTTATTAAAAGGCCCAATTGAGGGTCCCTTTTATAGATACCAGGCAATGGCTTAGTCACGGGAGCTTGCGCTTCGCTACTAATATTAAAATTTAAAATCTAAAAAAAAGCAGCCATGGTTAAATTTTTATAAATTTTCTGAACTTCGCCAATTATAATAATTTTAAAAAGGAACTCGAAACTAAATTTCCCACCCTTCAAAATATCACGTTGCTAAAATATACTTATAGAAGAGAAGAAGATATATAAAAATAAATTTTCTGAACTTCACCATTTGGAATTCTTTGGTTTTAAAAATTCACAAAATTTCGATTATTATATTTGTTTCTGAACTTCACCATTTTGTTTTTTGATATTATAAAAGAATTATTCAAAATAAATTTGATAACAAACATAAGTCATAACCAAACTAAGATGAAATTATTATTCAAATACTAAAAAAAAATCACCTTCTTAAATTGCAGAGATAGTGATGATGATGATGATATCTTTTTTCAAAATTCGTACACTTTTCTCTGTATTTTTTTAGGGGGGGGGGGAGAAGACTGCACAAGGGATTTCATACACTGATTTTAAAGTGAAATTTGATTTATACACTATTCTAGGAGGTGCTCTTAGACCTTGAGTAACTAACTCAGATTTTCCTAATTCAGTTCGTTTTGATTCGAAAGATATTATATAAAAAGGAATAAAAAGGATGTGGAAGTCAGTTGCGTAACTCCTTTATAAGTTTAAAATAAATAGGTAATTTTAAAGTTTATAGGAGCTCATAATTTCTATTTGCTAAATTCAAACATATTTATTTATACTTCCCCAAAATTGAAGTAGTTCTTAATTCGGCGGAAAGATACGACTTATTTATATTACAGAATTACGAACCAGTAAATATTCTAAGTCCACTCGAGGTTAGTTAAAGAATTAAAGGAAAGGGTGGAATTCAGATATGAAAGGTAGGTATAATGAAGAGATGGTATAGCTAACGAATTATTTTTAAAGCTATTATTTTCTTAAGATCATATTTTAAAGTAATAGGTTTCGGGTTTATCCTTAAGAATATTGATTGTAGTGGTTTTAACCAAGTCACTACGCATATTATTCCAAGTTTGTTATTTTATTGGAAAAGATATTTTTATACTATACCAAGGTTGAATCTTTTTTTAGTAGAGAGATACTGTTATTTTTAGTGCCCACTAGGTTTATCTAAAGCAAAAATTGATTCATAATTTATATTAACAGACCAGTTTAGTATTTTAAAGACTTTGATAAGTTGGCCGCGTAGATGCTGAGCTTTCATGGCGAAAATAAATCAAGGTGCCGCATTTTTCTTTGTAAGAACGATTATTAAGTTCAGATTTTTTTTTTTTTGCTCGACGCTGAAAAGGTTTCTCTATTATGATGTCCTGATGTCCTATGGCGACCAAAATTGTACAGCACACTCCAACAACTTTGTTTTCAGGAGTTCAATGTAATTATCAGAATTCACTTTTGTCTTTTCAGTATCAATAAAATAAACATCTGTTTTGCCATTCCAAGAGACCTCTGAAGATATCATAACCTTTTTGGAAAATCTTAAAGTTTCATGATACAATTTGTTTATCAAAATGTCACACTTTTTACTGCGCCCGTAGACATCATTTTGGTGGTTTCGCGGCATATCTAAGATGAAAACCTTTTCATCCGTGAGTATAATATTATTAACATCAGCGACAGAGAAGTTATCAAGTAACTGTCTGCACCTTATTTTTCTTTTATCCTTAACAGTACCACTTTTTCTTGAAGATACTCTTCTTTTGGAGGCTTTTAGCTTTAGTCTCTTAATTATTCGTTGCACAAAACTCCTTCCAATATTTCGCGAATCTTTTTTAAGAGTCTTTCCACAGCACGTCTTTTTCACATTGTTCCTGTAACAAGCTATAATTAGAATGCGACCTTCTTATGGGTACTGAAAAACTGTAAATAAAGATATCCATAAGATGACAAGTTCATTCCTGTAGACATTTGCAAAAACGTGTAAATTCCTGTATGAATTTACACAATAAAATAATATTTTATCTCGATTTTCATTATTTTACCCATGTCATTATTTTTTTGAACTGCAAGAAAACTATAAAAGGTATCTAAATTTCCTCTTTTTTTATTCAAAAAAAGAACATTAAAAATACCTTGCAAATGAAATTTGTCATGAATAAGAAGGAGGTTACGGACTTATTCTTTAATTTAGTTAGTTGCTTTCTCAACGCACTAACGGAAAAGGTTAATCTTTTTATTCATTTGTCTTTGTAGTGATGAAATTTTATAATTATTTTAGCATTTATATGGGTTATTTTATTTCAGCAATTTAATTCCATTAATTTTGGTATCGATTCTACGCACAGTGGAAGGTTTCTTTTTATTATGTTTTTCCCTTTTCCAAATTTATATTATTAATAACACAGGTCTGCGCCCGAAAAGTTATTTCCTAGTTATTGCCGGAATTCTATTAATTTTCCAATGCTGGTTTGAAATATGATGAATAAATTATATGGTATCATATACAGGTTTTAGTGAAATCGATATTTTTTTTCCTTTTGTCGTTTCGTTCGAATTTCGTATTACTAAGTTGATATCCTTTTTCTCCAAAGACCTGAACATTATTAGAAAAAAGAAGGACTACAAGAGGATATGCAAACAACCCAGGCATTTTTTAAAACATTTCTGACGAATTTATTATTAGGAAACAACAAAGAAACATTGTAGACTTTGTTAATAAAGATTAGAATTTATACTCTGGAAGAAAACTTGGAGACCAAGTTAAGAAATAGGCTCCTCATGATGCGATGGACACAAAGTAAAAAACGTCTTCGTTTCGCTGTTCAAATGACATGGATAGAACCCTCAAAATACCAGTGATGACTGCTACATTTGTACATGTAATGCGCAAAAATACAGCCCCAAGAATAAGAAAAACTTCACCTAATTATTTCTCACATCGGCATTGCGGCATGAATGGGGAGTATTTATTGAATCCTAAAACGTCTTAAAGAATTTCTCTTGCATAATGGCAGCAATGTGCCTCCATTCCTGTTGGACGCTCATTGATAAAGATGTGCTGCTCGCAATGCCACAGAAAACCTTGTAAACATAGATTTATTTTTTGACTTAGCAAACAGTAATAGCAAAGATGAAGGAGACTTCCACTATGGTTGTGAATTAAAGAACATCAATATTTCATTAGCATGGGATTTAAGCTTTGCAAAGGAGTCGGCAGAGCTTTTAGGTTCCAGACATAAAACCAATTTTTTATCTCCGGGTACACCAAACTCTTTCTATCAATAAAATAGAAAACGATTTTGTTCCTTATATAGCTCAGATAAATAATTTGGCTTAATGCACAGGTCCAAGAATGCTAATAGAAAAAAGCTATTAGTTACATGTCTGATGAATGGAGTTTATTTATTAACTCTTAAAAAAGTCTTAAAGCATTTCTCTTGCATAATGGCAGCAATATACCTCAATTCCTTTTGGACACTCAGTGATAGAGATGGAAACTTAGGAGAATTTAGTATTAGTTTTAAACAAGATCAATTACAAAGATCATACCTGGATGATTTGAGGTGACTTGGAGATAATTTGCATAATACTTGGACGAAATTTAAGCTACACAATGTTTTCTTGTTTCCGTTATGAGCAGGAGAGTAGAGCCAGGAACATCCATTGGCCCAGTAGGGATACAATTACACTATGGACAAAGAACATTCCTCGAAAAGGTTTGGTAGATCCAAATAGTGGTCCCTTTAGCCTCATTAAATATAAGACTTGGTCTAACGAAGCAATTGATGAAAGTTTTACAACGCTAAGCTTAAAGAAGGTGTGTTTGTTGAGCCACATATAGGGAAGCAAGTCAAAACATACAAAGAAAATGCAAAAATTGCCTAGAAAATATGGTCAAAAAATTTTAGGATAATAACATGGATTAAAAAAAACCAAATGCATTGTAGAGAGGACGCTAGAAAATTTCAAAACTTTCGGATGTAACTAGATTCTTAAAGTTCATTTCTTACATGCACGAATGGATTATTTTCCACAAAATCTAGATATGAGTGAATAACAAGGGAAAAGATTCCACCAAGATATAAAGAAGATAGAATGTCAATATGATGGCAGACTATTGATGAATCTTGTATCGAGAGACTTCAGCAAATACTCATTAACGAAAAGGTTTGAAGCGTAGTTATGAAGTAAGAAAGAATGGGTTTTAAGTTGATGAGATTAAGAATCAATAAAATATTTATTTTGATTTAGATTTTCCTTTATTTTTTTTATAAATAAATCATGAGACAAACTTTACCTTTATTCTGCCCTTCCATCTGTATATTTTTTCTAAGTTTTCGTAAATTCATTGTCATTTTGTAAGGAACCTTACTTTTTAGGAAAAATACATGAGACTTCGAATTATTACCTACCAAATTATGTATCAAAACAATTTTCAACATATTCCATTTTGCAGACGTATGTAGTACTTACTTACCCCTTTAAATAGGTTGCAGCTAGTATTTTTTATTTACCCTCTAATGCCATTAAATATAGTTCTGAATCTTTTCCACTAGACTCACATTCTGCCATTCAACTTGCATTAAGCAACCTTCTTATCCATTTTATTGAAGTTAATTTTCAAAATTTTCTTTCTTCTTTTATTCGTTGTGGATGACCCCAATTGAGATCCAAAATTCATGACCAATAAATGATGAACTTTATATCCAGGGTCTTCAGACTCTTGCTACGAATTAGATTACCACGGAAGATGTAAAAATATTTGTTAAAAGCGATGTCTAATCTCTTAATGCTAACTTTTTAAGTCTTTTGATTTGTGGTTTTTATGCCCGGAATTAACTAGTGAATAGGTTCAGTACAATTCAAAGGAAAGTCATGATTTAGCATCGGAGAAGAAACAGAAAACTAGAGAGAGCACTTTAGCACAGATTTTTATTAAACTCACCAATCGTATATTCCTGAAAGACAAAGTAAATCCATTACCATAAAAATTTCTTTATAGTAGGTTGTCAAGTAATCAATATAGTTTTTTTTTTTAAAAGGAAAGGAAAATCGTTTTTATTCTAAAAAAATATATTTATTCAGCAAAGAAGTTTCCGTGATTATTGACAATGATCACACATCGTTTCACGAAGCAGTGGATGCTTTTCTTGAAGAACTCATTCGGTTTTGATGAAATATATAAGAGAATATTTATAGAATAATCTATAAATATCATTTAAAGAGTACTGGTCGTCTTATATATGGATATAATAAGTGAGAGAGAACTTGCCAGCCTAACGCATTATCTTTTCTTAGGTCAAACGAGGTACATTCGTGTGCGTGAGCATTTGAAGGAAAAGGACGCCCTTTCGGTCGACCAATGAAGGACGAGTTTGCTCAAGAGCTTCATTTAAACGTTGCGATTATTGAACATAGTTTAAATATTCACATGTTGTAATCTTTGGCTTTCAGACATTTAATGCGACAATTGAACATTATTTTGTTGCTTAGAAAGAGCCTAGGCATTAGTAGAGCTTAAATAACGCCTGAGCATTGCTACATTATTTTTAAATAGCTTACAGCAAATTTAAAACAAGTTACACAATTCAAAGAAGCATTTTTTTATAAGTTTTCTTTTTAAAAACAACAGTGATAGGGTGCATTGAGTATGGCACCCAAATTCCGTTTAACACGATGGGCATACCAGAAATTCTGTATTGCTATCGAGGGTGGCCAATCTCGCGGAAAAAATAGAAAATAAATACCAGAACTCAATAAAATTCCAAATGAATGTCTACTTTTAAACCTAACATTACATGGGGAAATACTTTCATAATATAACACGAATAAAAACGAGCAAATGCTAGACTTTCTACACCAACTGTGTTTTGTTTTAACTGAAAAAATAGAACAGGAAATTATAATATCCTTTGTTGTAATCTTTCAGAATCAGCGAATAAACAAAATATATATTGAAAATAAAACAGGTTAGACCCACCATATTTAAAAAAAACAACAAAAATAAATCGCACCTGGACAACCTTATTAATTTCTTTAATAGAATAATCTATAAATATCATTTAAAGAGTACTGGTCGTCGTATATATAGACTTTCAAAAGATTTTCGAAGGTCCCCCGTATCGGTTATAGGAAAAGAATGAATCTTATGATACTGAAGGAAATTATCCAAGAAGATATAATTTTGGTTCGATGGAGGATGCCATCAATTTACGATCGATTAATCGGAAAGGAATTACCTACATTGCAATTTACTACGGGGCCTTTCTTTAAGTCCATTCTTAGAATAGACGAGACTAAACCGCGTAGCCTCCCCTCCCCCCTCCTCCCGCCGCATTGCTTTGTATGTCTAATGGGAAAATAAATAAAATAATCACTTTGAGTGGTGGGATGCAGTTACATTTATAGAAATAAATGGAAATGGATACAATTATGACAAAAATGTACATTAGAAATAATGGGTATAATGGGTAAATTAAATATACAAAAGAACCACTGTTTGGAACCATAAAGTTTATTAGTTTCGACATGTAAATAGCTGCCCATATCTTGAGCCGGCAACTGACATTAATATGACATTAAAATTCGGAAATTCTTTAATTAATGAGGATTAGATCATTTTTCTTTTATTGTAATTATTACAATATTACATTATTCTGGCACCAGAAAAATCGAATACAGCGTTGGCGTTTTTTACAGGGTTAAAAATATTTCATGCATTTGCTCTACGAATAGCCCCCTGTGCTCGTATATAAGTTTATCTAATGACCTTCAGGTCTCTCCACCACAGAGAGAGGGGTAATTTGTGGCTTTACACGGGATTAAATAGATAGCTGCATTTTTGCTTTGCGATTTAAGCGTAGTGAAAAGGAAAGATTTTTTGATGGTTGAAGGATATTGGAAAGTGGTCAAATTGGAATATACAATGGAGTTTATTCCTTTAAGCAAGAAGGAATATGGTAGAGATAAACGATTCTTTATGCATCTAAGATTCTTTGTTTAGGTTGGTAAAATATTGACCTAGTTTTAAAAAAGTTTTCATCAATGCAATAAAGTTGATAATTTAACTCGATAAACATGCATTTGATGTAGGTATTTTCATCTTGCCAAATCACGGGTCACAAATTTGAAAGCCTCTTAAATACTTAGATATTACCATTGTGTTTTTGTTTTTTTATTTTAGCGTGACATGAAAAAAGTGATTATATGAATTAGAATTATAAGATTTATGGTATATAGTAAAATATGCTTTATCATTAATTCTTAAGACCATTTCATCAAGAAAAGGTAAGAAATTTTCCTTTTCTCATTAACTTTAACTTTTATATTGGCATGAAGGTTAGTAAAACTTTTCAAGACCTAATATCGCAAAATAAAGTTGCAGGCATCTATTTAATCTGTGTAAAGCCCCCAATTGTCCCTCCTTCTATGTGGGAGAGACAAGAAGGTGATCAGATAAACGTATATAGAAACATAAGGTGGGAAGGATGTCCAAATAATTTAGCATTGTAATGATTATAATAAAAGAAAAAATATGGAATCTTCTAATTTGAAGAAATTCCGATTTCAATTAGTCTGAAGGGCAGAATAAAATCAGTCCCTATGTCATAAACATAATCTTAAAGGATATTGTTAATCATTTTAAGTTAACGACCTCAAATAAATGTTAGTTGCCTGTTGTTATATTTTCCAATATTTAAGTTGTTTTTGCCAATTTCTTTTAGTTTAAGGCTGAAGATGATATGGAAAACTACACATAGAAGCTATTCCCGTTTTCAAAAAAACTTTATGCTTCCAAAGAGCGGTTTCTTTGTACAGCTTAACACTAGATTTAGAAGGAGTGGTAATGATTTTTTCTCCAACCAAACTTTTCAAAATGTTTCACTCACTTTGCTTTCCCTGTACTGTATATTTTTTACTATTTTTTCTCCTTGTTCCTTGTGATCTTAACTCCGAACCCTCCTTACTAGTCACGATAATCTGCAGGTACCGTTATCTTAACATATGTAGTAGCAAAATTATTGTAACTCTTATATAAATTCATAAAAATAAATTATTATTTTTTTTTACATTTGTATTATTTTTCCTTCAGATTCAATTTTTTTTGTGAACTTCAAATATTTCCATTTCTTATGGAGGTTGATATCGAAATCGAGCTTAAATTAAGAGAGATTAACGACATAAAAATAATCCAACTTAATTGATTGCTCAAAATGGTCAATTGCTTAAAATCCATTAGGACGGCCCATATTCACAAAAGGTTTTAAAACCCAGATGATCTTAGCGATCATAGAGGTAAATAAAGCCAATTAATGACAGATGAATGAGTGAAAGCTTATTAAGGCGCAAAATTTCATTTTTGCCACATTCTACAAGCGAAATAAATACTCAACTTTACACCATCTATTGTGTTACTCTTTGAGAGACATTAAAATCCTGTTTTATTATAGTCTCAACATCAGGAACAACATATAGAATTAATTTGAATTTTTAGCCTATTCCCCAAAAGAAAAGGAACACAAACGTAAATGAGAATGAATGTTTTTTTTTCTTGCCACTTGTTTATTTGTAACTACATTTTCGTTTTTAGTTTACACTTGAATTTTGCCTAACCCTTCGCACATAAAAAATGAAGTTTAGATGATGAATGGCCCTTTTACGCCTGAAATGTTGAAAGCAAACGACTCTGCCGTTCCTCGATTCAAGACTCTTTGTGTGATGTTGACATTAAAAAAAAAATACATCAGGATATGAAAAAGGCTGTTGACACTTTAGAATTGAAGCCCACGCAATTTAATATTTAATGAGGTTAGTTTATATTTTTAAATCGTGTGATTGTCGTAGAAATAAAAGAGTTGGATATTTAGAATTGTCTTTTCAACTTCCAGTATATCATATGAGTCTATATTGCTCTCTTACTTTGAAATTATTCAGATAATATGCCCCATTCTTTGATTTCGTGCTACTATTACTAATTTCCCAATGATAAGCACATAATGCATAAATAAAAATAGGCTTTAATTCAGAAATATTAATGGTAATGCTAAATATCTTGTAACAAGTATCAGGGCATAATTCCGGCCTCATTCCCCAAACTTCCCTTCCAACGATACCATTATATCTTTTGAATCGTCCCTCGGTTTCTGTTCAACACCGGTTTATCATTTATTTACATATGTAGATACAAAGCTCCATTTAGCCGACTTTTCTAGGGTTCACAAACCAAGTTATATAATTCTGTGTTAAATTAGCACGCTTAATACATCTTAACTGGACATATTTTAACTTGAAGCTATTATTAATGCTTGCCAAGAATAGACCATAATGTGAAGTTTTCTTTACCACATAAACATCTGTTAAGTTTAGATTACTTCATTTAATTTTGAGGCAATCACCTAAAAAGACACCTGAAATTTTGGAACTCCATAAATAAAAATGTTTAATTGGTATATAATGGAATTAGGCCTTATTAATATGGTAGTCTAGCAAAACAAGCTAGACTCATAGTTAGAAAGAGTGGAGAGAGGGGGGGAGAGGTGGAAAGGGGAAGCAGGGAGAGGGGGTAAATGAAAAGGAGTTATAGGAACAAGGGGAGAGATAGAGGAGGGGGAGAAGGGGAATGGGAGAGAGAGAAGAGGAGAGGGATGACAGATTTAGGAGAGAGTGGGGAGAGGAGGGGGATAGATAAAGGGAGAGAGGGGTGAGAGAGATGAGGGTATGGAAAGGGGAAGAGGGAGAGGGAGAGAAGGAGGGTGATAGGGAGAGGGGGGACATGGTTAGAGCAGAGGGATGAGCAGCTGGGGAAGAGGAAGATGGGGGGAGGAGATGGAGTTATGGTGGGGATAAGGAGGGAGGAGAGATAGGGTGGGGGAGAGATAGGGTGGGGGAGAGTGGGGATTGGAGGAGGGACGAGAAGAGAAAGATTGAGAGGAAGAGGGGCAGAAGGAGGAGGTTAGGAGGGGGTAGAGGGAGGGGGTAGAAGGAAGGGGATAGAAGGTGGGGTAGAAGGAGGGGAGAAGGAGGAGGGGGAGGAGGAGGAGGAATGGGGGAGGAGGGTGAAAGGGGGTAGACGTGGGTAGAGAAGAGGGTGAGAAGAGGTAGGCTTTTCTCATTCTTAATTCACCTAATCTCAAAAAATCACGTTCTCAATATATATATATATATATATATATATATATATATTTATATATAAGTGTGTGTGTATGTGCGTTTGTGTATATCGGAGAATATAAAAGATTGTGCTTTTACTTCGCCGTCTCCGATCTCCTGCATGAGAAGAATTTTTTCGAAAATTGGAGATCTCGACAAAAATGAACAACGTAAATTGGCTGTCAACTACAACCAATTATGAATCCTTCATCGCCTACTACAATATTTTTATATACCATCTCATTAAAATTCAATAGCCTCAATAGGAAAAGCAAAGAAAATTATTCCGCTAAACAAATTTATATAGACTTGTAGATTTTGCGATTATACGTCTTTCTTCTTTCAGAAGTGAGGAAAAGGGGAGCTGAAAATAGAAGACACGTACGAACATTTCCGAAATCAGGCTTCCAAACTGTTCGATACAAGGCATTTGATGAAGGGGTCAAAATCCAAAGTTATTCTTTGGATTAAAAAACATAAATATTAATGAAATCGAAAGAACTTCTGTATTCTAAATCATTCTTAAAATACCAATGGTGGAGGGTCTTTGTTCCAATGTGGTAATTGCGTTGGTAAATACGTCTCTCCTGAACCAAGATTGTGAATACCTAAGGCATCATAAGGAATAAATACGCCAGCGATGTTAATCTATTTTAATATATTTTTTATTCAATTAATAAAGATGATAAACAGAGAGTGAGAGAACTATTAGCATTGTATGTTATTTCAATACCTCTCACAAAATCTTCGTCCACAATTTGCCCAGTGTCCGTTATAACGGACACGTATTTCTGATTATGAAATATATGGTACGAGTATAAGGAGATTTTCTGAATTGATATCCTTTTCCCAATATTAACTTCAATTAAAGTTACACATTAATCCGTTAGTTAACATGACTTTGTTCAATAATAAGCTAAGAAGGCTTGAAAATTAAGTAGTAGGAAGAGAAAATACTGATTTAAAGGTAAAATGGCATATCTTTATGCAATAAAGTCAATTTTGTTACGCCGGTGCACAGGTTAATAAATAAGTCAGGAGGCAATGGTTTATCAATTAATGTCTTCCGAGAGAGGGGAGATGATTAGGGTTTTTGCATAGTCTAGCAAATGATGAGGGCTAGAGTGCTGCTAAAAGAATTACACAAGTTTGGCACTTCTTGATTTCAAAATAACCTAAATTTTAGACATTCTACAACTTTTTCCAAGTGCCAAATTGCCTTTCTGAAAATCAATAAATACTTGGATCTCTCCAGGGGAGAAGACAATATGAACTACTAAAATCATCTGGGTCAAACAATAATATTTCATTCCAAGTTATATTTTATAGATTCCTACCTTATTATTATAGACATAGAAAGTAAAGTTTACGCCTACACAATTTTTACAGTGTCAAGGCACCAAAGCCTTTATATTAAGGGAGCAAATACACTCTTCATTTCTAGAGTTATATTTCAATAGCTCTCTTTTTTTTGTCAATAGACATTTGAACATATGCCTAATAAACAAACCGATAACCGAAAAAACACCAGGATACGAACCACTTACCTAACTTAATGCAAGACTCTTTTTCCATAAAGGTTAAGACTATAATCTCCAAAGAAAATTGTAATTTCGGCATTAAATAATGGAGAATTGAATGACAACCATTAAGCAATCGCAAATCAATGGATTCATTATCTGAAAGACTCACAGGAAATAACACTGTATTTTTCTAACAAAATATCGATGAATATTGAACCTTAAACACCTAGAAGAACATACCATGGGTTAACTCTTTCGATTTATTACATTTTAGTATTTTTCATTGGTAGTCAAACCTAGTATCGCTCTAGTCTATAAAAGACATTGAACCTTTGCATATAGAGTTATTCACTATAAGTGTATTTAAATTGCGGGAGATTGGAATTGAAAAATTTATCAGTTTACATTAGAACATCCAACAAAAACCATGTGGTCCAATCACAGCTATCCCCGTAAGTTAGAACATGCCAATCACTCTTAAACCATATGGAGAGTATCACTGTACTCTACAATTTTAGGCAAAGAATCCCAATGAAAAAACACCATGTAAGTGAATTATTTTAGTCTATTTTAGTTTCCTAAAGCCTTAATTGTATCTGGAATGTTATTCTTTCAGAATAAAATGAATTAAATTTACCACTTTATATAACCTTTAATTCCTTATAAACTTGAATTAATTCACACCTTAATTTGTGTTTTCCATGAATGAGCGTCTTCAACTGCTTTCTTTTCCTATGATCTTAGTTGCAATCCATCATAGTTGAGTGGCGCCGCGCACTTTCGAATATTCTTATATCTTTATGTGGATAGTGACACAAGAGGTGTGTAGAAACCGCATCGTAAGATGGAATATGAGACTCAAAAAAACTAAAACATGTGCACTTTGAAGTTATTATGAGATATTAAAATAGGTTCACTTCGAAACAAAATAACCTTTGATATAAGAGAATATGAAAAGATAACTACTCTAAAAAGAATAATGTTACCGTATATACCTCTCTTTTGGAAAAGGTGCCAATGGGCAGTGGTCAAAGGACCGTTTTTTAGTGTTCCCTAAGCTGGTGGGGACTGTGCAAGCAGTGCAATACTGCAGTTAATAAATATGCAAAACTAAAAAGTTATTACGAGCACCTAAATATACTGCCAGACCCCTTAAAGAAATGAGAATAGCTCATGCTGAGTACTTAGGAGCAATAAGCTCTGAAACTAAGACTATTGCTCTGCTAAATTTCAACCTTCGACCTAAAAAGTAATTCGTAAATTTTATAATAGTAAATACAGTCAAAATTATAATCTATATATGTCCGAAAGCTAAAAGAAATATACGGCTTAGTCATATTTTCCAAATTACTGTCATTTTCTTAAGTTGTTCCTTATTTGTACTCCTAACTAAATTATTGTTTTCTTTCCGTTAAATCAAGGAACTTTATTGCCGTTTGACAAAGAAACAAAAGACAGTAATATAATAATTTTGGTTGAATAATTACAAAAAAATCTGTGTACAAGATTGTATGTAATAAATACAATCAAATTCATTCTATATATTTAATTTAAATCAAATTTAATTGATGAGCTAGAAAGTGAACTTAATTGATTTAATTGATAAATTAACAAGTGAATTTAACTGATTTAATGGATGAGTTAAAAAGTGAATTTGTGTCTTGAGCAAAAAAAATAATAGATATATTGGCATGTGGCAACTATTGAAGGGCTATTTTCCAGACGCACGATGTTCGCGAATTAAATATTCAAATTAGAACTTAAATGACTTTAATCTTATAAAAAACAATTAATATAATGGTTTTGCTGTATTTCTGTAAAAAATCGTAAAAACATATGTAATTATAACCAAACCATATACAATAAACTAAAATCCCCCAAACTTCTATTTGAATGTACATACGAGGGGCGGTCAATAAGTTTTGCGAATCGGTAAGGCCAAACAGAGGAAGTGGGATGGCTGTTTGTTGTGGTGTTAGGACAAGTTATGGCAAGTCAGGACCTGCAGCTGCACGCTCCTGCCTCATCTGCTTAAGAAGCAGTAGCTGATCGCAGATCGTCAGTCACAAACTTTTAAACAATGGAGAAGGTTGAGCACCGGGCAGTGATCAAATCTTTGACCAAGGAAGGCAAGAATGCAAATGAGATCCAAAAACGCATGGTTGCAGTGTACACCGACACCGCCCCTTCGTATGCAAGCATTGATCGCTGGAATAGGGAGTTCCGCCATGGTCGTGAGTCCCTTGAAGATGACCCCCGCCCAGGACGCCCTTCAGACGTGACCAACGAGAACAATGTAGCCCGTGTGGAGAGGATGATCCTCGAAGATCGATGGATGAAGGTCGAAGAAATCAAGCGAGAACTTGGACTGTTACATGGAAGTGTTATCAACATGATCCACGACAATTTGGCCATGACCACGGTCTCTGCCCGTTGGGCCCCTAGAAACCTCACACCCCATGATCGACTTCAACGTCGTCAAAGTGCGGAGGAGCTGCTGCTCCTGTATAACCAAGACCCGGCGGGATTCGAGTCACGCATAGTGACAGGTGATGAAACGTGGGTCCATCACTGGGATCCCGAGACCAAGCTCGAAAGCATGGCCTGGAAGCATAGGGGCTCTCCGACCCCCATCAAGTTCCGGATCCAACCCTCAGTCGAGAAGATCATGGCCACCATCTCCTGGGATTCTGAGGGAATGTTGATGGTGGACTATGGGTCTCGTGGAAGGACCATCACAGACAATATTATGCCGAGGAACTGGCTGGGAGATTTCTGGTTGTCGGGAATTCCAAGCCTCAGGGACAAGTGGTGCAAGGGCATTGAAGTCGAGGGTAGTTATATTGAAAAATAATAAAACACTTTTCCTCATATCTCGTTTCCTTATATCCGAATTGCAAAACTTATTGACCGCCCCTCGTATTATACTATCTAAAATATGAACTAATTATATCGAAGAAATATGAAACATAACTCTTATTGTTGCACCGAATATTCCAAGGGTGGCCTAACGATCTCTTTTGACTTGTATGAAAAACTCCTATGGATAAAACTTAAGAATCTGTTTGCCATTTTGTACGCCTCCATACATTTTTGGGAAAATAGTAATACGTTGTTGATAGACAATCTTAACACACTTTTAGTATATAACGTTGGACAGAATAATTATGACATGATATGTTTGAATATTTCTATTATTGTTCCGATATGTGCGAATTTAAACCCCATCTGCCATTCGATTTTATTGAATGCTGTTTGTCCGTCTTTAATTGTATTTAATTTATATTCGTCAGACTACTTAATGAAAATATACTTTTGAAATACAGAAAGAAAAAGACCTGTTTGTATTAGGTATAATAATGATGAAGAAGAAAAGTCCTAGCAAGATCAGACGTGATTACCGATAAGATAACAAGAACGCTAACAGGCATTCTTTTGCGGATAATTTTATGAATTTTGTCATTGTTATAATAGTTGTGTTGAAGTGTCGATAATTGTACAAACAAACACGTCATGAGTTAAGGGACAGATTGGTTAACTAGTTCCATAAAAGTGCCTAATATAATGTATAACTTGTACCCTGCCTATGAAATGCAAGAATCTAAAACACCAAATATAGAAAATTGAAGGAATTAGCATTAATTACATTTCACGACCAAATGATAAAAAAAATGATGCCAATCTTAAAATAAATTAATAATAAATCTCTAAATCAAATATTTCTCTTGATCCTCCATTGCTTCTGTTTAGAGAATATTATTGGGGTCGCAGAAAATAGAAAAATATCATTATTCAAACACAAATAGAAACCAGTAACTTAGTTACTAAGGTGAACAATGATAATTAAATATTAAAGAAAAAACTAGCGAAACCAAATAGCCGTCATTGTAAAGCATATTTGAATAATATGAAATCGGATCATGTCAAGAATATTCAACAAAACTTTCCTTGTTCAAGAATAACGAGCCCCTAAATTAGTTATATCAAGAATAGCAAACTAAAAATTACTCATGTCATGAATAGAGAACCATAAATTACTCATGTCGAGAATAGCGAACCAAAAATTACTCATGTAAGTAATAAAGAAGCAAAAATTACTCACGTCAATAAAAGAGAACCATAAATTATTTATTGAAAAAATAGCCAACCAAAAATTACCCATGTCAAGAATAACAAAACAAAAATTAATAATGTAAAAAAAAAAACGAATCAAATATTATTCATGTCAAGAATAACGAACCGAAAATTACTCAAGAAAAGCGAATCAAAAATAACTCATGTCAAGAATACCGAACAAATATTACTCAAGGAAAGAAGACCAGAGTAAAAATTGCACATGTCATGATTAGCGAACGAAAAATTACTCATATCAAGAATAGCGAAGGGAAATTTACCCATTTCAAGAATAGAGAATCAGAAATTACTCATGTCAAAAATAACGAGCCGAAAGATATTCATGTCATGCAAGATGAAACAAAATTACCTGTCAAAATTATTCATGTCCAAAATATAGAAAATTATTTATATGATAAAAATAGGGAACTAAAAATGTCTCATGTTAAAAAGAGCCAACCAAAAATTACTCATATCAAGAATACAGAATAAAAAATTACTCTTCTCAATAATAGTAAACCAAAAATTACTCATGTCAAAAATAGAGAAGATTAATTACTCATGTCAAGAAAGGAGAAGCAAAAATTTCTCAGGTCAAGAATAACGAACCAAAAACTACTCATGTTAATAAAAGCATACCAAAAATTATTCATGCCAAGAAGAGCGTAGCCAAAATTAGTCATGTCAAAAATAGCAAACTAGAGATTACTCATATCCCTAAGTGCTAACAAAAACTCATTTCAAGAATACCTTAATAAAAATTATTTAGAATAGCGACCGTAAAATAACTGATTTCAAGAAAAGCAAACCAAAAAGTACTCATGTAATGAATAACGAACCCAAATTAGTCATGTCATGATTGACTAACCAAAAATTCCTCATGTCAAAAATAGAGAATCAAAAATTACTTATGTCAAGAATCACGAACAAAAATTAGTCATGTCAAGATTCGCAAACCAAAATTAGCCATGTCAAGATTTGCAAACCAAAAATTACTTAGGATAAGAATAGCGAACCAATAATTACTCCTATAAAAAAAAATCAACTATACTTACTCATGTTAAAAGTAGCCAACCAAAAATTACTCACCTCAAAAATAAAGAACCATAAATTACTCATAACAAGAAAAGAGAATCAAATATTAATCCTGTCAAGAATCGCTACCCAAAATTACTCATTTCAAAGTAGCAAATCAACGATTATTCTTGTCGTGAATAGCGAAACACAAATTACTCATGGCAAGAAGAACGAAATAAAATTTTATTATGTCAAAAATAGTGAATCCCAAATTACTCATCTCAAGAATAGCGAACCAAAAATTACTCATTCAAGAATCAAGAACCCAAAATTACTCATGTCAAAAGAGAAGCGTAATTACTCATGTCAAGAATAGCAAACCAGAAATTACTCTTGTTAAGAATAGCAAACCAAAATTATTCATGTCAAAAATACTGATCCAAAAATTACTCAGGTCAAGAATAGGTAATCCAATGTAAATTTGATAGAAAGGAAAAAAGTTTTAACGTATGCAATGCCATTTTCTCGATGAAAGAATAGGTAAGTTTCGATGGTCCATTTTAACATTACACTCTATTAATATACTCAGTTTAACATCCGCCCCCTTCCATAAAGTTTTGTCAATTGAACATTATTCCAAAATTCTTTGCGTTAACTTAGGGTGGATATCCAAACCTAACCGAAAGTACGACTCCAGCGATACATAACATGAATTCAATGCTCTAATTGAAGGCTTGATATGGCCAGCTTTTTCTTTTACAACGATTAGCAATTTTTCCTCAACAATGGAATGAAGAATGAGGGTTTGAAACTTATTCTCACCCAATTTTAGCTTGTCAAGTGTAACGAACCGAAAATTACTCAAGTAAAAAATAGCGAACCCAAAGATATTGATATTGGCTAAGCTATTTTTGGCATGTTATGAAGTTTATTGAAAAAGCTTTAGCAACAATGTATGTATAGTTGGCCAAATTAGTTATGTCACATTTTTCATATTAATGACTGTCATAAATACTCGACATGTTATGGATGATTGCCGCTATGCTTGGCTGTGTTGTGTTGCCAAGTAATAATATTTTATGAAACGTTAAGTTGGAAAATTTATTATTCGCATAGAAATAAATAATATATAATTATTATTGCAATATTTTATGATATTTATGATTAAAAATTAAATAAATAGATGGACAAGGCAAAAATTGAGGAAATTTTGCAACCTGTTTTGATAGAAAACCGTTTCAAAATGTTTGTACGTACTGTTTGAAATACCTCAATAACGTAAAATTTTCACTAAATCTAATTGTCAAATTTTCTATTTAATTTATTTATAACTAAATAAACCACAACCACTCCATCTCTCATCAAATAATAATATATTAAATTGTCACATTTGAAACGAAATTGAACGTAAATTGTGACATAACTAATTGTGGTGACAGTACAAGAATCAGACTCAATCTTAAATCAAATCAAAGATGATATATTCGAGTCCCTTCCAAAAACATTAAAAACTTTCTGTCCTCTAAAATCTCAACTCTAATTGGATTATTGGTGTTTTGTGAAATAAATATTTTGCTTGATAGTTTTTGTTTTAATAACCTAACCAAACTATCTTTACCTCATTCTTTAGTAAAAAAAATACAGAAAAAATATCATCTAGTTAAAAGAATTGGCTGTCGATAATATTAAGGTAAAAACAAAATTGGTTGTCGATAATAGAAAAGCACCAGTTGTTGTCCTGCTCCAGTTACCACGAGATAACGGCTTGAGACCAGAATAAGAAAAAAATCGAGACCGGGTCAAGGTTGTAATGAGGAAAGACTTACGACTCCAATCATTCATATCCCCACAAAACAGGACTATGTTCAGTTAATGTCCTAGCTACCTAACTCCTGTACCTTCCACGTCTTTCCGCGCCATTACCTCACCACTCTCTTTACAAACCTTCTCGCCGGAAATGCATCTAATGAGTTTCGACGACTTTTTGAATAAAAAAATATAAAGCTCTCTCGACGATGAAATCAAAACAGTCTAGAAAGAAGTTTTAGCAAATTATGTATGTTTTCTTTTCCAAGTTTTCAATTTATTATCCATTCCCTTTGTATTTAGCCAATACCATTAGATGGTTGACTCAGCCTATTTTCTCTACTGCTTTATGTTATATTTTTATTTGAAATCTTTAACAGTTTGGAAAGATGGTGAGTTTGAGTAGGAGAGAAAAAATCCTCTTCATCTTCAACCGTTCATGAAAGCGAAATTTATTAATCCTTAGTAGCTGCGCGAGTCAATTGGTGTTTAGTGTAGCATAGACAATCATACTTCATCTTAAAGATTGCGTGCCCTCTATACTCCAACTTCTTCAGTTCCGTGCTTTCATTCTTCCAATAAATGGAGGAGGATCTAGGGTTATATATCCTCCACTTCATCTATCTTCACTATTACGATGAGGTTAAATTAGTTTTGCAGATTTCCATAATTTCCCCCTTGTGTAAATGATCCCCCTCCTATTCATCTCCACCAATAATCCAAGCCCAATTTCTGGGTTAATTAGCAATAATTCCAAGTTAAATTTGAGCAAAGATCTGACCCAGCAATAAAGGTTTTTTATTAAAATTGTCTCTTAAACCCTTCCCAGAAAATTTTTTCTCCAAAAATCTGCTATAAAAAACAAATCGTGTTTTTATTTCTTTTATTTTACAGCTCGACATTTACAAAAATAAAAGACAGTTTTATGTCATTCGACATAGGAAACACTCGAAATCTTGGAATGAAAACAATGTAAAATTCTTCCAGATAAAATGCCGAGATATCTCATGAAGTTCTAAACAACCTTCCTCTCTAAAAGCAGGATAACTCGCGATAATCCCAGAAGTGACTAAAACTAGTTTTTTATTTTTTTATTTAGTAACAATTAATACAGTCGCATATTTTCTACCATAGCATTTCATGTAACCTAGTTAGTAGAATGGAGTAAGCTCAGGGTATGTGCCCTCTCCTTCTCTTACTTGACTTTATTGGCCTACATACAGTACCTTCTACAAATTTTGAAAACTTATTAACAAGCTTATTTTACCAAATCTCTCGTGCCTCGCTCTTTCCCCTTTTTACTTTCACTCACTTCTTATTTTTTATATATATATTCATAAGAAAATGAGGATAAAATGAAAATCATTGCCCATCTTCTAAATACCTGATACCCATTCTCCCATTATCTCAATCCGCTTTTCGAGAGAACATTTTCTATCTCCAGTGGCACGTAATGTTGATCATTTTCTTATATAGTGTCTAGTTTCGTCTTTCAGAACCGTCTGATTTGGAGATGCCGTTGGCAGCGCAAAGCCGCTTATGTCCGTTTCTTTCAAAATATCATATGGCTAAATCCTTAACCTTTCTCTAGTTGCAAGGAAATATAAGTGTGACATCTTCCGATATATTTATGTCGCATTTACAGAATACGAAGCCTTTTATGAATAAGGGACAATTGCAGGAAATAAAAGGCTTGACGAATGAAGTAAAATATTAGGTACGGAGAAAAATGTAGTTATTTTTTAGGATTTTTTACTAAAATAAACACGAATTCCTGAGATAGCCTCTTGGTGAGCTTGAGGTGAGAAAAATACGAGTAAAATTTGGAGATTTGAGATTACCAGGTGACTATTCTAAGCTTCAGTTGATTTCTCGTTTTGGTTTGGAACTTCTTTAGTTTGTTACAATATATTTAACTATATTAGGGAATAACACCTGTTTTACATATTTTCTTTTCTTACTTGGCTACGTTTTTAATTTATTATAGAAACTCAATTGAAGATTACTTTTATTCATACATATGGAAAGACTTTACCTTCAAGTTAATCCGCCTCTTTCACACTTTTTGGCATTCCCTATGAAGCAAAGCTTCTAAATTTTAAGGTAAATAAAAACATGCCTTAGTCATGCATTTTAATGTTTGTTTACAGAAAGCCGTTGGCAAGGGTGAGGCAAAGAACCTAATTATTGTATTTTTATCTCAAATTTTCGTTTAAGGTCACTGGGAATTTTTGCATTATATACTGTAAAAGAGATTTTTTTTTAAATTAGTATTTTCAGTACTTTGTTTCTATCAGTTGATCACTATATTTAGAGACCGGGATACCAAGTTCAGAATAGTAACCAACCAGATGCATTATTTAAGATCAATATAGTTAATTTAGTTGTGAAAAGATGATCGACACTAAAATACTGAAATATTTGATTATGTAAACAAAATAATGAAGATACTTTTAAAGAATCAATGATTAGCAATCTAAAAGGTCGAATCACTATTTATTATTTGAAAGGCAAATAAGAATGATGGTCAGATCAGTAAAATTGTTTGGGGCTACATACCATATTATTACATTACATAATGCGTAAATTGGTTGTTTCGTGAACAGGGCTCAACTTGGACTCAAAGTCTTAGAACCTTCAATTTCAAAGAAACCATCTAATTGAGACGAATGTTTTGTAGTACATAGCAATTAAAGAGGAATATGTGGTCATATAAAATCTATTATTTCACACATAAATATATGAGAACAGAAGAAAAATTGAGCTCGACATACTCATGTGTGCAGCGGGAAATTTTCCTGAATTTTTCTAATCGTTTACTATTGACATAATTTTCCATTAATTTTACCAGTAAAAGATTGAACATTGTATTTACAAAAATAATAAACGCAAGTATAACAGGAGATTGATACCCAGAATTACACATTTACACACGCAGTTTGCGAAATCCAGTTCAAGACTAGGAATGGCAACTTGAACAAAAGTAATTTGTAGAGGCAGTCCAACTTCGGCAAACTTTTCTGTAATTTATTATCCAACTCACCCTTTTACAACAGCGGGAGGCAATTTAGCAATATTAAGAATAATTTAAGAAATTGCCAACGTGTGAGTTTGGATATATGTAGTGCAGCACTTTTCAACCAGTGTGCGCAGGGACCTTTGCATTGGACATTGGACATATAAAGTGGGGAATATAGTAGTAGAAGGTTTTTAGTAGGAGAAAATAGTGGGGAAAAATGGGAAAATTTATAGAAAAGCGAAAATGAAAATTAGGATGAAAGACAGGTCCCTGGTGATAAAGCATCTCTGGCTTTCTTTGCGTTTTGATATATATTTAATGTTATATATATATATATATATATATATATATATATATATATATATATATATATAGAGAGAGAGAGAGAGAGAGAGAGAGAGAGAGAGAGAGAGAGAAAGAGAGAGAGAGCGAGAGAGAGAGAGGGAGTATATATATATATATATAGAAGGCATTCAAGCCTCTGTAGCAGCGGGTTTTTTTGCCCTCTACTGCTTTTAGTGATATCGAGTTAGCAATAGTCGGGCGTGAGTTTAACAGTTATTAGGGTCTGGGACCAGATAAGAAGTAAGAGAGAGCAAAGATCACATGCATTAAAACTAAAAATCTTTGAGAAAATCTTAACATATTAGTTGTTTGGTAATAGAAGTGCGTGTCACTAAAATCTAGGATATACATCTACTCTTTTATAAATAAAAAAATCATACTTTCTCTCCTTCATTCTAACCAATGTAAATGGAAGTTATTAACATATATATTAAGATCATGTTAATTGATATGTTCTTAAGCACATCACTCGTTTCGAAAAAATAGAGTATTCCTAAACGACAATAGCTTGCCTTAAATTTAAACACTTCTTATCTACTTGACCTCAGTGCATGAGATGTCGAGTTTGGGGTCAAGGAAAATAGTTAATTATAATTTAGGGTTACGACCGACCAAAAAACATCGATTGAAGATTGAATAAAGATAAGCCACATGGGCTGTGTTGAGTTGTATGATGGATTCCCGATTCAGGTCGACTTTGCCGCAGCAAAGCCTGGTTCACATCTCAGGTTAAACAGTATTTCCACCATGAAAAAGAATTACCTCAAAAAATGGTAAAATCCGAACTAGAAATAAATCAAACATTTTCGAACATCAGAACGAAGGACTTGCATATTATGGAGATATCGAAAAAACATCTCCCCAATCCTTGATAGAAATTACACCCATCCTTTTTGCTATTCGATATCATTTGACTCATTGAAGTAAATCCTCCTAACAATACGATTTGTAGGGGAAGTTTTATACAAAAGGTCTCGCAAATAAATATGTCCAATCTCTAAAAGTTTAAATGGTACTAATAATAAGATCAAAACTTTACCTTGACCAAAAAAATCAGCTCCTCTATATCATAGAAGGCTGTGGAAATGGAAAATATTTTAACCTAATCTAGATTTCCTATAGAATAAACGTTCTCTAACCACTTTCAAGAAAATATAAAAGTTATTGGATTATGGTTATATGAGTAAAAAAATTCAAGTTGAGCTGACTTAGAAAGCAGAGTGGCACAGCACGCTTTCAGCTTACTCAAGCTTACTCAGTCGCTTAAATTAGCCAACTAAGGGAAAAAAAATTAAACTCTGCAAAAGTGACCCAAAAGTCAATAAAACGCTTTTCTCTATCGGCTGAAATTATTTATTTCTTTAATTAGCCATAATGGCATGTGCACAAGTCAAAAACCGAATATAGGATAAAAATGGCGATTAATAAATTATAAAAAAATAGATAAACATCATCACTTCACGCTCGGGAGGGGCAAACAACTCGAACGAACCAAAGGTTCATTATGCAGGTGGCGAACTCCAACCACATACACACACACACATCTTTCTTCCATTTATTTACCCAGTCGCTGTTAGACCTTTTATGATGCGGAGCTTAGAGCAACTTGATTCATATTTTATTTATAACTATAGATATTCCTTCAAGGGAAAAGGTAGAGCTCGATCGGACGTATAAGTTGCCTTATATAATAAAATTAACTTTAACCTTTAGGATAGAGTTAGTTCTTGTATCGCAAAAGGGGTTATCGACAAGGATAGGCACGAAACATCTACAGTTGATTTACATTACATACAATGGTTTAGGTTGCTGACAGCAGAATGCTTTTGATTACAAGGCATAAAGTAAATGAATGTCATAAATAGGCACCGATAAATGAATAGCTCTGGGTTGCTTTAAGTAGAAATAATAACTCAGAGCTAGCTACTGATCATTCTATGGAAGCTGAATAGCGAGAAATGTCATCATCGACCTTGCGTTATTGTTGATCATTCTAAGAGCTCAGTACTAGTGAAGGCAAAACTAGAGAATAAAGGTTACCGTAGATCGTAGAAGGCCTGGGTAGGATGGAAGATGTTTAATGTGGCGAGACATTAGCGAATGGGTCGTCAATAGAGAATGTGGCTTCGCGTTCAAGCGTTGATGACGATGGTAGACAAAGGAGAAGAAGACTAGGATTTGAGGAATCAAGGAATTGACGGAACAAGGACATGAAAACGAGATATGATTAATGTGTTATAACTTCGCCTTCAATGTTGGCAATCAATGGATGCGGCTTTAAAAGTTACAAAAGGATGACTCAATCTCCTATTCCATAGATAACCATTAAGTTACAATGGAAAATTGACAGGTTTTCAATACCATGCTCTCTCTTATATGAAAATCAATATTTATAAATTTTAGTCAAGAGTTCAAACATTACAGGTTTGTGTTTGAGTGAAATTGGGCAATGGCAATTGAAATGAAATTAGGAAGATGCATTGCGGGAGAAGAATAGGAGAGAGCAAGAATCCTACCATCTCGATGGGTCGCCCTGGGTTCTTGAGGAGGGTGAAGTGCCCTGGTTCAATTTTTGAGGGCGTGAGGCGTTCAGTAAGTGTTGCTTAGTTGCTTGCAGTCGTAAATAGCACTTCGACAAAGGCCAATAATTTGAAGCAAAATGAAAGTGTACAGTCGGAAGAGAGCTTGCGTGTGTGCGCCCATAGTTTAATGTAGGAATGCTCAAAGGGATGGCCTTGTGTTCGACATGAGAGAATGGTTATTTTTACTCTCTTCCGTAAGCCGATGGGCGGATATGATGAGGAAAATATATACAATAGATTGATTCAACTTTGATCCCATTTTCTCTAACAAAACTTGCTTAGAAACCTCTGTGGTCGTCTTTCAAAGATGTTGCTACAGTTTAATGTGAAGGTAAAACTTGTATTCTTGTTTTTTGACATGTTTCCAGAGAGATTCGGATAAGCTTTATTTATATCTGTGGCTCATCTTTTATCATATCATAAGGACCGTATATTTGGGATGAATATTTATCTCTCTTCTAATTTCCTTTATTAATTCTAATAAAAATCGGGGCACTTTCTTTAATCCAACCCATAATTCAGCCATAGACTTCGATTCCTAAAAAAAAAGTTACTCTGCTTTTAAATATCCTTTTATTTTCCATTAAAAAAGAATCAAATTAAAATTATATTTCCCACGCAGATAACGCAATATATTCCACTACATTCTTTACTGCATAATAAAGTGAACCGTTTCTCCAAATTCTGGTAGCCTAATGAATTCCAAGGGACCTTTAATAGAAAAGCTTCAAGTAAAAGGATTAACCGACGGAGCGTCAAATTGATGAGTACAACGGCCGTAACGTCAATTGTTTTTGGTCGGTCGTCGCCGGGTGTGAAAATTCGTCTCGCCGCTCAGTTGTGTAAAATGAGTCTTAGATACATTATGAGTGGAAAACCAAAGAACGCGCGGAAGAAAGAGAAGGGCTAGATCTACATTTGGAAAAAATAGTTAATGGATGTAAAAGAACAACTTCTGACCTCCCCCGGGGGCGGGGCCGTAACAGTACAATAATGGAAGGAGAGATAAGCAGATGAAACACCAATGTAGAATTGAAGGAATTGAGATTAATTAGGTGTCAAACAGAATTTCTCTATCTATTAAAGGTAAGATGTTATGTGTGGACGAATACAAGAACGGATCTGCCATTGTGGACAATCAACTTCTTGTTAGTAATTTAGAAAATACTGTAGACGCACGGATCCTGATGTGGTAGGAAGACTACAAGGCCGATGCAATTCTATGGCGTTACTTAATTTGATCTATGGCGGATCCAGTCTACAAATCCGGATTCATTCCGCCATTACGGAAAAAGTATTAATGCTAATGGCATATGGACTCGCCGAGTGCTTTCTAGATATTATTACTCCTATTATTGGGGTTACTATTATTGATATTGTTCTTATCACTATTGTTATTATTACATACTTAAAACTAAAAGGGAACCTAAAGAAGGAAGCTCAACCAGAAAGGTTATGGGGGAGTTAAGGAAGCAGTGAAATTTGGTGAAGTGAGAATGGGGATAAGAAAGATGCTCTCCTAACGCTGGATTCAAAGCGTCATGTTCTTCTTCTTATTCCACGAATATCATCGCCTGTCCTCTTCATATCGCGATACACAGCTTTTTTTTTAATCGTTCATCGGTTGAGATCTGCCGAAACGGCGAGACAGACAGAGAGAGAGAGAGAGAGAGAGAGAGAGAGAGAGAGAGAGAGAGAGAGAGAGAGAGAGAGAGAGAGAGAGAGAGAGAGAAGAGAGAGAGAAAATAAAAGAAAGAAAGCGAAAGAGAAAGAAAGAAAGAAAGAGAGAGAGAGAAGATTGAGAGAATTTACTTCTGAAGGCTATGGGTAACGGATTAGTTGAAATACTTTGGCACCTTTAATTAAGATTCGTCATTAGCCTATTTTGTCTTTGTAAACAACTTGTATTGTGCTATGGTAGTGATACAACCATACTGCAAAATATATTGAAAAACCTTGTAAAAATCTTTTGAATATAGCTTTTAGCAAATAATTAAAAATAACACCTTATTTATAATAATTAATATTCAATATAAATTTGATAATCATCATCATCATCATCACTAACTCTATAATTGCATAACGGGATTTTTTAAAAATTACTAAAGGTTTTTTTTTCCTTAGTGGGCAAATGACTTTTTTTATCAGTTATTTCTAATAATTCTTTTATAATATCAAAAAACAAAATGGTGAAGTTCAGAAATAAATAAAAGTATCGAAATTTTGTGAATTCTTTAAAACCCCAAGAATTACAAATGGTGAAGTTCATAAAATTTATTTTTATATATTTTCTTCTTCTATAACTCTATATTTTAGCAACGTGATATTTTGAAAGGGGATCAATTTAGTTTAGGATTCTTTTTAAAAATTATTATGATTGGCGAAGTTCATAGAATTTATCAAAATTTATCCATGGCTGCTTTTTTTAGATTTTAAAGTTTAATCTTAGTAGCGAAGCGCAAGCAACTCCATAGGGGGGAGTGGCGAAGCAATTGGTTGCCTAGTAATTATATATATATACTGGGCAGCATCTAGATATGGCTCCATAACTTTTGGTAACAAACGGATTTGACGAAACACATTTAGTTTATTTTCACTTCCGTTGGAAGTTAGCAAAAAAATCAAAATAAAAGAATCTTAATCTCTTTTTACCTTCCATTACGATGGTTGAAACTAGTTCATTCACCACTGCCCCTTTAAGGACGAAACCACGAGGGGAAAAGTAAACGAAATCAAATGGAAAGATTTCGTTGCTGGCTAGTTTCTACTGGTACTTAGAAAATTGATTTGATTCACTGGGTGAGATAATAGAAGTCGCCCGATATCATTCATAACATAAAGATCCAATATTCAGTGTAACCTATTTAACCCCCATTTTCCATAAATCTTTATCTCTCTTCCGATTTCCTATATTAAATTTAGTGATGGCAGCTCTCTTTACTCTCGTCCTACTCCGCCAGACCTCCGATGTCTAAAACATTATTTTCTTTTTATAACCTATAATTTACCTTTTAGTTGCTATTATAAAAGAATCGAATTAAAATGATCTTTTCTCACACATGTGACTCACTAGATTCCTATACATTCCCACTACTTGGCAAAAGAAACCGTTTCTCTGAATTAAGGAAACTTAATGTAACCGTTTCTCCGAATTAAGGAAACTTAATGAATTCCCGTCGACCTTTTAGAGGAAAGCGTCGAGAACAAAGATGAAGAAACAGCGACAACTTTGGGTTCAATGGTCGTTAGGTCGAGTTTTCTCCTCAATTCTTCACTCCGTAATGGAAAATGGAGTGAGCGACATCGAATTGACGGAGACAAATGAATCTTCTGTATTTTAAGGGAATCGATAGGAGATTTGTGTACCCAATGGGGAGGCAATTTCGCTCGGTTTCAAACTCGGGCTAGTAACAGAGAGATAGATGGGAATTGGGGATAAATATGAAGGAACAAGAATAATAACGTTAAACACATCAATCCAATTTACAGGGACCCGATGGGTGTTCCATCCATTAGTGGAACAATAACATGTTCAGGAGAGTTGCGCATCATTCCTGTCCATAGTAACCTATTAGATAGTTGCTCTATTTAGTAATTTAATTATGTATCTTCTTACATAGGTCCTATAACTTCACCCATTTTAACCCAACTCTTTCCAATCCCTTTCATCACGAAGATGCAGCCATCATTATTCCAGGAGTAACGCGTAAGCTACAAGGATCTGTTCGTTCCAGGGTCGCTAAAAGATGCGCTCGGTCGCCCATTCGAGTGAGCAATGGCGGGTCAAAAAAGAATGAATCAAATTTGAAAAACAAAACAAAACTGGGAACAAATCTGTGATGGTTAAATGGTTCTCCAGATATAGCCCCCCACCCTTCGTTGCCTTCAAGATTTTGCTGAATTGAAAGGCGCTTTACGAAGGAATTTGATCTCGAAGAAGGCCATAAAGGAATGCATAGTATTCTTCGTGAGTTCACAAAGACACACTTCGAATCCCCCATCTTGGAGGCTCAATTCTTGTCTTAGGTGGAGAAAGAGGAATACCGTACCTTATTCGAGCGCGTGTCGTAAAAGGGGACTAAACCATGATAGCGGACTTTAGGACAAGGAGGAACAATACTTATACCATATTCTGGGTTCTGTCGTAAAAGGCGACTAAGCCCCGTTAAATGACGCTACTCTGAGAAGCCGCGCACACGAAGGTTTATATTCTACGAATATGTTACGCGATGAGGGTCATTGATGCGCGCCGACCACATTTTGCCTGAAGGCGATTGATGACGATGAAATTCTAATTTTTACCTTAATTTGTCATTGATGTTAATTTTTTATTTAAGACAAGGGAAAGCCAACGAAGGCATCACTAGACGAAGATTTGTGAGGAAATAGGTTTGCTGGAAAAGGAGTAAAGATGGCAAAAAAGTGAAACAAGAGCGAAGGTACAAAGCTCGACTTATCAAGAGAGGAAACTACTTGATGCACTCCGGATCCGGGGAATTCGCCAATCTCCAGAACCTTAGGAAGACGCTGGTTAAATCAAGGCTCCCATCGGCTTTTGAGTCCGAGAGGGAACTCGATTTTCAGGACCCAGCTGCAGCATGGTTGGCTATGCTGCACATGACCCACCTGCAGCATGGTTGCCTATATGCTGTACAGAAACCAGCTGAAGCCTGGATGCCTATGTTGCACATGCCGCTGCAGCAGCGTAGTTGCCTTTGCTGCACAGGACCCAGCTGCAGCATGGTTGCCTATGCTATACAGGACCCAGCTGCAGCCTGGATGCCTATGTTGCACATGCCGCTGCTGCAGCGTAGTTGCCATTGCTGCGCAGGACCCAGCTGCAGCATGGTTTCCTATGCACAAGACGACCTATATATTTAAGATGCAAAGTTGTCCCATATTTGATTAGGTTCAAACAACCGCCATTTTGTTCCTTTTGGGTGGATGATTCATCCGTCTCGGTTTTTTTGGTACAATGAGTTATCTATTGCGGTTCTTAGCGATGTCTTAGTCATTCACTTTGGTCTTCTAGGGTGAATGACAGATCCTCCTTTGGTAGATGAGTCTGCTTTTATATCTTTTTCTCTGGATAAGTCATCCTTTTTGCTCCTTTTGGGGGGATGCGTCAACCATTTTGATAGTGTTTTTTGTGCATATTTCATGAATTTGTTAATTTTTGTTGGATGAGTTATCCCTTTTGGTCTTTTATGGTGGATGAATTATCTCGTTTGGTCATTTTTGATGGAAGAATCGTACCCTTTGGTCATTTTGTGTGGATAAGCCATCCATCTTTCTTCTTATAGGTGTATGCGTCATCCATTTTTGTACTTTTGGCTGGATGAGTTATCTCCTTCCGTAACCTTTGGTGAAAGATTGTTTGTTTTTTTTATTTTAGGAGCCCATCTGGCGACTGCCTACTAGGAAAAATGTCGCCGTACTCACATCAGAGGCTAGTACTAGGCGATATTATAAAACAAATAAAAATATATAAATAACAAATAACAAGGAGGAAAAAGAAGAAAGTCTAAAAAAGAAAAAAGGCAACAGGAAGGAAGTGCGCTCCAACGCAGGGGGTATGCCCCCCACGACGCAGGAACATGCAACCTAGAACAAAGGGTCGTATAGTCTGGAAGTCTGTTTGCAGGAACCAGTCCCTAGTAAAAAGGGACAACCGGAGCGAGTCAGCTTGTTCTGCTACTTGGAAAGGTAACGTGGGCGAAGATCACCCAGACTGGAACATTCAACAATATTGTGCCCAACAGTCTGGGGGACAACGCAGTCATCACAACGAGGCGCAGCCAAGTCTTCTATCAAATGGCGGTGCATCCCGAAAGTGTGTCCAATTTGATGATGACAGAAAGCAACCTGAAGCCGTCGCGGCATTGTGGCTAGGTCCATGGGAAAAGTCGTGGCGTAATGGCACGCAACTTTAAGTTCCCCTCGACAGTCTCCTATTTTCCTTGCCAAGCAGCCCGGAGAGCTGTCCGTATTCCTGCCATGTAATCAGTGTGAGGAAGAGCGAGACGCTGTTCTAATCACCCAGTCCTCGCGGACTCTTTGGTACCCTCATCAAAGCACTCATTCCCCGATGTGGGAGCATGAAACTCAATATGCCGTTATCACACTAGAATTTCACTGGTCGAGACGGATCAGCGCATCTGTATTTAATTTGGGGTGCTTTATTACTGTCTTCCCCCAGGTTGATAACGCCGTCCCGCTCTGAGGCTCAGCAGCGTGTCCATCGCCCCCCCCTTCCTCCAACAAGCTTGGGGGTAGAAGGGAATCTCGCTTATTTCCATTTCGCCTCGTCGATGCTCCGAAATTATCAGAGTCCATGTTTGCTTAAGCCGCGTCCGATATCCCTTAGGACGCCTTGCTGCGCACAGCCTTCTGACGTCCAGGGCTGTGGCTCCTATTCAAGGTGATGTCTGCAAATCCTCAGCAGATAGAGAGATACCGAGATTCTTGCCTTCCAGATCCGAGTATCTGTCTCCCATGAAGTGGTCCCCTCGCCCTTGTGATCTCGTCAGCAGATCGTCTTCGCTTAGTCTGCCCTGATTAGAGGAAGATTACAGAAACCCCGTTTACGCCCCGGAAGATTGTCCTGGGTTTCTCTCGTCTCACTATATTGGTTGAGACTTCCTGCCGTCCCGCAGACGAATCTCGATTTGTGATTACTTCTCCCTGGAGCAGAGGTAATCTTAACCCCCTTCGGAGTCTCTTTGGACGCCTCGCATCAGGACCCCATCGACGAAGACTTGGCTATTGGTCTTCCACCTTCCCAGTTCATCCACCAGAGGTAACCAGGAGTCCTTTCCTCGTAAGTCTCACCTCTCTGTTCCCAGTCCCAACAGGAATTCCCCGATTTTGTGTAACGCCAATAGACTTGCTAAGTCTTTCCTTCAATCCAACTTATTGGATCACTTATATATTTTTCCCGGACCTAGTTGCCCTAATATTTGCCCGTCATAATATTCTTTGGTCGTAATAATTATTATTTAGATTTCCATATTTATCTGTGCCCTTGTTCTTATTATTATTTGTATTAAAGTTTACTTTTGTAATAAAAATAATAATACAAATAGCTATTTATAATGCGACTTTCAGGGCTATTAGCCATCCCAAAGCGTATTTCCATTGAAAGAGCCAACCTTAATTCAATTGCACTCTAGTTGGAAGGTATTTACCATCCTCCAATTCAATTGTACCCGAGCCCAGCGCTGACAGTGGCAGCCTGGCTTACAGACATGTGTACCCTTTTGAGGCTTTTGGGTCACACGCCTTCGTCCCTCGACATACATATATGTATATCTATTATATATCTTTATATTAAAATCTGTTGTCAGGTATAGTTGGGTTTTTGTTTTTTTTTACTCAAGAACCCGTTAAATTTCAATTCCCCCATTTAATTATTCTGACAGAGTGTGCCTAAGTTCGCTCAAAGTTATTCAAAGATTGTGGAACTAATTATCAACTTATTTTTTTAACTATTTAATTGTATGTTCACGAGACCATAACTTTCCCTTTTCCTTGGTCGTAACCTTCTACTAAATACCAAAACTGGATTAAGAGGACGGACAATTTTAATCCGATAGGGATTAAATTTCGCTTTGTCAAATGTGTTTTATATATCTCTTTTTTTGGTGTGCATTTCTTTTTTTAGGGGGTAAATCTTAGTAGATTTTTCAAATATTTTTAAAATTCCGTGAGAGCCACATAGTCTGTGTCGTGTGTTCCGTGTACGTTCGAGCTGCTAGACGCCCACGTACTGTCAAGGATGTCGTCCTTTGATAGATTCCACAAACTAGGTCAAATCTTGGGATTAACAGGCAAGAATATAATTGCCTATATCCAACGCGAAGAAAGAAGAGAACAAAGAAAAGCTGAAAGAGATCAAAGAGAAGCTGAAGAAAGAAGAGATCAAAAAAAAGCAAAAGAAAGAAGAGAAAGAGAGCAAAGAGAAGCAGAAGAAAGGTAAAGAAACTCTCAACATGAGCGAGAGCTAAGTCAGGATAACGTAGAAACCATTTCTGTTAGTTCAACGAATGAGGTCCCTCAAACCCCTTTGGTTAAGTTCCCCGTATTCAAGGATGGCGAAGACTTTAGTGCCTACCTCACCCACTTCGAAAAGATTTTCGAAGTGAATTCGTGAGACATCGAGGAAGGAGAATGGAGTCGCACGCTTACTTCCCTTGCTCAACAGCCACTTTCGGGAAATTTTCATATCTCTCCCTGCCGAAGCCACCCTTAATTATTCGACTCTCAGGGCCGAATTGCTATCGGCAATCAATATGAATCCCGATTTCTTTCGGGCTAAGTTTCGCCAGGCAGGAATATTACCTTGCCAAACTTACCGCCAGTTGGGTTTCATCCTTCAGAAAAGCCTACAATTCTGGCTGGACTTGGCTCAATTAGGACGTGAATACGAGGATCTGTTCGTATTCGTAAAAGATAGACGAGCGTCTACCTTTAAGGAATGCCTGGAAGAGGCGGATGTGCACGCGTCCAGCCATAATCTCTATCCGAAGGACCGCAAGAAATTGCCCCTCCCAATCTCTCAAGAGTAAGAGTAATTTCCCTAAGTCCATCCATAAAAATTCACCCCATATTTTCAAAGTTGCTGGTACCCCCAACCTAGATTCCCTCCCTCGCAATAACCGAGGGATATTAAGCCCCTCCTAAATAATCCCCACCATTCAATTACCTCCAGTGGCCCATCGTGTGTTTCAAGTGGGGTGTGCCCGGACATTTTAAGACCGATTGACGCCAAAACTCTCACCTTCGCTCTTCCCCAATCCAACAAGTCCACCAGGTCAATATTTCTCTCTCTCAATCACCTGCTAGCCCAATAACTCCAGCTTATACCCCGAATAACGGTCTCCCGGGACACTAAGTCAATTATTTTATTTAATAAAAGCTTCCCCGGTGGGCTTGAATTCGAAGGAGGAACTGTGAATGGGTGTCAACCTTTGTGAGAGACACCGGGTGCACCTGCGTCGTAGTGTCGGAAAAATTGTTCCGCCAAGTAAGTGCCGATCACGATAGGTATGCAGTAGTTCACGCTACTTGTGGCGCACCAACCGGTTACCTGTGGTTCGCTGCTATCTAGATTCTAAATACTTCACCTGTTGGGTGGAGGCCGTTGCAGTCCCATTAAGTTTTGCGCCGTGTTGGTCGGCCAGAAACCCCAGATCCCCCCTAATCCTGTCGCCCAGTCCGTCCTTACGAGGGCTCACGCCTTAAAAGAGATTGCAGCCCCCGTGTCTTTAGATACTCCGTATGCCCCGGAATTTGCATCCCTTTATAACAAGGAGTTCGCAAGTGAGCAGAAGAAGTGCTTTTCTCTCCATCTCTTGTGCCAAAAAGCCCAGCAGGATAATCAAGTTTCTGATTGTGGCCCAAAGAAGGTTATATATGCCGTTAAAAGTGACCTCCTTTACCGTTCTACCTCGACCGAGGATGGTGCTTACTCTTGCTCCCTTTGCACCATCCGTTCTCGCGTTCCCCAGGTTCTTCGCCTTGCCCACGATTGGTTATTGGCTGGTAATCTCAGCCACAGTAAAACCTCCAAAAGAATCTTTCAATATTTCTTTTAGCCCGGCGCTACCAAAAAAAATTGCAGAATCTTGTCGATCCTATGTATATGTCAAAAGACGACGGCAAAAGGACAAATCGCACCTACTCCCCTGCAAAAGACAAGCAATGTGTCTGAACTCTTTTTTAAAGTGGCTATCGACTTGATTGGCGCAATTTATCTCCCGTCGAGCGAAAGACACTCTTATATCCTCACGCTCGTGGACTTCGCTACGAAGTTCTCTGACTCAGTTCCCTTTAAAAGAACTGATAGCATAACGTGCGCGGAAGCATTAATAGCTATCTTTTCTCGAGTCGGCATCCCTCCGGAGATATTGTCTGACCGAGGGAGATAATTTACGTCTGAACTCATAGAATACGTGGGAAAACCTCTCCTTATAAAACTTCTATTCACAACCCCTTTTCAATTGTACCTGGGCCCAGCCCCGACAGTAGCGGCCTGGCTTACAGAAGTGTGTACCCTTTTGAGACTTTTGGGACACACGCCTCCGCCCCTCGACACCCGCAATTCCTACATGTCCAGGAACCCAGCAGATGATAATCTTGACCACCGCCTGGCTCGTCAAAACCGTGGCATCACGGATATCGCAAAACGGGAGATGCGGAGATTGCAAGGCGCCAAGAGCAATCAGGGCGCTTTTTGAGTGGCTATAAATTACAATTCGGTCTCCGAACCGGGCGACTCATAATACTCCCGGCGCTGTTAAAGCTTTTGGATTAGATGGGTGGTGACAAATATTCAAAGGTGGCCAAAGCCAGGGCGGCATATTGGGCAGAACCAAGGGCGCCCTGGGCCTGAGAGCTATACCGAGCTCCCGAAGTAGTTTTCAAGTCCTAACTCAAAGGCTTTAGGGTATGACTGGCGTCTTTCGGCGGCATAGTGTCGAGATCTGCTACTGATTTAGTGAGAGCTGTTGGTGACTGAGTGAGGCCCCGTGCTCGCGCGTACAGGCAAATAATGTACAGTGAGCTGCACAGAGCAAGTGGTATCCTCTCACCATCGACAAAAAGGCTATCAATGGGGAACGTGCGGAAGGCACCGGTCGCCAGTCAAAGGCCTGTGTGGTCAATCGAGTCAGGCTACCGCAATACACACTCGGCTGCGCAAGCTTAAAACTCGCATCCATAGTCGAGTTTCGAAAGAAGAAAGGATTTATAGAAAAGTATGGCAGTAGCCCTATAAGCACCCTTGGCGATGAACGTCACAGATCGAAGAATATTCATGGCGCTGGTACAATAGACACTATGGCTGCGAATATTAGCCTCCTAGGTGAGGCGTTGGTCAAATGCAATACCATGAAAACGGCGCGAGTCCGCCATTTCCAGGGGAATCCCATTTATTGAAATGTATGTGTCAGGGTGGAGCCATGAGTGGCGGCAAAAAGTGCAGCAAATTAGTCTTGGGAAAGGAAAACCGAAACCTGTGCGCCTTGGCATAACGAGATAGGCGGTTTAATTCCTGTTGGAGTCGACACTCCAGCGTAGTAAGAACATCTTCCGTAAGCAAGGAGGTGATGCCGTTGCTGCTTGTGGCAAAGATCGAGAGTGCGAGACTGGGGACACTTCTCTGAGAGACACCATCTTCCTGATCAATTGGGCCGAAGAGGACTCCCCACCTGTACGCAGAATCTCGCAAAAATTCAGATATTTAGATTGAGAGGATTCCCTGCGCCCCATCGTTAGGAGAGTCTCCATAATGCCATATCGCCATGCAGTATCATAGGCTTTCTCCCGATCGAAAAACACCGTGGCATAGTGCTGTTTACGAAGGAAGGCCTTGCAGATGAGATTTTTCAGTCGGAGGAGAGAATCTGACGTGCAGTGGAACTTGCCGTAGCTGCCCTGTACAAAAGATATGTGGCCTTCTCTGTCCAGAATAAAAGGCTAATCTAACATTCTACAAATTTCTCCATCAACTTGTACAGACAAGAGGTTAGAGAGATTGGGCGGAAACCGGCCGGGGTAGAGTGATCTCTCCCGAGTTTGCGAAAAGCAAGCACAATAGATTTCGCCAGGAGTCTTGAAGGATACCGTCTATCCAGATCCTATTGACTAAATCTAACAGAAATGCCATAGCTCGGTCACCTATGTGTCAAAGCATGGCGTTCGGGACATCGTCCTTACGAGAGGCTGTGTATGCGCACGAAGCAAGAGTGGAACGCAACTCACTCAATGTAAACCTCCTGTCTTTCAAGGTGTCGTAGTATCAGGTAGTCCTTCCTGACCTTGGCTGCCTTCTTTAGACGTGGAGAGGGAGGCGACTAACAAATATAGGGACTGTCTCCCTTTTAAGTAGGTGGAGGTTAAAGACGAGTGCAAATTCTAATATTGGCCGACTTGGATACTATTTCAACAGGCTTTGTGTGGTTATAGGGTATAAACATGTGAAACAAAATAAACTTTAATACTAACAAAAAAGTAGCCATTGGGGGAGTATTATTTCCGGAGAAGCGTAGCTAAGCGCGCTATTCTTGACTGAGTCCGTCGTCCATGAACTCCGTCGTTTGAAATAATGTTTTCTGCCTGCAAGGCCTAAGAGTGCAAGGTGTCGGTCGAGAATTGAGCGTCGTCTTTGGATGATTCCAATGATCTTTCAAGATGCTGCGTAAATACTTTGGGAGTATTGCTTGAGCACTGCGTGAATCTAGCTTGCGTGAAAGTGGCGTAGATACATAGATTGACTATTATCAAAAAGGACTAATTTACAACAATCAGGCTTATAAATACTGAGCTTTCAAAACAGGGCACATCTGACTCGGCTACAAAATAATGGGTAGCGTTTATTTACAAAAAGGGGTTCATATTTGAGACCGAAATTTACTCAGACATATTTACCAGAGAATAGAGTAGTAGGCTCTGTATTCATTGGGATTGGAATCTACATGATTTTGGCTCAGGCTATCCGCTATACAATACTCTGAGTCTTTTAGTTAGATTATTTTAAATTGGAATTCTTGGAGAAATAAGCTCCAATGCAATAGTCTTTCATTATTGTTTTTGATGTTCCTAATGTTTGATAAAGGTGTATGGTCAGTCTCGATCACGAATTCCTTTCCTATCAAATACCTGTCAAATTTTTTAATTTCTCATATGATAGCAAGGGTCACTTGCTCAATCAGTGCGTAGTTCTTGCTTGAAACTGGCGATAGATGATAATCTGATTTGGTAGGTTCAATTATCTGTAACTTTAACAATTTTTCAAATTCGCCATTGAATTCTCCCCTTAAATCAACGGGCAAAGGATACAGCTTGGACCTAAAAGCTTTTTGCGTAGTTAATTGGATATCGTGCTCAAATTGGTTAGAACATTCTGGAATTTCAGAGATCAAGTAACCGAATTGATCGAGGGTAGCTTGGAGCTGAGTTTTCTGAAGCGATGATAATTGGTCATTTATTTTGAGCTCTGTTGAAGGAGATTTCATCACATCTGGTACAAGCAAGGGATAATCGTCGTCCTGCTCTAAGCATGCAATTTGGACCACGCCCAGGGGGTAATCTGCTTCAAAGGCCGATTCTTTATCTATTGCCACTATTTGATGGGCTCCTGCGGGATGCCCTGGGGAGCATACGCGGTAAAGGGAGTTTTCCTTAATGCGGAAGGAAATCAATTCACCAGCTCTAATGGATTCTCGCATTTTGTTGTGGGCCTTAGTCCACAGAAGGCGAAGGGGCTCACACTCCGTTTGCTTTTTAATAAAATCCTCGTTGACGATTTTATCATAATTTGAAGCACCGGGGGATCCCAGGGAAGCAGGCGCTTCCAATTCTTGTTTCGCCTGAGAGCAGGTGGTCACTGCTTGAGCCACCAGGGGTGGGGAAGCTTTGGCGTTCTGCCCATTCAGAACGGCGCGCAAAACTTCATGGGTGCTGCAACTACTTGTAACCAGCCAATGAAGTAGGCGCAGTCAATATGGCACTTTACAATGGAGAACCGATTAGCGCGTCCCAGGAAACCATGGACGATAGCGAACCGATCGTGATCCAGGGCTACCGGTGGAAGTAGTTTATCTGAGACCACGATACACGTGCACCCTGTATCTCGGACGAGGGTGGAGATACGCCTGCCGTTTACCGTACCTGTCTCGAATTGAAGGCGGCCCCAGGGTTGCTTTTTTTGAACAAAAAGTTCACCTGGTGACCAGAGGGACATGGTTTGCTTGAAGAGAGAAAAGTTTTTGGTGGAGACGGGGTCTAAGAAGGGGTGGCACTCACCTGGTGCACCTGGTAGGAGAAGTTATTCCTCAACTACGAATTTTGAGGACAATTGGTTTTTACATTTCCTTCGATTCCGTATGAATAACATACGACGCCCGCTTCAGGAACGCTGACGAATGGGGGTTATAAGAGAATGTTCGGGCTTCTTGTTTGATGGGGGTTCGAACAGGTTTCGGCTTAGACTGGCCTGTTACTTTGACAAAGCTTTTTTCATTGTGAGGCACGAATCTGTACTTATTCATCTGCGATTTGGGAGAAGATGGTTCTACTTTTTTCTGTTCTTTAGGGTAACAGTTGTGACTCGATACATATACGTCAGCTTCTACTATGCACTCCTTGAAGCTGGGGCATCATGTCATTGCATAATGACCGGATTTCGGATGGAAGCGATGCCAGAAATTGGTTTTTCAGGATGAAATCAATAATAACAACGTAATCCTGGGGCACTTTTGAGGAGTCCAAACAGAAATTGAAGTGTCCTTGTAAGGTATACCCGAATTGTCTAAATGTTTGATTTGGTTGGATTCGGCACTGCCTAAACTTAACGATAAAAATCAGGAGTCATGTTATAGGCAGCGAGTAGCTAAGCCTTTAACGTGGGATAGTCAATTGTTGCCTTGGACGTGAGGGAAATAAAAATATCCATCAGGTGGGTGTTCAAAAGCGGCAACAATTTAGCAACAATGTCCGATTCTATATCCCCGTGGTTTACCTCGAAGATTTTCTCGAAGTGGATCAAGTCTTCCACTTCTTTAAACACAGGCAGCTTTACGGATGCAGGTTGTTGGGTTTAAGGTCCCGAGTAATGGATAGAGCCTCATTTCTCGCCCTCGTCATCTCTAATTCATGTACTGGAATTCTCTCCCTGTCTTCTCTTTCTCTTCTTTCTTGTCTCGCAGACCTCTCTCCTTCCTGGATGTTAGACATTAGGTCTTTCCCGTTAAGCCCAGAAATTATCCCTGTGCTTTGAAAATCTCGAACGACGACATGATGTTTTTCCGGTTCGCACAAAAAAACAAACACACTAGAGAATGTAGCGGGTTTGTCCAACCCGAATTTTATGCACTGATAAGCACCACAAAAGTGCACAAATGGATTTAACGTGACCAAAAATAACCACCAATTTTTGAACCCTTTTAAAAGAAACCTTTTTAACCACCTTATAAACCTGACACCAGATAAATAATCACAGTGTATATATATATATATATATATATATATATATATATATATATATATATATATATATATATATATATATACTAATATGTCGCAGGATCAGGTAGTCCTCCCTGACCTTGGTAACAAATATAGGAACTGTCTCCCTTTTAAGTACGTGGGGATTAAAGACGAATTGAAATTCTAATAATGGCCTACTTAGATCCTATTTCAACAGCCCTCGGGTGGTTATAGGATATAAACAAGTGAAATAAAATAAACTTTAATACTATACAGACAACAAATGAGATTAACAAGAATGATACACTTTAACTATTTTGTTAATCGTCTGGCAAATAAAAATTTAAATGAATTTACAAATAATGATATTGTCTGAGCCGTACGAGGCACAATAATTACTCGAGAGGGATCGGGGAGACTACGAAGTGAGCCTTGCCGTCGGAGAGCGTCACCCCTCATCGACGATGAAAAAGAAAATGTAATGGCTTACGATTTTCTAGAGGAGACCTCGAGTGGGCATCGGGGGAGTATTCTTTTTGGAGAAGCGTAGCTAAGCGCGCTATTCTTGACTGAGTCCTTCGTCCTTGACCTTTGTCGTTCCGAATAATTGTTTCTGCCTGCGAGCTCTAAGGGTGAGGGTGTCGGTCGAGAATTGGGCGTCGTCTTTGAATGATTCCAATGATGTCTTAAGATACTGCGTGAGTACTTTGGGAGCATTGCGTGAATCTTGCTTGCGTGAACGCGGCGTGGATACAGCTCGCGTTCCGAATGCTCTGAAAATACACATTTGATCATTCCCGAGCTGGGGAATATATACGACTCCGCCGGAAGCTCTTTTTTTGCCGACCGAAGGATTCAGACTTTGTCCCCAGAGACAAGGTGGTGATGGTTTTAGCACCATATCGCTAAATAGTGTACCGTCTCCAGACTGACTTCGATATCGCGCCAGAAGTTTACCGAAAGGTTCCGTTGGAATTTTCTTCGTCCGTGAGATACTCCTTTTCTGTTTATCTACGCGACTCGCTTTCTCTCTCTCTGACAGAATGATTCTTCGCCTCTCGAGCTAAAGTCCAGTCGGCGGTCTTCCGCGACATCTTGACGCGCATTAAATGCTGGCAGAGCAGCATCCCGGCTAGAGAATCCGAAAAGAGCATTTGCAAAGGACTCCGCCACGAACGCAGGGTCTGATATTGCTATCCCATTCACTTGGAGAACGGGATGAGGGTCCAGCGAGAGCTTGCCTCGAATCCTTTTGACTTTCTTACACATCTCTGCTAGAGGGGTCTTACCGTTAAGTGAAGATACGTATGCCCACCAGGAAAATTCACCGACAGTGAAATCTTTCGGGCGGCGTTTATATCGCATATAGGCATAATTCTTCTGTTTAATGGCCCCCTCACACTCAGCTGACCACCACGGAAGCGGTCGGCGTGCAAAACGGCTAGATATTTGAGGATAGGTAGTTATGCACTAGTTGATGAGGTTGGCAGACAAGAACTCAACGGCCTCATCCAACAACCTAAAATCCTCGACTGAAACAGAGGAATCATTCATTTCCTGAGCTCCGGACCACCGGCCCGCGCCAAGCACTATCGGGGCGGTCTTTCAAGCGGAGGCGGCCCAGAAAATGATATTTGAATGGGAAATTCATCAGTACCAGGAAAGTCATCGACTACCCCCCCACCTCAAATCAGACTATTCATCCGTAGAGCACAAAGATAGATCAAAACAGGAAAATGAAGCGGTTCGTGGTCAGTGATGCGTAACTCATCCACATTTAGGACACCAACCACTTTGACCACTTCATAGTAGAGTGCGGCGTCACACTCACCGGTTTGCCATCAAGTGTCGGAGGGATTTGACCCATTCGCCAAAAGGCTACCGTCAGAGAAATGGGCCACCTTCGGCTCTCTACCAATCATGCTAGCTAGTGCTCTCCTTTGCTGGATCATGTTGCCCTTGGCCAACATACTACGATCAGTAGAGCGAATTACGAAAAAGTGTTTGAAGCCACCAGGATCGAAAACGCCAGGTAATCTCTGAATGAGGCGCCCTGACGTAATCGAGGCTCCGCTGTGCGCACTTTTGGTCAAACTCTGGAACTCCCCACCGGCGAGAGTACGCAGGCTGGATGTGCCGATCTTGCCTTGGTCGTATACCCAAACGGCAGCGACCCCTCCCTCCCCTTTGCTCCTGCGGAGGGAGATGATCCCTTAGTCGTTTTAGTCTAAGGCTTCTTTTCTTTTTAGAAGAGGATGGTGTGGCATGAATCCGCGTCTCCTGTACGCGGGAATGAGCCCCTAGGTCAGATGTACCAGCCTCAGCAAGATACTTCTCTGAAATTGAGAAGGTCTTGGCTGTCACAGGTGCATCAGTTGTGGGAGGAGATCCCTCCTCTCCTCGTTAGGTCTCTGAGACCTGACCCGTCTGAGGAGAAGTTTACAGAGGCGCGGACGCTTCTTTTGTGCTTGGCACTGAGTCCGGGTTCGACCCCATGGAAGATCCTGCAATCTGGAGTTGGGTTACCTCAGGGATTATGTCCATCTCAGGGTGGGGCCTCCAAGTGGCCATCCCTCCCCAAGACATCACCTATCCCATTCAGGGTACATTTTCTCTTCTCGTCTTGGGCCGGCGAACCGGCATTCGTCAGAGAAGAGAGGGGATAAGGTATGCCGCCTCCTGTAAAGTCAGAAAAATGCACGAGTGCAGGACGTTAGGGAAAAGGGACCGACGGGTGCTGCCATTCCTTTGCACCCCAAAGAAGGTGGACCCTATAGAGCTGCTTCCCGCGGGAGCCGTAAATATTAGGCCGCCTGCATGCTTTCTTGGCAGTTCCCTGTTAAAGAAACAGAGGGACTGCTTCTGGAAAGAGGGAGGCGACCAAGGGCACCTACAGAGAAGGGGGTGAGGGGGATTCCCCTACACCCGTAGGCCTAGATGAGGAGTAAGCCTCCTCTCCGTTGGAAGAAATTTGGAGGGACCCCTGAGTAAGCACCTGTGGGGAGGTCACGACGATGTTAGGGGGAAGTTAGAAGTGAAGTATTTTTACAGAACTCATCACTGGGCATTGTGACCCTATTTGTATCACAGGACGCATACGTTAATCAACCCACGCAGTAGCCAGCTCTGCAAGGGGTGAATACGTGGCCGGAAGAGCTAGCTGCCACCATTTAAGACCACTCCTTCCGCCCGGTGGCCAGGCAGCCTTTCAGCATAGTGGGTCCACATTGGGCTGTGCCCCTTACGGGGTTTTAGTGAAAGAATCATCACTTTTGGTACTTTTGGGTGGATGACTCACCCCCTTTGCTCCTTTAGAAACTGGTCCCTTTTGGATGGATGAGTCATCCTTTTTGTTCTTCTGGTTGGATTAGTCATCTTTTACTGCTGTGAGTAGATTAGTCATCCATTTTTAGTTCATTGGATGGATGCGTAATTCTATGTGTTTTTTAGGTGGAGGTTTAATCCTATTTGGTCCATTTGGGTGCCGAGCAGCTAATTTTAATCTTTGGGATGGATTTGCCTTTCATTTTGGGATGGATGAATAATCCTTTCGCTCCTTTTGGTTGAAGGAGTAATCGCTTTTGATATATCTGGGGTGGATATGGCATCATTATAAAGGACCATCACCTTTTGCCTTTTTTAATGGATTAGTCATCCAGTTTGGTCCATTTGGGGGGATGAGATAATCCCCTTTTGATCTTGTTGGGGGAATGGTTCATCCTTTTGGTCCTCTTTGGTGGATGAGTCATCTTATTGGGACTTTGAAGAAAATAATTATTCCATTTAGCCCTTTTAAAGTGATTAGTCATTCTTTTTTTATTCTTTATGTGGATTGGCCATTTATCCCTTTTGGTCCTTTGGGGTAGATAGTTCAAATGGCTGCCCACATAAAATTTTATAAGTTTAAAATTTTCTTGTATTTAAAAGAAATTACTGAAAACCCACCACGGGATCTTCCGTTTTTAAGGAGAGATATGTAATGAAAGTGGTGATGAAAGAGGACATGAAAATATGTGGAAGAGATATTAGGCGCAGATTCAAAAAGAACGTTAGGATAGGTCATCCTCCAGATGCAGCCGAAGTAAAATCATCATTACTAAACTACTAAACGTACTAGCCCTTTAATGGTATTTTTTATTCTGAATGTAGTAGGTTTCATAAAGGTCAGGTTAGAGCTCACTTCACTGTAGCCTATTGCCTTCAAGTCAGTTTTATTAAAGCCCTTTGTGGAAGTAATTATGGAAAGGAGGCAGAGAGAATCTAGTCAAAGATGTGTTTCAGCAAAAAGGAGGAAAATTTCCTAATCGATTGAAGGTGGTTTCATTCATGATCTTCGCTCAATGGCGAGGTTATTTAAAACCTAATAAATTACAAAATCACGGACTGGCGAATATCCAAAGGTCGACTCGTGGTCATTCCAATAAAGGAAATGAGAAGGTCACGGTGGGCGGAAAATGGAGATATCCATACATTATATATCAGTCATACGCAAGTTATTTCTAGGTGCCACTCCGTTGCCTAACTCAACTAGCGATTCATACATTATATAGACTAAAAAGTAAAATGGGAGAACGATTTTCCTTTAGAAAATATTTTCTAAAATATGATGAGTAGGTAAACGAAATTTACCTACTACTGCATTTATAATATATTTCTGAAGATTCCATATAATAAATTTCGAATAGTTAATTAATTATACTAAATAAATTAACAAAGTAAATATTGACACGTGTAAAATAAGATAAAAATTAGAGAAAATATACGAAAAACAAAACAAGATTTGATAAAGATGAAACTTGAAACACTTAATATGAGGTGTTGAAGACTTTGTTTTCTGTTACTTTGGCGCAAAGACAACCACAGGCCCTCAACAGTTTCTTTGCAAAATTCTGATGTTATTTTGTTCCATTATTGCTAAATTTTCGTCCATTAATCCGTTACAGCTGAAGGCTACTCGCCTCGAACTTTATCTCCAATGATCTTTCAGAGGTATTCATTTGGGCTCAATTTCGTGTTCTAAGCAGGTTACTTCATTACTTCAATATCTTCTTGTTCGAAATAGCATTTTATTCGCTCTGCAGTATGGAATGGCGCGTTGTCCTGTATAAATAATGCTATGTGGTTCAGAGACGCTCGAAGTTAAGGTATACTAGAAGGACTTGATCTAGCGGACCTGCGGCGAAAATGGCCGAGTTAGAACCTCTAGCCACGTGGTGGCAGCACCTAGTGGTCAGATTATATCATATTTTAACTCAGTGACCTCAATTACCTTTGGTAGCATTGGTTTTAGCTGGCTACATTGAGCCAGTGCCTCGATGCGGACAGATGATGAACACAACAGGACGTTTGCATGACCAATAGACCTGCTTCTTCGCAGGTAAAAATGAAGCTAATTTCTCTATGTTTGGCAGACTATTTAACACATTTATTGGTGTGTCATTTGCAGCGCTTCTAACAAGGCATCTGCCATTCGATCCAGCTAAATTACATTTACTTTCGTCGATGAAATGAATTCTCTCCCAATCTTCATCCCTCCAAACATCATGAGCTTCAGCATATTCGAGCCTTGCCTTCTGTTTTTTCTTACTGATGTTTGGTTTGGTTTCTGGAGAAAGAGCAACAATTCTCTGACGAATGACAGGAGTCATTTTCACGTGTGGTGGTGGCATTTCAGCAGAGTGAGTGCAACAACAATGGCAGTTGTACAGCTCTTACATACTTAACAAAACGTTGGCAGAATATTTTATGAAACTTCTTGAATTTTGATGAAAAAATCGTTCTTATTTTTTTCAAATGTCCATATTTTTTGTTAGTTTATTTAGTATAATTTTATGAATATACGATTGTATCATAGGAAATCTTCAGAAAATATATTAAATGCATGCTTTTATATATCATGGCAATTTCATTAATCTACTCATCTTATTTGTGAAATATTTAATAATGGAAAATCGTTCACTTATTTTAGTCGGTAGTGTATATAAAACCGTCTCGTATATTATATACTTTAATATGATCCAACCACGATTCTGCCGTGATTGTGAAATACGATCTCTCAATCTGGCTTCATGATTCATTCCTAGACTTGACACCTTTGATTAAGATGTCCTTTCGCAGATGAGGAGACCAAAATAAAACCGCGTATTCCAACTCAGGTCGAAGAAAGCGCTTTAGAGAATGGAATTGTAATATCCATCGATTTAAATATACAACTCTTGGTTATGTAACCAAGAAATCTTCGATTTGTGGGCTCGAAATTAATATGTTCCCAATGTAATCGTGTTTAGGTTATGAACGATTAATTTATCCACCTTATATAAATCTATATTGAATTTCATCTACACTTTTAGATCTCTTACATTACTTTAACTCCATTTTGTAAATTTACTCTATCAAAGCGATATCCTGTTTTAATTCATAATTTTGTTCTGCCACAAATTTTAGGGCACAAGTGCTCGTGCGTGGTCAGTCTCTGCTTTAAATCATCTAGGGATAAAAGGGGATTTCGGTCGGTTAATTAAGGTTGTAATACACATCCCTGACTATTATTGCGGCCATGAGTAAACGCTATTAGCTAACAAGATAAAATGACAAAAGTACAATCAGGCTATCTAATTGGTTACACTTAATTGGGACTTCCGTGGCAACTGAAGAGAACTCGAGCCGTAGATGGCGTACATTCCTCAGAAAAGCCGACCATAATAGGTTTGTACCACGGCAATGAACGAGTATATTCTTAGAAAATAATTACTAATAAAAATGTCACCTTGTTTTTTAACACGAAAAGGCATAAACTGGTAAAGATTATCCCGTTCCAATAATTCATCTCTAAAGATAGTTTTTGTTTCATTCCTCTTTTAATTATTGCTTCTGCAAAAAACAACAACAAAAAAATCACTCTTGTTTATTAGGTTCTGTCACAGGATTGAATACAAATTTTATCCGAGGGATCAACGCAACTATTCTCCGAATGATGAAATCTTTGACAACCAAAATTTGGTTGATTTTAAATAAGACTGTTCTTATGTTAAGCACTGAAAAATGGATAATACATAGGTTAGGCACTGCTTATATGGATATTCTACCACTCAGAATCATTTTTTTTTCTTTATTAATTATTATTAATGGGATGAAACTTTACATAGAGTCTTGCCTACAGTTTAAAGAGAAGATGAATACCCGCACCAATCGTTTTTTCTTGTTTTGGATATTCTCCACTGTGATCCCGGTCTCAACCCTCTTTTTACCCCCCTCCCCCTCCAAAACCCTCATTTATCTAGGGAACTTTATATTTTAATAAATCTACTGTCGATTTTCTCTCCTTGTTTCTTTTAATTATTGCCCCTGACAGTGAGATGGCTAACTTAAAATCCATACGCCCTCTTTGTAACAAAAAATACACGGGCGAATGGGAAATCCTATGAATCAGAATCTAAGTGTAGAGTTATCTACTTTAGTCGGGATTGAGGAAGAAGGATTGGAAGTGAGAAGAATTAGAGAAATAAGAGGCAAGTTGCATTGGGGCAAATTACATATTGTATTATCAATTTGTATTGTATATTGCATATGTGTATTGCATGATTTAGTTTTTTTGAGAAGCCATGATGGTAATTCGTTTATGAGCAGTTCGGATGTAATATTCTAGATGCATTTTGTGTGGTAGTATTGGTAAGGTGGTGATTCAGATGACTTCTCATAGGCCATTGTGGCTTTTGTCGTCCGTTGAATTATGTTATGTTGTTAAAGAAGAAATCAAGCGAATATCGAGAAAAATATACGCTTTATTCTTAGTGTTGGGGACATAATGTGCGTGCAAAACCTCCTGGAACGAATATCCGCAGTCTGGTGAGAAAGGAAACGTAGTCTTTTATATATCTGCTGCCATGATAATGCAATATAATAACGCATCCGCCCGCACGCCCCGAATCCACTTCCGGGTCGTTAACTTGTTGATATCCGAGCTGCCGTTGAGCCTTGACGGGCGCAAAGTGACGAAAACAAAAGGGTCGTTCGAATCCACACGCGTTGGCTTCCCTTTCACGACAAATGCCTATGCAGAGCATTCGCACAGAGGCATTTTGAAGGATGTACAATGAATTGGACCGCACTCTCAACCCATTAATGGGCTCCACCTTTACTTCTTAGGGAGCATTCGACATAGCTTCAAACGAAACTGATTCACAGAACTGAAAATTCCCTCCATCACTTCGTGACTTTCTTCTATCCCATTTCCAGTTTTGAAAATCTGCCTAGCGCCATGATTATCAAAATAAAGAATTTCTTTTTTGCATTTATGTATAAAAACATAAACTCAAAAATGATATTTCCAACAAAAGATAAAAAGAATTTTTTTTTTTTAACCAAAGATTTTTACTCATGCTTTAAATTTCTCATTCGGACTGACTGATTAACGTGAGATCCGAACCACTGGTAGAGACTGTGGTAGCCGACGTGAATTCAAACCGAATCGAAACTCTATCCCAGGACTAACCTCAGCCAATATGGCTTAACTTCGCTCTAATCGAAAGCGCTTTTGTAGCCTAGTTCTAGGCAGTTTTTAATACGGCGACTAATGCCCAAGTAGGCAGTCGCCAGATGAGCTCTTAAAAAAAAAAAATATCCACTCGGCTAATCCCTAACTTCTACCAGAAAGTCTTGAAAGTCTTTCGTAGAGGGACAAAACCATGGAAGAAGAAAAGGCGTGGAAAGGAAATAGCAACAATTTTGATAAAAGAGGGCATACAAATTGATAGGGACCGAGGGGTTACACGACTCTCTTAAGCCACATCCCAATTCCCTTTATGGGGTTACACAAAAGAATCTCTCTGGCAAAAGTAAATACGAATATTTTTTAAGAAACAAACAAAATAAATTTATAATCCCTGTAATTAAAAGCCTTCGCTAGCAAGGTAAATGTCCTTGGTTCGAAGGATTGAAGACAAAGGCATATAAGAATATCTCTATGGCTGTCACCTTTCCTTTGTGTTCTTTTTCATCATTTATCGCCTCGAAAGAAGTTTCAGACCTTTTTTTTCTTCATTTCTTCTATCTATTTCTATATTTCCTTACATTTACTTCACTATATTTTCTCACCTGTTTTAAAACATTAGGTTGATGGTACCTCCAAAGTACCTCATCTATAGCGAAACCTCTTAGAGAGTGCGGAATAGAGCAAAGCGAGAATCTTGACAGATAAAGTGATTTTTTCGTTTTATCACTAAGTATTTGGCCGCCGGTGGCCATTATTTCGAGCAACTTCTGAAGTGGTGAAAAGGCATTGGAAAACGATATCTTCTAGCAATACTTTTGTGCGGGATTTTTTTTAGTTAATGTTATTATATATGAAAAGACGTGCTTTCTCGGTAGGCAGAGGTCTTTATCTTTCTCGATACTATCGTTCCTTTTCTTGTTTATTCCCTCTATATTTCCTTATCCTTAATTTTCCTCTGCACACCAAATCCTTACTGTTAATCACCTATTAGATTTTCTTCTCGGCCATTTAAGTGAAAGCAAAATGATGAATCTCATGAATTTTCATTTAGTTACATCTACAAAACTTTAAGATTAGCCAAAAGAGAAAATTGGGGCGGAAAATTACCTATTAACCTTTCCTATATTACCATAGAATTTAGATCAGCCACACGACCTTCCTAAACTTGAATCTTTTCTAATTCTTTCCTCATCTCCGGCATTGGTGGAGCCCTCTCAACTTTTATCCCTTAAGAGATGAATAAATAAGGGTGCATGTTCCTGAGAAGCAAAGTTAGTTGAACCTTTTATGCCTTGATCTTTTATCAGATTAATAGGTAAGGGTTGGTTTTATATGAGGCAAAGTTGATAACACAAAAAGATTTAGAGTTTGACGAGGTAGAAAGAAGTAGATAAATATAGACATCAAGAAGACCAATAAGAAAGGGGTAAATAAACAAGGAGTAAAAGACCTAGGATCTGAGGGTTTGAAAGAATATAAAAAAACACGGTCTTGAAGCAAAACTTTTAATATGATTTTAATTGATAAATGATAACTGTGATTAACGTTTCTAATGTTACAATATATTTACTGTAGCTTTGTATTCGTTGGTACAGATTAATCTCATAGTCGAGCCAACTACCTTCAAGTACTTAGTGAATTACATACACTATGGATTATTACATACGTAAAGATCATTTGGAGTACCAAGAAAGTATCCATTCAGTGTCAAACAAAATTTCGAGTGGACCTTGAATAAATAACTGAAAGCCATATTTTATTTCCATTTTTTTCTTCTTTTTGAACGCACAAGGCCCTTTAATTTGCTTTAATTATTGGGAACTTTTAATATTACCTTGTATACTTTTGGACAGAGACTTTACCATTAATCTACCATCAGTTTTTTTAATGAAACTTTGATGGTAAATGGCCAAACTACACCTTTGGTTTTGGCAAAAGAAAAAAAGTTGTATTCGCCAGCAACTCAGGTTCATAATATATCAAGATAAATGAAAAAAGAGTTCAAGAGGAAAGAGTATATTCTAAATTCAATTATATTCTAACCTTAATAAGTAATCTTTTAATTAATTACCATTAAAAAGGAGAGGGGGTTACTGGTCTTTCTTGAGGGTCAAGTTAGAAATGTTCGGAATTGATTCTATCATTAGAAGGAAAATGTCTGATTGGAGAACACTAAACAATCTTTCTCTGACCAGTCACGCGAATGGAAATTGAATTTGGACCGACTTCCAATCGATCATTTTCTGTAAACTAAACCAAAAAAATACTTTAATATTTGCTTTTTCTTGCATTGTATTTATGCTCACTCAAACGTACAGTTAATGGTTTTCAGATCTGTGCGTGTTAGGTTTTAGGATAGTAGAAGCACTGGACACAATAAAAGCGGCCGATTACCGGGGGTATTATTACGGACAAGCATATTTTATATATGAACGAAGACGTGTATTGTAATTCCATGACTCATAATATTCATACCGGATTCATATTTAGATATAACAAAAATATCCATATATTTGAGGTCAAAAGGATAAAAATAGCAACATGTAAGGTTAAACGAGATCATTATTAAAAATCTACGACAAAGCGATATTTCATCTGTAGAATGTTTTGTTTGGTGAATGAGGACAATTTCAAATATTTTAGAATATTTATTATCTGAATTTTCAAATACTTAGATTCTGAAGATATTAGAACCCTTCGCATGTGTTTTGCGTTTTGATTGTACTGTTTGATCCCTATCAGCAGTTTCTAGGTCCTTTCAAACTTTGGCAACAAAGGATCAGGCATCTTTCAGAAAGCGAGCATCTCTTTATCAATATCTTGAGCTTTTATGGCAAAGATTATAGCGTGCCTTTTCATTCACTTCGTCACTTTAATATCATTTATTATTAATATAAAAACTAATAAAAAAATAGTTATAAGAAGGTTAGACTAATCAAAATAATGTCATATACAAACACACACGCATATATATATATTTATATATATATATATATATATATATATATATATATATATATATATATATATATATATATATATAAGTAAAAGAACTCAATAGCAAGTTATGGTATATGCTAGTGAAACCACTGTATAGGAGCCAAAAGTTGAATTTACGAGGCTAGTTTCAGTATGTAGTTTATCATACCCTCTTCATTGGTATACTGAGAATGCAAGTTCAAATTCAAGTTAATGAAAGTGATGAAATGTGTGGTAGGTTTTCATAGGTGTGAAATTGTTTACTAGTTTTCCCTGGTGTTGAGGGCATCCCTAGCATACTTTCTTCATTTTTTGTTTAAAAATTATTATTCCTTCGTCAATAATGTTGCTGACCGTCGATGACGGTCAAGATTTTCCATTGTTATATATATATATATATATATATATATATATATATATATATATATATATATATATATATATATATTTATTTTATTCCATTAATAAGTTACACCGTCATGGCTTTCAAGCCTTTCAATTATTTTTTATTTTGCTAACTGTTCTCTAGTTAAATATGGGCATTTTTGCCTCTTTTATTTATTATTTATTACTTCGTTGTTTCTTTTTACTCAAGTTATAGCTATCCTGTTGTTATTGTATTTAGTTATTCATTTATTATTTTCAATTTGAATCTTAGTTTGGGTACTTCACCTCTCTTTATGTTGTTTTTGTTAATCTATCTTCCTTTCCTTGTTGATTATTTATTCTTCTTCTCTTCTTTTTGTTTAGGTTAAATTTTCATTTGGGTACTTCTCCTGTTTTAATTAAAGTTTATTGTCTTTTGTTCGGTGTAGATAGGTCTTATATTTTCTCTTGCACAGTTTCTTCCGCTGGGGAATAGAGATGTCCTTTCTACTGCTTATTGTCCGTGTTGAGGTATTTCTAGATTGTTGTTGATTGCTAGGAGTATTTCTTGTTCTACTTTGTCCCATGTCTTTCTTCCTAGCTTCTGGATCTCCATTTGGTCGATTTTAATCCGGCTCTATTAGGTAGAATCGACTGTCGAATATGGTCGATCCCTTACGTGCCAGTTATAAGCAAATATATTAGACTCTCAGCCTCTGATTAATGACTTTTTTCCCTAGTTTTGTGTTTCTTTGTGGGTTTTTTTTCTGATCTGAACGCTATTTATAGACTTCTGTAACAATTGCATTCTCAGTATACAACTGAAGATGGTATGATAAACTACATACTGAATCTAGCCTCGTAAATTCAACATTTGGCTCCTATACAGTGGTATATATATCATGGGCGCGAGAGAATGATGAAATAAATCCAACTTCACCGCAGGAAATAGAAAGCGGAATAATCTTTCTTCGGAAATAGTTATTTCTTACTTCAAAGAAAATCCGAGCTGGGTTGGGATTCGAACCGTGCACATGAGATAGCGAGCAACCGCTTTGATCTTAATTAAACTGCCCTTTAGACCACTCGGCTACGCGGAAGCTTGGATTTTTTCGAAGTAAGAAATGACTATTTCCGAAAAAAAATTATTCCGTTTTGTCTTTCCCGCGGTGAAGTTGGATTTATATATATTATATATATATATATATATATATATATATATATATATATATATATATATATATATATATATATATATATATAGTACAAGAAAGTGAAATTCGACGCGAATGAGCAATGAGACAAGAAACAGGAGTTTTTTAGAGGTAAGAGAAAGGGACATTAGAAGAAGACTAGAATCATAGAGAGCAGAGGGCGGCACAATGAAGGCAATCCTTTACCGAGAAGACAGAGATAACGCCAGGGGAAAAGGATTGCCTTCATTGTGCCGCCCTCTGCTCTCTATGATTCTAGTCTTCTTCTAATGTCCCTTTCTCTTACCTCTAAAAAACTCCTGTTTCTTGTCTCATTGCTCATTCGCGTCGAATTTCACTTTCTTGTACTATATTGTAATATAGTCTGCAATGCAAGGTTTCTGCACCTTTATTTCTGTCTTCAAAATTGTTAGGAAAGGCAGAAAATAAATATGGCGAAAGCCCTGTGGTGGTTGTTATCACCCGCAGAACTTGCATTTGCTCCTTCTTCTATATATATATATATATATATATATATATATATATATATATATATATATATATATATATATATATATATATATATATATATATATATATATATATATATATATATCATTATTATTATTTTGGAATAATATCGTTAAGTTTTATCATTCTAAATATCGTGAGTGTGTACATACGGTATGCTTCCTTTAACGTTGTCTTTTTAACTCTCAAAATGACGAATTTTGAAATATGAGCCAGCATAAATTTCTAACTAAACCTGATTGGACGCCTGTTAGAATTATTGAAGTTTCCAACAGGTTTATGTGGACTCTTCACCATGTAGATCCGTGGTTTACGATTCGATTAAGCGCTTCAAGGAAGAGAGAATGCAACTCGAAGATGATCCACGGGAAGGGAGACCCTCAACCTCAAACAATCAGGAAAACATCACGCTTGGGCAGAATCTATTTGAAGAAGATCGCAGAGTCACTAGTGATGAAGTTGCCAATAAGGGGAGACTCACACTTGGTTCAATATTTGCAATCATTGAAGATCTTGGTTTGAGCAAGCTTTCAACGCCCTGGCTCCCTAAACTGGTGCGCAAAGACCAGCTGAATCAAAGGGCTGACCTTTCTTTAGCAATTTTGATCAAAATTGAAGCAAATGTGGACACATATTTAAGCGTTTCGTCACTGAAGATGAAAAGTGGATCTGCAAGTTTGATCCAGAAAACAAAATTTAATCAAAAGAGTGGCATCTGAAGGGAACAGCTCGACCTGTTAAATTCAAGACAGAAAGTTTTGTTAAGAAGAGTATGGCCACAATTTGGGGGATTCAAATGGAAGCTTTCAGCACGCTGGTTTCCTAAAGCGTTGCAAAAAGACCAACTGAATCGAAGAGCTGACCTTTCTTTAGCAACTTTGATCAAAATTGAAGCAAATGCGGACACATTTTTAAGCGTTTCGTCACTAAAGATGTAAAGTGCATCTGCAAGTTTGATCCAGAAAACAAAATTCAAACTAAAGAGTGGCAACCGATGGGAACAGCTGAACCTGTTAAATTCAAGACAGAAAGGTTTATTAAAAAAGTTATGGCCATTATTTGGGGGGAATTAAAAAAAAATATATTGATAGACTTTCTAGAGGGACCAAAACTGTTACCTCCAGCTATTATGAAGGTGTTTTAAAGAAGCTGAAGACTGCTCTGGACAAAAAATGTCGAGGAAAGCAGCACGGCGAGATTTTGTTTCACCATAACAATGCCCCAACGCATCCTGCAGGCTGTTAGGGCTGCCCCAGCGCATTCTGCGAAGGCTGGCAGGCTTATGTTACGCGAATTCGATGAGAAACTCTTGCATAGCACCTCATTGCCCTGATTTAGCCCCCTCTGACCGTTTTTACGTTCCTCAAATTAAAACAATACCTGAAAGGCCCCCGATTCCGGTCGTTAGATGAAGAAAAAAAGCAGATAATTGCTTGGTGTCAGAGATAATTCCAGCAATTCTACAAGGATGGAATTTACCGGTGGAAACATAGATTGCAAAAGTGTATAGACAATAATAGAGCTTATGTATAAAAATGATCAGGTTATATTAAAAAAGAAAATTTTTATGATATTCTGAACTTTTTTGACTCACACCCTAGTATATATATATATATATATATATATATATATATATATATATATATATATATATATATATATATATATATATATATATATATATATATATATATATGATCAAAGCGGTGCTCGCTGCCTCAGTGTGCCTGGTTCGAATCGCTTCCCTTCACGGATTTTTTCGAAAAAAGGTAATAAAAATATTACTGGAAGCAAAAATTAGTCATTTTCTCTTTCAATGTGGTTTAATGGATTCATATATAAATAAATGTAGAAATTGGGACATAATTCGGAAACCTCGATTTCGGTATGTAACTCAAAGCCAGAACCAGTATTCGGAACATGTATAATTTGAAACGTTTCGAACATTAGCTATGTTTATCTTCAGCTTATAATGGAGCAAAAACAATATAATTGACAAACAAGCAAGCTAAGAATGTATATAGAAATATAAATACTAATGAGTGAAATTTTGGGATAACCTTTAGATAATAATTGTTTAAGTCTAAGATGAGTTTGTTGGTCAGCGAGCCTATGTCGGGAATTTTGAGATAAATTTTCTGTTATAGTACATTAAATTTAACGAGAGGAATAACATATATTTTAGTTAGGAAACTTTTAATTAATTTGTCGAGTAATGATGCCGGGAATAAATTAAATTTACAAAATTGTTTAAGATAAGATATCTCTTTATAGATAAACTTTATCATCTGAAGTTTATCGACAAATCAAATTCTACTGTGTCCTAATTAATACTCTGTCTCTTAAAACCTACTTGTCTCATAAGGAGAGACTATCCTTGCTACTCAGCTACTCGCTTGTTTATCTATTTATGTGTACGAGTTGCCAAACTCGCTACTTAGGTAAAACTACGCTACAATTGAAGCAGAGAACAGCAAGCATAAGGGGGGTTTCTCACTATACAGACAAACTTATTGCTAAACCGGAATTCTCTTCAATAAGGAATCATTTGGATTCTTGCACCTCTTAATTGACCCCTTCAAACTTCAAGGTTTTGGGCTTTGTGGATAATTCCGTCGATCTCAACATTTTGGAATCAATATTTATCCAAATGTTAAATCCAGAATTAAATTCTTATTTCAAATATTTATAATTAATTCATACCTTAAATTTATTAACAATCAACTTAATGACCCAATAGTGAAAATGTTTTATTAGTTGGTTGCGCATAATTTCAGTTATTTTAAACTACTACCATGTTTAGCTCTGTTAAAATTTATCCATCTTTTAATTCATTCGGCTGCTGTATTTCTTTCAAGTTGGTAAGTGTTCATTCATTTATTTTCATTTTTTGCTTTATTTTCTCAGGGGTTTTTATAATTATTGCAGTGGTTTTAAGTAATTTTTACAATGTTCTCTTTGTAACTTTTCATTCTCTCTGAAATTGATTGAACTCTAAATTTATTCATTAATACATAGTCGCTTTATTTTCTCTAAAACCTACCCAATTTAAATTTATTGTAATTCATTAATACTTATATTTCTATATACATTCTAAGTTTGCTTGTTTGTCAATTATATTGTTTTGTTCCATTCTATGCTGAAGATGAACATAGCGAATGTTCAAAATGTTCAAAATTATACATGTTCTAAATACAGGTTCTGACATTGATATAAATATATACAGGATGATCCCCCCCCCCCACAAAAAACAGGCGTGCACAAACTTTTTGTGATATAACCTTCATTCATTCACAAATGACCCTTACTCTGCAGGAAATGACAGAAACAACGCCTGTGAACATAACTAGATCTCAATGGGAGCTCCAGCAAAGAATATACTGCATCAAACATTTCTACAAGACAGGCTCGGTCCAGAAAGTGCAGGACACTTTCGCGCGTCAGTTCAAATGTAAAAAATCCCCCTCTACGAGCAGAATTCAGGACTGGGTGGACTACTACGAGCACTATGGGACAGTGGAGAACCTCAATGCAGCCAGTAATAACCGTCCAAGCCATTCAGCACGCCCCATGAATCGTACAGCTGAGCTGGTCGAGAGCGTGAGAGAGTCAATTCAGCAGAGTCCAAAACGCTCTGTGCGCATCAAAGTCAGTCCCTCGGTACATCCCGTAAGACTTGCAGGAGAGTGCTAGTAATGGATGTAAAGGCCTACCCATACAGAAGACAGACGAAGCAGACCTTTACAGTGTCAGAGAAGGAGCGGAGAAAGGTTATGGCAGACAAGATACTGGAGAAGATTCAGGAGACCCTAACTTTCCTTACCCCCCTTTGGATCTCAGATGAAGCTCAATTCCATCTTTACAGAAAGGTAAACTCGAGGACAAATCTCTTCTAGTGGACCTCCGGGCCAAATCAGGTAGCCACTAAGCCCCTACACTCCCCTAAGTGCATGGTATGGACTGCAATCTCAGCCAGAGGCATCATCAGACCATTCTTTTTCGAGGAAATTGGCGCGAAAGTGACAGTCACCAAGGAGCGGTATGTTGAGGTCTTCAAAACCTTTAAGAGTGAGCTGCAGACCCTATTTTTGTCGCTTATGGGAAAATTCTGGATCCAAGCACTTACACTTCAAACCTGTCTCGAGATTGGCTGAAAGAGAACTTTGGTGGCCGTGTGATCAGTCTCAAGACTGATTTTGAGTGGACACCTCACAGCCCAGACCTTAGCCTCCAAGACTTCTTTCTCTGGGGCTAGCTTAAAGACAGAGTGTACGCAAGGAGACCCAGGAACATCATGGAACTCAAGGAAGCCATCACGGAGGAGATCACAGCCATTCGTCAGTCGGTTTGTAAGGAAGTCATGGACAACTTTTTGCTGCGCCTGAAGAAATGAACAGAGCTTAATGGAGGTCATCTCGAACACGTGCTCTAGAATAAAGAAGAAAGGTCCAAAGTCTCTCATATTTGATATAATGTTTCTAAACACAATAAACTAGTTATCACCAAAGTTTCATTCAATCCTTTCAGAAAATTTAGAAATAAGGCTTATCGGAAGTTGGGACCCGTTTTGGGGGGGTGGCCCTTTATATATCACGTTTCTCCAAATTAAGAAAATAAAAAAGTGTGAAATAAAAACAAATATAGTGAATATTTCATTTATTTGATTTTATCAATTGCTCATTATGCTCGGCTCATAAGTGGAACCACTAATAGAAAACCTGAGCAAATTCTTATTATGAGCAAATTTTAAGAACGGATTCCACATTAAAAGAAAATGTGGAAGATTAAAGGAAGAAAGGTGCAACTAGTTTCCTGATAAAATGTGATTCAATTTTAAGAGGTTAGTTAGTATTTACAGATGAAAAAGATTTTTTACTAGAAAATTTCACGAAATCCTCAAATACCAGGCTACGGGCATGGTTGAAAACATGATATTACGATAAATCGACTGTCATGAGACAGCCTAGTTTTAAGAAATGTAATGGTATTTGTAGCGTTTTTTTATTTCCAGTTAACGACTTTGCTTCTCCATGAGATGGGCTCGAGTCGCATAAAAACACAATCACGCGCGCATTTTTGAATGGCAGCACGCTTCACTTCATAACCAAGAGGCCAAAAATCAAGGATTGTGATTCGATGAAATTTGCCTTATATTAATTGCTGAACGAAAACGCTTATCAAGGGCTGCGCGAAACAAATAATGAATTAAAGGACAAAAACTAATACTATTATCGGGAATTGAAAAACAGAGCTAAGCAAAGGACCCCTGTCTGAAAGTAGACTCCGATTCTTTTCTTAAAAGACTCGTAGTCTAATCGATAATTTAATTAGCTAAAATAAGTAAAATATTGATTATCATTGTTTATCTCATGTTAGCATTTTTAGTCGCGTGTGAGTCACGTCGCGAGTGACTCTACATCTCAGTCGGTCGATCGGTATCCGTTTTGCTTTGCTTTTTTTGTAATAACATCATAACTATTCGGCCGATTCTAACGAAATTTGAAACCCTAATGTTGTTTTGCATTCTCTTTCGAATGATGTAATTGCCAAAGTCCTCCCAATGATTTAATGATTTTTTAAGGAGTCAACATACATATGAGATTTTACATATATGTAAAATAAATAGATAATAGTGGGGAAATAACATGAAATTAAGCGGAGAAGGAAAAGTTATATGTTGAAGTATGAAGTAAATGTTCCGGGAGAATGCGGAAATCAGATATTTACGTAATTTACATTTTAAGATTAATGATTTTTAATAATTAAATATAAATATAATACATGGATATTTATTATTATACTATTGTATATTTAAGTAGTTCTATTATTTCTATTAATTAATTATAAATATATTACATTTATTATTTTATGATTTTACTTATATATAAATTAAATTTTATAGTTATTTGTAACTTAGTTTTTTGTATTCAGGCACTTTATTATTCTACTGTTTATAATAGGATTATTAAATAATATTTAATGCTGAGTCAATTTTGTTACTCTAATCACTTATATTTCTATTATTTACCTTATACTTATTCAACTTTGTTACCTTATTTTGTATTTTGACACTTTAATCACCTATTTATAATTATTTAGTTATTTAGGTATTTATTTAACTCCAAAACTTATTCACTTTCTTACTTTATTTTGTATATAGTCACTTTAATCATATTTCTATTTATAATTTTTTATTATTTATATATTTATTCACTTTCTTTTCAGTATATGTCGCCAGCCATAATTGTTATTTCAAAGAAGCAAAGAAAATGAAGCCCATGTCCCCTAAGTCGCTTTTTCAGAAGCGCCCCTTTTTCCCTGAAAATAAAGGAAAATCTCTCCAGATAATCGGCCGGGCCAAGTCAAAACTGAAGCAATTTCCTATCAAGCAGGAAAATCGGCCGTTCTCTTCCAATCCCCCTCCGTCAGCACTTCCCAGAAGAAACATTGTTTTTTTTATGTCTGGAGTTGATGGACACGTTAAATACAATTGCCCTTAGAACACCCAGCTAAGAAACAACTTCTCCACCAGGTGCACCAGGTGAATGCAAAGCCCACTCAGCCCACTTCGTCTTCAGATTCCTCGATCTCGTCAAGTGAACCCGGTCCGTCTGGCCACCAGGTAAACTTATAATTCAATAAAAGTAACCTTGGGGACCTCCGGTTCGAATCAGGTGCGGTAAATGGATGCCGTATCTCCACCCTCGTTCGAGATACAGGGTGTATGGGTATCATGGTCTCGGATAAGTTACTTCCAACAGTAGCACCATATCACGATCGGTTCGCCATCGTATATGACTATCTGTGACGTGCTAATAGGTTCTCCATAGTAAAGTGCTACATCGATTGCGCCTACTTCACCGTATAGGCAAAAGTAGTGGCGGCCCCCATAAAGTTCTGTGCTGTTCTGATTGGGCAGAACACCAAAGTCTCATCGACCCCGGTGGCTTAACCAGTGACCACCCGCTCTCAGGGTAAGAGAGATTCCGAAGCGCCCATCCAATGGGAAACTCCTGGAACACCAGAACCCTATTGTGGAAACTTAGTCAATGAGGACTTTTCCAAGAAACAAAGGGAATGTGATTCCCTTCAAGCCCTGTCGGCGAAAGCTAACGGAGGAACACAAGAAGCGGAAAGAGGTGGCAAATTGGTCACTTTTTGGGTTAATAATAACCTTCTCTATCGCATTTGGTCCCACCGAGACACGTCTGAGTCCCAGATAGTGTACGTTCCGCGCTCACATGTGCGTCTCATACTCTAGACCACACATGACAGCTTATTCGCTGGCCACTTTGGCCATACGAAGACCGCTAAGCAGATTTTAAATATTTTTATTGGCCTGGGGCAGCCGAAGAAATTTTGCAATACTGTCGATTGCGCGACGTATGTCAAAAGACAGCAGTTAAGGGGTGAGTTAAGCCAGCCCCATTGCAAAAGGGACCCATTATTTCTGAACCTTTCTTCCGTATAGCTATCAGCCTGGTTGGTCCGATTCACCCGCCATCTAGCAAGGGGCGTAATTACATCCTCACCCTAGTTGATTTCGCTACCAGCTTCATCGAGGCCGTCCCACTAGAAAGGAGTGATAGCGTCTTATGTGCCGAGGGGATAATTTCAAGTTTTGCCCGCGTTGGATTGCCCAAGGATATTCTGTCAGATCGCGGCCGTCAATTTACTCCTGATTTAATGGAGCAAATAGGGAAACTTTTCATGATAAACACTTTATTTACCACTGCGTTCCACCCAGTTGGGAATGGAATGTGTGAGAAGTTAAACTGAAATCTCAAGGCGATTCTACGAAAGTTGTGCGTAGAGCAGCCGAGCGAATGGCATTGTTATCTGACAGTGGCTCTTTTCGCTTTTAGGGAGATACCCCAGTGTACTTTGGGATTCGCGCCATTTGAATTATAATATTGTAGGAATGTTCGTGGACCCCTGAGTGTCCTTAAGGAGCTCTTTACAAATGTAAGTTTAGAGCAGGAAATACAGTCCTCTATTCCTACTTGATCAAGCACCATAGTAAATTGGAAGAATGCGCCATTTTGGCCTAACAAAACGCCGACGTAAGCGTGGCCAAGTATAAGACCTACTTCGATGGAAAATCTCAAGTTCGGAGTTCTAAACGCGGTGAAAAAGTTTCGCTATTAATCCCGACCGACACTAACAAACTTTTGAGGCGATAGAAAGGTCCCTTTAGGATAGTTGAGAAGCGTGATGCCGAAGTACCTGGATTTGCTACCCAATTCGAGCACGATATTCAGTTGAAAACCCGAGAAGCAGTTAGGTCTAAACCATATCCCTTGCTTGTCCACCTGAGCCAAGAATTTAATAGAGAGGTGGAGAATTGATTAAAGCTGCAAATCATTGAGCCTTCCAAATCTGACTATTCTTCCCCCGTGTTCATGGTAAGAAATCCTGATGAGTCATACAGAATGTGTATTGACTTTAGGAAATTGAACACGGTCACCATGTTTGACCAGGAGCCTATTCCGCTAATTGACCAAAATCTGCATTTGTTTGAACGGGCGAAGTATATTTCGGAACTGGATTTATACAAAGCTGTTCAATCCACTCCTGGACGGCGAGCTGGACATCTTCATCAATTCCAAACCGGAATCCACGCAGTGCAGCCTTGAGCTGGCGGAATAAAAATTAGTCGCTAGGGGCCAGATCTGGACTGTAGGGGGGATGGTTGAGCTCCGAGAATCCGCACTCGCGGAGGGCAGCTTGTGCAACTCCGGCCTTGTGGACTTTGACGACGTTGAAGTCGATCATGGGGCGTGAGGTTTCGTGAGGTTTCTAGGTACCCAACGGGCAGATACCTTGGTCATGGCCAAATTGTCGTGGATCATGTTGATAACACTTTCATGTAATATTCCAAGTTCTAGCTCGATTTCTTCGACCTTCACCTCTCGATTTTCGAGGATCATCCTCTCCACACGGGCTACATTGTCCTCGTTGGTCACGTCAAACGGGCGTCTTGGACGGGGGTCATCTTCAAGGGACTCACGACCATGGCGGAACTTCCTATTCCAGCTAGCAATGGTTGCATTGGAAGGGGCGGTGTCGGTGTACACTGCAACCATGCGTTCATGGATCTCTTTTGCACTTTTGCCTTCCTTGGTCAAAAATTTGATCACTGCGCGGTGCCCAACTCAATTGATGAAAAATTTATGACTGACGATCTGCAATCAGCTACTGCTTCTTAAATAGACGAGGCAGGGGCGTGCGGTTGCAAGTCCTGACTTGTCATAACTTGTCCTAACACTCCCACAAACAGCCATCCCCCTTCCTCTGTTTTGCCCTACCGATTCGCAAAACCTATTGACCGCCCCTCATATGTATTTCTTTTTGTTTGTAATTGCCACGACTCTCGAGGGTGTACTCGGTGTACACCTTGTCATAACTTGTCCTTACACCCCCACAAACAGCCATTCCCCTTCCTCTGTTTTGCCCTACCGATTCGCAAAACTTATTGACCACCCCTCGTATTATTTCTTTTTCTTTGTAATTGACACGACTCTCGGGGGTGTACTCCTTGTACACCTTTTATTACTATTAGTTGTGATCTCACATCCCTTGTGCGTTCCATCTTAAGGAGAGGGGTGTGTCGAAGAAAGAGAGATCGAGTAAGATTTTGTTTAAAGGAGTCGTGTGAAACGAGAGTTATCGAGAACAGCAATGCCTTACGCGCGTCGGCAAACTTTCGATGAGATTAGCCGAGAATTCCTTCGGTTCAGTTGGACCATCAAAACCCCGCCACTGAGCTATAAACGCCAAGGCGGTGAGGCAGGCCTTAATTGCTCCCGTTAACAAATATAGGAGTTCCGGCGAACGCCTATATATTCCCCGTCACAAAATTAATCGTGGAAGTATTCCGTCAGAATCCGCCCAAGGAAGAGTTCCGAAGACGTATGCCCCCACCCCATCCTTGGAGAAGACTCCATGTCTTTTACTAATTTATCATTACCTTTTTTTACTTCACTTTGGAATCTCCGAGGTTTTATGACAACTTATAATTAACTTATACGTCTGCATATTAACTATGTGGACGCTTTCTGGCGGAATGTAGACGACTCCTTCCTCTATTAGTCCTTCGATTTATTTTGCGGAGTACGGTCCCTCGAAGAGAATTTTTTGCTTTGGCAATAACATCATAATTATTCGGCCGATTCTAACGAACTTTAAAACACTCAGGTTTTTTTTACATTCACTTTTAAATGATATAATTGACACGGTCCTCCCACGGTTAGCCCTGGAATTAGTTCGTTTTGGCAATAACATCATAACTATTCGGCTGATTCTAACGAAATTTGAAACTTTTATGTTGTTTTACATTCTGTTTCGAATGCTAGAATTGCCAAGCTCCCCTCAAGGTTAGTCCAGGAATTATTGAAAGTTTAGAAGGTCGTAAGGTCATAAATCAGAATAAGTGCGAGCACGGGACTTTTTTGGTCACAGATCTTGTTAACTACAATAAGAAAAAAAATATATCGTTTTTATTATTTACGAAGGGTGAGACAATGGTTTGCTGTAAATTGGGTTCAACTATCGGAGATATGTTTCTATAGGTTTCTAAGATATGACTAGCTGAATAATGTTAGGGGTTTTGCTTAGTAATGTTGCATAATAGTTGGATGGCATGACGAGAATCTAGTTTTGGCAGTATTCTTTTATATCCTTTTATTCGTACGTACAGTTGTCCAAATTAGTCATGTCACATCTTTTAAAAAAATTTAGGACATAGGTAATTAAAATATACTATATTTTTTTAAATCTTCTATAAATCCTAAAATAGATTTGAATACCTGATGCTAAACTTTGCTCTCTTATGTTGCCACTTAATAATATTTTTCATAACACAGGTAAGAAAATTAATTATAAGATAAAAAAATAGGCAAATGTTTTTGAAAATATTTTCTGTAATATCGACGATTAAAAATGGAAGATATATAAAATTAATCATGCTAAAAACGGACAATTGTGGAGATATTCGGTAGCCCTGTTTTACAGCAAACCCGCAATAACGTAAATAAATTCAGTAAATTTAGTTTAATGATAAATTTCCTATCTAGTTTATTCATAAATAATTATATTATAATCATTTCAACTCTCATCAAAATATATATTATTAAATTGTCACTCTAAACGAAGTTCAGCGTAAAGTGTGACATGACTAAATGTGGATACTGTTCGCATTACTCATGTGTATAAATCTTAGTTCTTTTATCAATTTCTTTGATGCGTTAGCGATGTTAACTTTTAATTTAGGCGCAAGATAATTCTTTTCTCATGAAATATGCGAACAATTAGGTCAAATTGATGGAAATCTACTGAGTAATTTAATGCAAACTATAAATCAAGAATGGATTGAAACTTCATTCCCCAACTGATGTTACGTCAAATTTGGCTTAATCCCTATGCAAAAACATCCTCCCTACATTGCGATACAATTAATCCTTTGAGCTCCTCATCTTATTTGCATAAACGAGTCTTCCGTTATGGCTCGAGTATTTCTGGTTGATGTTTTGCAGTCTTTATCCGCCCTGACCCTCTGTCACTCAGTTTTTTACCATTAATACTTTCCCCTCTTCCAACAATTTTTTTCTTTCATTATTTGCTTCTCGCTAAACGCCATTTCTTTCCTTCGTAATTTCCTTGTCGCTAAACAGATTATTGTATATAACTTAGGCATTCACATAGAGCTGAATGTTTGCTTACATAATTCAACATGGAGATAACGAGGCAATGGCTTCGCTACTAAAATTAGAATTTAAAATCTAAAAAAAATGTAGCCATGGTTAAATTTTTATAAATTTTCTAAACTTCAACAATTATAATAATTTTAAAAAGGAAATCTAAACTAAATTTCCCCCCTTTTAAAATATCACGTTGTTAAAATATAGTTATAGAAGAAGAAGATAATTCTATTTTTATCCATCTTTTTTTTTCCTCCTTCACAGCTTGAATAATCAGCTCGAAGGATAATTTTCAGGTATAAAAATGTATGCAAGAAAATAAGGTTTTAGTTAATCTAATGGATATTTTTATACTCTGTATATTAGAAACTTGCCTTCATTATTCCCTCTTTTATTTGTTCTACCTCTCACCCACTCTCAATCTCTTTGTTTAACGGCGTGACACATAAAATAGCGTAGCTTGTACAAGAAAGGGTAAACGTAGCAGAAATAGGATTTAATAAATAAATTTAATAAAAATTTGTTGTATTTGTTGAATTATTTCTGCCAACCTGATTCCAAATTAAATTTTTCCAAGTGAAATAAAAAGAAGCTTCTTTTCAGTCCATACATTGCTCAAATGCTTCAACTTTGAGGATTGGATTAGTGAATTTTTCATAAAGTATAAACAGATTCAAGTGCTAGAAAAATGGTATCTCCCTTTGAAAAGAAGTAATTTGGTTGTGGCAGAATTCAAAAGAATTGCTCTTTTAATTTTCAAATGGTGATTTGAGAAATGTGTGGCTGAGTAATGCCGTGGATAATAATAAGTCGACCTTTTTTATGTATCTGCACTAATCGATTTTCCTTGATAAGAAATAAATAAAGTTAATTTCGTTTACAAAACACTATATAATTATTTCAATCACTTCTCTTATTTTGCCTTCATCTATGAGAGACGTTCCATATCGACAATCGACATTCGATATGTTGATTCTAATATTATATATAGTTGAATTAATTTAATGTAATATGGGAATTTACTAGAGATGTGCTGAGTACTCGGCATCGGCTATAATCGGCCAAATTTGTGAGAATCGGCATCGGACACGGCATAGGCAAAATTTTGCCTATTCTTCGTCACAATTTTAGCTTTTTATACAGTTTTGGTAGCTGAATTGGGCCAGACAACATACTTTGTGTTACTAGTTACTACACCTTTATTAAGTAACACCTTTATTGTTTAATTCTGGTCAGATTATAGTATATGCTTTCTGGGATGCTTGAACGAAAGTAGCAAGCTACAGTGATATAATTACTACAAAGTTAAAAAAATACTCAACTATAGGATTTTTTCTAATAAATGTGGTTTCAATGATTAGTATTTTGTCTTTTGAATTTTAAGTCCTATATAGTGGTTCACCTACTCAGGGACGTTTTATGGTGTTCCTTATCCATGGACATTGTCCATTTATCAAGATATACTGCCCCCGTGTCAAAATGTATAAAGAAATTAAAAGAGATGAAAACAGTGGATCCAAATGACTTCAATCCGAAACGAGTTAAAGTACTAACTAATAAAAATAAAAGTATAAATATACTAACAAAATGTTTAAAAAAAAAAAGAAGTAAAAAGTAAAAGGAAAGCAGTGACTTGAGAAAAAATTAATACAAAAATGCTAAAGAAAGTTAAAAAACCCACTAAAATAAAAGAACTTTAGCCAATAGCCATATCAAATATTTCGTATATAAGAAATGTGAAAAAAAGAAATAATAATAATAATAAGAGGGCTCAAAAATTAAAAGAAATAAAAAGTAAATTAACATACCTAACATGCTGACACAAACGTCTCTTCAGAGTGATGTACAATCAGAATTCTTGTCAGTGAATATAAAAACCTTAGGTTTAGTAACGAAATAAGGATGTAAAAAGTGATATAGGTGCAGAAAAGTTTAGTGACCTTGAACAGCATGTCTTTAAAAATTTAAAGGGTATGTGTGTCTTTATTTATCGAAAACATTGTTGCTGTTATTGCAATAGTTACATTATATATATATATATATATATATATATATATATATATATATATATATATATATATATATATGTATAAAATGAACGCTACACTCGCAAATTGCATTTGTGTATGTACGACTGACTTACCAGACGGCGGCCACGCCTCCTCCTTCCCTCACTCCCGGTTCTACCCTAACGGTGGCGCGAGAATGAAAGCGTGCATGGAAGTAATTAACAACCAACCTTCAATTTTACCGTAATCGGGTATAGCACTATGTTTGCAAAGCCAGCACCGAAGAATCAAAACACTAGCTCCCACAGAGAGGGGAGAAGCTGAAATTGTAGCTTCCAGAAAGTGGCCATAGCCCTAAATACATCGGCGAAGAGACGCCTGTTTTAACCAAGAACAAAGTCAATCCCGCTGCATAAGCAGTATTGACAACCCGAGACGTATAATTCGTTAATTAAAATGGGTACAGATACTATTTTTAATTTACGTAGTTTACGTTAGGGATTTGAAGAGGCCTAAATTTCCCCTCTAAAGTTGTTGGTACGAAAAACCAAGTAAGCGAAAAGTTCCCCCTCGAGCTAACGCCGAAGTAAAAACAAAAAGCCAGGCATGTCATCTGTCTTCAAATAAGGTTGACCTCCACACACGCATCCTGCAACCTCCTTCCACGTTAATGGATATATATATATATATATATATATATATATATATATATATATATATATATATATATATATATATGAGGAATTAAACCACATTCTCCAAAGACAATTTAATTCAGTAGAACATCATAACATAGGAGTATATGCAATACCATGCAACGATTGCCATAAAGTTTATATACGGAAAACGGGGAGAAATCTGACAAGAGATTATACGAACACAAAAGAGATATTAGAGTGGGCAGCGAAAGCAGTGGAATATTTTGCTAACTATGTTAAGAGAAGAATCGTAGAATCGAGCTTGATATCGTCAGTTCCTAATTTAAATCTATCTGAGGGTCAATTTTCTTTTAATCCTGTAATAAAAAAGCAAATAAACAAAATAGTAAAATGTCTGCCCTTCAATATGTTTAGGCCTAACCCCCCCCCCGATTAGCCACAAGTAGGGGATTGGGGAAAAAAGAGGGGATCTTGTGTTATGCTTATTTGCACTTCTCTTATATTTTCAACCCAGTGTCAGTTGAAAAAGGGTGTGAGATACACTGAAACTGTTTTGAAATAAATTGTCTTCAGAGAATGTGGTTTAATTCCTCATCTTTTCTTGCGATATTGCATTAATTTTCATATATATATATATATATATATATATATATATATATATATAGATAGGCCAAGCGAAAAGTAGGCATTCAGACCGAGTTGGCTCCAGAGAAACGTCCTATGTTCCCACATTCGTTATAACCCAGTTACGAACCCGAAAAGATAACCATTTTCGAAGCCGATCGTTCCCAAAAGTATCCAGAAGAGACTAGTAAAACGATAAATTCTACAAAGTTATACCAAGAAAGGAAGAAAATTTCTCGTTCTCAACGAGAGTATTATTCAACCAGAAGAAAGATTCCTTAATTTAAAAGAATACCTATCGGCAGCCGTAGATAAGTGAATCGACTAGAAACCTCAGAATTTCCACCTATGAACGCGCAATTAACCAACGCCTACCTTTTTGGCTGTAGAGAATCTACGCCAGTCAGCTAGCCCAAAACCGCACCGAGACGGTGACATAACACACAGCCAGCCAAGCCTTGAAAAAATAGCGGTAACGCAAACATTATTTAGTATTTTGTGGAATCTATCCACAGTTCGCATCGTTGGGCGATTACTGAATTCGTTAAACGAACGGTGGCCCAAAGTTATCTGTCTAGCCCGTTGTAATATTCCTTTAGTAAGCCAGTGAATTGAACATTTTTCTTAAGATTAATATTTGTGTATTTAAGGGAGTGTAAATTAATTATTTTATGAGTCAAGCCTTATATTAATTAACGAGTTAATAAAAAAAAATCGTTTTGATTGATTAGTTTGTTGTAAAATAAACTACTATTTTTGGTTAATGTTTCTATCTATCCCTTGAACGAAAGTTTTGGCAATATTATTAGTCATAATTCGAGATTCTACCTTAGTTTGTGATATTAATCCCTTGAAGCGCTAATAACTGCCTTAATCGAGTACATGCGTGGTGCAAGGCTCCAGCTCTTAACCTAAGCATCGGTCAAAAATATATATAAAACTACTACATAATAAATTGGTGTCAGGTTTTATAGGTTTATAAACGAACCCCTCCCCCCCCAAAAAAAAAAATTAGTTAGTCGTTTTGCCCCTTGTTGAATAAGAAGAAATTATTGCCAAATCGTTCAAGGATAGATAAATACAATAGAAAGATAAATTCAGGTTAGAATTTTTGTGTGTGGCTAATTGAAGGTATTCAACCCATCAGGGGGTGAAAAAGGAAGTTTTGTTTTGGTGCCGATTGCTAACCTAGTTAATTTAAAGAAAGAGGTTAGGTTAGGTTAGGTTAGGCAGAGCGTTAAGTGTTTATTGGCGCTCTAAGTTCCGTTCGCTTAAGTAGGCCTCTTATCAATTAGTTGAAAATGTTACCGCACCCCTCCCGTAGGAAACATCCCCTTCGTCAGCGCCTTATGGGTTCCCCTCAGATCCCCCAGAGCGACTGGTGAATTGCATAATAGATATGAGATCACCCGGAAGAGTAAAATTTGAGTCTGGGGTGGTAAATGGTCATCTCTTGAAGCACTCTTACCTGGTCTAATGCCAAAAAATATTGATCGTAATTATTGAAAAGATTTCCTTGCTTATGATAGAGACAAATGATGCTATGTCAAAACATTAGTAACGCCATTATCGATTATCGATGGGAATAAAAAAATATGCAATGCTCGGCCTATGAGATCTTAATAACAGGCCCTTATCTTGCGAGTGAGTCAAGAGCAACGTGCCCAATACCTGTTTCTGAGCCAATTTTGGAAAGGGCTGTAATCCTACAGTTCTTCAGTGTTTCGATTACTTTGAGGTAATGGGAAAAAAAAATAGAACACTGTACTCCAAACTACTATCTGTAATGCATGCTGTCGATAAAAACGGTGTATTTTTGTCATCATCGCTACTTTAAAACATAGAAAAAAGTATATAGATTTTATAGGGATTTCCAAAATTTGCTTGTATACTTGACTTTCCCGTTTTTTCAATAGTTTGATTGGTCCCCTTTTTCAATTTTACTTTCGTGAATACTTTTGTGTTCTCCTCTTTTTGCACAATGGATGATGGTTCCCTGTCATGACTGTAGCCTTATTTCGCTGTGTATGATGCCATTGTCCGGTGTTTTAAGAAATCTACCATCCTGGAAAATCGTGTCGTTTATCAATTCCTTGATAAGGAAATTTACCCACCTTGTGCTTAGTTTAGAGGTTATTTCTTGATTTTTTACTTTATTTTATTTATTGGTCTTGCCTTTTCATATACGCCAATGGCCTGAGATATTAAATATGAACAATATAGTGGGGAAGGGGGTTACAGTTGAGGACAGCACTCCCTATCTAAGAATTACGGCGAGTTAGTGACGGATTTGCTCATAAAGATTAATTTTGACTGGGCTAGGTTAGGCTAGTGGCCTTAGCTTAGAAATTCTGACCAATAGGCCTAGCCATCGGTTAGCGACCAGTGTACCCCCCCTTCCCTCCTTATTCAGGAGGGAAGGGGGGGTAACAGGGCCGCAGCACCGTGTCAGATATTTGGTGAGCTTCTGACCGGTTCGCCCGTGAAGGTTAGGTTGGGTGTGGTTAGGGCTAGGCTAGTGGCTGTAGATTAGTAGACGGTATACATATAGCTGTGGCCAGTGAAATTTCTTTATCGAGCCAGATCACCAAAAGGTTGATAAATTACCTTGATCACTTATCTTACTGACCTGCCCCAAAGGTGGTTTGGCTAAAGGTCTTTGGTCATAGGCTAGCCTACTCGTAGGTCTATGTGGAAATATTGCGATCTATGAAGAGAGTACCAGTAACCCAGGAGCAGTTGCTTTCTTTGTCCTGCACCTTCACGAGGGAGACACCCTTCAGAAGTTAAATACACATATCGAAGTATCCTGGGTCGTGTACTTTCAGAATATATATATATATATATATATATGGTCATGTGGGCTATCTCCAAAATCGTCATCGGAGTTCTTTAAGAAACAGACAAACAGACACAGGCAGACATGAGCTACAACTTTAGTAATATATATATATATATATATATATATATATATATATATATATATATATATATATATATATATGAATTCATTGCGTTTGTGTGCATGTGTTAGTCTCACAAACACTCGCACCCACACACTGTTCTCAGACATAGATGCAATCTAATATATTTGTACATTAATAATTCATATTATAATACATTTTTCAGGAAAAAAATTGTTTCCGTAATGGCTCACAAAGGACAAAACAAGAGTGTTGTGTGGCGATTATTCGCTGTAAATGAAGATGACCAAACAAAAGTCACCTGTACAATATGTAACCAAAATATTGTCACGAGGTAATAAGAAAGAAAAAGATTCTTTTACTACCACCAATATGCAAAAACATTTGAGGACCCAACATCAAGAGGAGCTGGAGCAAAAGGAGGAGTTACAGGCACAGGAGGAAGCTCAAACTGAGTGATTACATCACTACAAAGAAAAAGACCAAATGTGATTGCAGGCCATCAACAGCAAGCAATTCGCATTCAGAATTGCAAATAGCATTAGAAGAAACCGTTGAGCTCAAGAAGATTTGGGACATAAACAGTGATCAATCCAAAACAATTCCTACTGCTATTGGTAAGATGATAGCAATAGACTCACAGCCATTTTCAGTTGTTGAATATATTGAATTTACAAGACTTATGAAACTGCTGAAACTCAATTATCAACTGCCCTCCAGAAAATATTTTACTATCAATATTATTCCCAGTTTGCAGACCAAATAATGACCAAAATCCAAAGCGGGATTAATGAAGCAAGCAACATGAGCTTCACCACAGACATCTGGGCGAACAATGCTGATGCGTCATTTATCAGATAATAATCAACAAGCTTCAAAGTTTCAAATTTTAATGGCCATCAAGATTGTTTACTCAAATAATGTACAGAGTTGTTATTTAATAACTATGTTAAGTAATGTTAAATCATGAGTTATTTCAAGTTCAACAAATGAGGTTTTTATCTTATTTCCAGCTATTAATATTAGGCAGTTTAGATTAAACTAAAAAGTCAAAATCTTTGATGGTATTTCTATTTCCTTCTTTTGAACATACTCGCAAATTGCATCGATGAAAATTTCAACCAGTCATTAGTTGTCTTACGAGTGAATCCATTCCCAGATTCACATACTGCAACTAACATATGTGACACTGTTCAAGATGTAGTCGATGATTACAAAATCAGCCCCTTACAAAGTTCACATGATCGTTCCTTACAACGCAGCAAATATGGTGAAGGGAATTTCAAGTACTGGTTTTAACAGTCTTAGCTGTTTCCTTCACACCAACCAATTGGCCATACATGATACAATATTCGAAATTGCCGCCAAATATCAGGGCATTTTAATCACTCGTCGTTAGCATACACTAAGCTTGAAAAGCTTCAAACACAGCATAATTTTCCCAAACATAAGTTGATTCAAGATGTAACCACTCGTTAGAATAGTACATAACTCATGCTTGAACGAATATTCGAACAAAAAATTGCAATTGCTAACTACTGTGCAGAAGTCCCAACTTTGCTAGTATTTGATGCCAACAAATGGACATTAATTGGCAAATGCTCAAGCCTGCTCAAATTTTTTATCTAACAACACAAAGGTAATATATATATATATATATATATATATATATATATATATATATATATATATATATATTGCTAAAATTTACTAGCAATCGATAAGTTTTCTTTTACGAAGAGATTCACTGGAAGATATTTTATCTCTTGAACAAGTTTTTTATTTTTATATATTTTTCTCTTTTTATTGCCGGATAGTGGTTAGGAAGGGGATACACCTTCATTTTCGGCCCGGTACGTGACCTCAAATTGGTAGTAAAGTAAGAATATGGAAATAAATAGAATAAAAAAAGTCTCTGCAAAAGAGATAAAATATCTTCCACGGAAGCTGCAGTTTTCTCTTTAATATCAAGCAAATAGATAAATGGTGGGAGGAGTTCGTTAACAATACAATTATAATTGACAGTTCAATTTTTAGTTGTTAATCTGTGAAGGGTTAACTCTGTCAGATAATAACTGTTAATTATTTAATATTATTATTTATTTTTAATTAATTATTTATTACATTATATTATATTATAAATTGATTATTTATTACGATTATGATTTATAGTTTAATATTTTACCATGTAGCAGTTAATAAATATTAAATAGGTAAGGTTTTTCAGCTTCTTTATCTACGGTACTGAACGCACATTTGTCTCAAATATTAATTATTTATCACTGCCTTTGTTCACAACCTACAAATTACAAAATATGAATGCAATTCTTTTAATTTATTTTTTTCAGGCTGAGTGGAAATTATTCCACAAGTAAGAGTCTTGTAACATGCCATAACCAAAGCTATATCAGATTCAAGGTTCAGTGGATTGGGTAGCACCGTCAGCGCAATCTCAAGATCAATGGACAGCAGATTTGCTAAGTATGAAGCAAACGAAGATCTAATAGCAGCGACCATGTTGGATCTAAGATATAAAAATAGTCTTTTCAAAAGACCTGAAGAAGGTTCAAAGACCCATTTCATTTCAATCGTGAATTATTTGACTGACACTCATAAGAAAATGCATAATGATAAAGAAAATTATGTACACTTTGAAGAGAATGTAAGCTCTGCCTCCAATGATATAGAACCTACAAATGAAAATCAAAACGAGGAAGCTGGAGCAAGTGCCGATCTTTTTGACCTTGGCTCTTGTTTGAATGATTTGATAGTATCAGCAGAGTCAAGTACCACCACAAATGTTGAAAAGGAAAACAAGAAGAAACTTCGCCAGCAATCTTCATCTTCACATGCTGTTAAAAATGAACTCAAGAAATAATGTTCACTACAATTGGAACCACGAGATACGGATCTACAACTTTGGTGGAAAGCAAACATAAATGCATTTCCTGGGCTTTGAAAAGTTGCCAATAAAAAGCTTTCATCTCCACCTTCATCAATTGAGAGTGAGAGACTTTTTAGCATTGGTAGCAACATCTCCACGCCACATCGTAACCGTCTTACTCTAGAAACTGGAGAAAAATTAATGTTATTAAATTTCAATTTTATGTGTTTTTAATTTGGAATACTAAGTATTTTGTCTTTTTTCTGTAGATAGTTAAAAATGAATACTCAATATACTGTATTTATTCTTTTAATTTTTTGTGGCAAGTTGAAAAATGAAAGTGTTCTACCTTGTAAGAAAGGAAGTGAATAACGAGACTGCTAAACAAAATATCAATTCGCTCAGCAGTTTAGGTACGACAGTTCCTTTGTTATTACTTAGAATATTTTCATTTTTTATCTAGCACCCGATCAAAAACCACAGAATGATTCTATTTGAAATCATATTTTTAACATTAAAAATGTTCTAAATAATGATTGGAAACATGTTATTTGAATTTATAAAAGTCTAAACTGGAACTTTAACTTTCAAGTTATGGAATTTGGATGAATCACAGAAATATATTTTTGTTGTTGTTTGGTATATAGGCTATTCCTAATATGAAATAAAATGAAATAAATTCCGTAAAGATCCATATTCACTTTGTATCCTAAAACCTTCCATCAAAAGCTATAAAATTCCATAAACTCAATGGCTATTGAAAAGTAATAAAAACAAACTAAAAAATACTCCATTGCCTTGTCAATTGGGTTCCAAGTTCCAAGCTTCCAACAGCCCAACAGATAAGGAAGATAGTTATGGAAACTAATTATAAAGTATATAATAAATTAAGCATAATACACTAAAAACAAATATTAGGCAGAATCGGCATCGGCAAAAATTTTGGAATCGGCACAACTCTAGAATTTACCTGCATTTTTCTAACCACACCGGTCATTAATATTTCGGTAAGCGATTAAGGGCAAGTGATCGAAAGTTTTATCTGTTTGAAACTTTCAATTTTCATTATCACTCTCAGAGGCGAAATTTATAAGAGGGATTTTCCTGAAAAACGTTTGATATTTTTCCTTTATTTTTGTATCTGCTTGATGAGAGACAATTCTCAATTCCTAGACAAGTCGTTGTTGCGCAAAAGAACAAGATCATGCGATGTGAATGCCCTTTAGGGCCCCCAGTACCCCATGTATTCTACTTTGGTTTCGCGACTTCCAGAAAATTTGCACTCCTTTACCGCAATGTACACCAAAAACTTCACTTAAAAAACATTCGCGTAGAAATACACTCGATGATTTTCGTTTCACACATTTGGAGGATACAAAACCTTAGCTCTCAGATTGTACCTCCATACACCCGGATTCAAGAAGGTTAGCGGGGGGTGGTTATAGTGAAGCAGAGAAGTCCGGACGCATTCATTTCTGTATTTAATCTTCATTTAGGGAAATGATTGTCTGTTATGATGCCACTATACCGTCAGATCCTGTGTTAAAGCGAGCTCGGTACCCGCATCAGAAAGCAGAGACCAATAGACAACTATGAAATGAAAAAAATTCTATCTAACTTTTGATACCTTCCAGGGAAAGTTGATAGAAGTTTTCCAAAAGGATTTCAAACTAAGAGTAAAATATTTTTATTTAACTTTTTCTGTTTTGCACGAATGGCCATTTCCGAGAAGTGTCGTTTACCATCCCGCTAGGTGGCTATGCAAATTAAACTGTCGTGAGATGTGATTTTTCATCTCTCATATAGCTATAATAATAAAGAAGGGAATATAGACGTAGTCACCTCATCAAAAGGAGAAAAACAAACTGCTCTATTCTCCTACTCAAAACTACAAGTAAAAAAAAGTTTAGAATTACAATTTTCCCCGCTTATTTTTCAGTTTAGAATCACAATTCTTCCGCTTATTTTTCAGTTTAGAATTACAATTCGCCCGCTTATTTTTCCTCTTAAACCAAGCCAGGCTTAAATGAAATCCTTACTTCCAGCGGATGAGAATTAATGATATATGTAGTTATTCTGAATACTCTTTTAATAAAAACACAAGGAACCTTCGTTTCAAATACATTCAAAATAATTCCTTCAGAAACCAGAGATTGTTATTGAGAGAAATAAATTCGAGTTATATTCTCGAAAAAATTATTTTTATTTCCACTTTTGAAAAGAAAATATAAGAATCTACTTTAGGAGAAAAATAATCAAGTATTATTAGCTTGGATAGTGTTTTAATCGACGGTAGAAAAATGGTTGAAAATGAGGAGAGGGAGAGAAGTTAACAAAAATGAAATAAGTAGAACAGAAATAAGGACAATTAAATACTCCTACAGTCAACCTGGTTAATTTTAAATTGTTGGAAGGAAAGACATATTACAAACCCTACGGAACAGCGATGTACAAAAAAACTTATGCAAACACCCGAAGCAAACATCGGGGGAGTTTCCACAATACATACAAGCGGATATTTTTATAGCATAAGAATATAAAAATCCTTCATTTTAAATACTCTGAATTAAATTTAATCTTTTTCTCATTGGATGAAACTGTTTCATACAATGAATGTATATAAAGAACCTTTCATGGATGTATAAAAAGAACCTTTCATGACTCATAGCTACGCCTGTAGATAGTGTGTACTGTATTGCTAGAGGTAGTAAAATGGAAGCAAGCTTTTAAATGATACACATGTCGATATTTGTGTATTGGTTTTCTCGAACTTTCATTAGGGTTATGTTATATCTTCTTTCGTTTTTTGTATGTAACATTTACAATAGTTAATCTTGCAGCCTCTCATTTGGTTTGTTTGCTGCGGCTTTCAGATTTTTGCTTCTCAGGCTGGGTTTGACCGGATCCAATGGTGTGTGGTGGTCTTATTTCTGTAGTTCTTTAATTTTCATATCGAATGTAGGTACTTTTAGTTTACTTTCGTAGGCGACGTGGATTTAAGAGATAAAAATATTGGTCCTCAACTTAAAATGAGGAGAGGTAAAAAGACAAGGATGGGATTATTAATTTATTTTGGCGTTTTTTTATTTAAAATAACAGATTGAGACAAAATTACCAGTTTACTGGTAGTTTGAAAAATATGACACCTGATTTGTTGTGAGATATAATAGATGTTAAAAGATTAATAGCGGTTTCTCGGCATTTGTGGAACGAATGGTTGAATGGTTCTACCCCCTTCTCGGTAATTTCAGATAACGTACAGGTATAACGTAGAGTCTAGCGAAAAAGGTTTGTAAGAAGGAGAGAAAAAACTAAAAACGTGAAGGTTTAACAAGCCGGTGACGGTATTCGTTAATAATTTTGAACTGCTAATTTTGTGCATATTGTTAACCTTTGTTGTCAGTTTTTTTCTGAATAAAAACCAGTCAATTTTGCTCTATTTTTGCAAAATAATTGACTATTGGAAATTTTGATCCCTCTTTGTGGAAGAAGCGTTCTAGGAATCCGCGCTGGAAGAACAAACAAGGAGTTTCCAGACTTCCTCAATTTCAACAGAAGGATGGCGAAAATTGTCAGAAAGGAGCTAGAAGATTCAGGATTCGACTACCAGACAACTACAGAGAAGAACGCTAAATTCGTCGCTGAAGTCCAGGAGATAATCAGCAATAATGCCAAATATCGGTGCGCGCTATTGCAAGGGAGAATTATGTGGATGAATAGTTCATCAAGTTGATGATGCATAAGGACATTTACTATTTTTCATACCAAATGAGGAAGAGACAATTTCTGTCAAGGTGATGCAGAAAAGCGACTAAAGCACACCGAGAAGCTGATTAACAAGTTGAAATACCCGATGGAGCCAGACATGCTGTAGTTCATCACCGAGGAGAAAAATGCCTACCAAGACCAGAAGATCAACTCCCAGATCAACAAGCGGATCGCTCTCAATTTGAAAGACTTGCTCAGAGTCATGCAGATGAGATTTCCAACAACAACAATGGTCTTCCGTATCGTCAGCAGTGAAGGTGACTTTATGCCACCGGACTTATTCCCTTAGGACAGCAGCCTGATCACTGATGGCTACATTCGTGTTCTGAACGAGATGGTAAAGCTCTGGATGGATCGAGTAGCTGCAGGGGGACTTTACGTGTGGCAACAAGATTCGGCGCCCTGCTACAGTTGCCGCAAGACCCAGGCTTAGATGTCGGAGAATTTCTTCGATCACACAACACTTGACATTTGGCCTCACAAATTGCCTGACTGCAAGCTATTTGACTGCTTTGTATGTGGCCTAGTGGAAATAGAGACCAATAATTCCATCTTTAACACAAAGGATAAGCTAAGGGCTAGGATTACCAGGGCCTCCAAGGCTTAAAACGGGAAAAAGTGACGAATGCCTGTGGCCGGTTTTGAGGTCACCTGGAGAATTGTCATCTATATTACAGCTGGGTTCATCAAGTGAGATCGATAGAACATTTCATGAAGACAAACTGACCCTAATCTGATGAATATATCTCAAAAAATAAAAACTGCTCTATTTTTCCTGAGACCGTCGTCATGCGAACGAATTCCGTCCCTACCCTGTAATAGCCGAGTTTTACTCATTGCCCTGAAAAACCTCGAGATGAGCAAATCGCCCTCAAGTAAAACCCTTGTTTTTTTTAAGGTGTTTTTATCTTCTCATTTCTACAAAACGTCAATGTAAGAATACTATTACCATCAAAGGAAAAGTAGTAGTTATTCGTTCACCAAATCTAGAGATCACATTTAATGTTTTAATATCTAAGTGGACAGTACAGATCCAATGTAATTTATATTGTGTACCATAATATATAGCCGGATAGGTGTCCAATGTGTCAAAAGATACCATAAATACAATAAGGACAATAAGATTCTCAGTGTTTTAAATAAAATTGAAATTAAAGTGATATTAGTATTCGATAAAAAATTAACAAAATTCTGTTCATATCTTGTTCATAATTTGTTAGTACTACTGTGGGAACTTTAGACAAATTATTAATCAATTTCTTGAATATTGACCCGTTTGAGCAAGGAATTCTTTAAAAAAGCACGTGGTGGCAAGAAGCTCTGATCAATGGCTAGACATACGGTGCCCACTGAAATGTTCATGAAATTACATAGGGGAGGCTGAAAAGCTTAGAGTCTAAGGCTAGAATTAGAACTGCATATATCAGTTAGACTTTAAAATAACAAAAATGAAAGATAATTACCAAAGGCATCTCAAACAGGTCGATTTGTGGCTACTCCTTTGATGCTGGCCAGTTTCTGGGGCAAAATATTCTAACTTATGTCTTGCTATAATGGTATACATGACAAAGTCCTTTTAATAAATCAATTACATGCTGTTGTCTTTGTGCCACATAAAGATGTTCATGCATTATGCGAAGAAAAAGAAGTGTGGGATAGAGTAAAAGAATAATAGCATGGGCAAATAGCCTGAGCAAAAAGAGGGAAGCGATGGAGACCCCTGTATGATGTTTATGTCTAGTCTGTGATTCAAGATAATTCACCGTAAATGAACAATCCCTATGAGTGTTGGTATCAGGCCTTTGGAAAGAGACTTAGTGTAAATCATTCTACAGGGCCAAAAGGACTTAAAATGATCAGAAATTAAAAGATATCTAATGAAATATAAATTAAAGAAGAATCTATGTTTAGGGATTGATATCTCGAAAATATAATAAAGATGGATTCTTGCTTTCATTTTGCAGAGGCCATGACCCCAACAACAAGAGAGACAAATAATATTTATCTTTCAAAACATTACTAGTAAAATAAAACTGCTATTTCCGTTAGGTTAGAAACTCCGTGGGCGTGGTATATAAATTTTACACACACACACACACAAACACACACATATATATATATATATATATATATATATATATATATATATATATATATATATATATATATATATATATATATATACTTGTAATTTATTTGATCCTTGGAAATCTGATATGTAGTAGGAATATGAAAACCCATCATTTATTCGCCGGAAGTTTCAGACCTTCACTAGACTCATCTTCAGCGACTGTGTCGACTAATGAGAAGGGGAAGGAATATTAACGATAACAGTTAAAAGAATGCATTAAATAATGGCTAAAAAAGCGGATGAAGACAAGTTAAAATAATAAAATTGACAATTATTGAGAAAAATAAACCTTAGAAAATGAGCTCAATCAAAAAAATTAAAAGACCGGGGCACTTCCAACCATTGATTTCAAGCCCCCAAATTTAATAAACAGGGAAAGTAATAATAGTATGGCCTTAGCTTTAATGGTTGATTGGTCAATTGAGGAAGCTCTGGGCCCAAATTGTGAATAAATTTGAAGAAAGGCCAACCTATGTCTTCGAATGGGTACAGGGTTAATGAGAATGCCGAAGGTATGGAGATTTCAAGCTACAGTCTATCTAACCTCTTGAACCAAAAAAAATCTCGAGTCGAATTCTGAATATTTTTATACTCTGCATAGAGGCGAATCATGCAATATTTAACGAAATGTTTATCCTACTTTGAAATGAATTAGTTGAATCATATAGCTTTGATTTTATTTTAGAACATGCGTGAAATAAAATTATCAATTAATTCAAACACATCGGCATACACAAGTTTTTTATATTCATATCTCGTTAAACAATCAGTCTCCATCTTCACCAAATCTCACCAAAGCTTCGCATTTACAGTCGCATGCGTGATCGGTTAAAAAGATTAAGAACGATTGGCATTCTTATGTCGCTTATATACTTCAAAAAATATAATGTGTGATAAAATAAACTTGTATCTTTACCATTGTCTGGTTTAAAGGAATCCCCTCCCCCTCCAAAAAGTAGTTTCCAGTAGGAATAAATTTGGGCAATAGTAACCGAATGGGGTCAGTATAAGATATGACCGAGCTTCTCCGATATGTTTCCACCACATTCTAACATCGGCTGAAGGGTGATAGACTTCCAAAGGTTCTAAATTAATATAAAATGTCACGTCTTTCAATGGTGCTAGTAATGTGCATTTGTTGAGATTGGTCAGTTAAATCACCAGATTTTTCCCTAAAATTACTTTGAGATTATTTCCCAATCGCCGCCATAACAAATTCATCCATATTCTGATAAATAACACGCTTTAATTTTTGTTCTTTATCTTTTATTGTAGCTCTGAAGGATACATATGTATATATAAAGAATGTTCAATTTCCTTATGAATAAAGAATCAGTGTATGAAATATGATAATACATCGAAGCGATAGATGTAACACCAATTTTACTAGAAACCTGCGCATTGAAGATAAATGTCACTTACAACCACAATAGATTCTGCCGAAGGAAGGAGGCGATGAGTGAAATGGCCACTTGGGAACATGTTTTTTAGGCACATTTGAGTAAAAGACCTCCTCATCAATTGGGTCTGCCAAAAGAAATAGACTTTCGACAGTTCGGTCTGCGGGCGAAGCCTACTCATCTTTCAACTATTTCTTTTAGGAAAAGTCTTAATTCTGGACAAGCGTTTTATTTCAGAGAGCCCATATCGCCGGAGTAGACACAACAATTATCACGTTCACATGCATACACACTTGCTTGCGCGCGCACATATTTTTACATTCACATTACATGCACTAATGCAAATTTACTCGCCAGCACGAAATTATCCATGTATGTATATGCACTCGAAGGCATACAGACAAACACTCACTCGCACACATACATACACATAAAAAACGCAATATCTATTTATCTATCAATAAATAGGTATACAGCAATAACCATAGTTTCATTTACTTGACGGGAAATCCTGGTTATTGTCTTGTATCGGTCCTTTATTGAGATACGACCGCTGGCTAGTTCCTCTCTCTTTGAGGTTTTCCTAGTCTTACCAGGAGAAAGTTCAAATGAGACATGAGCCTATGGTTTGATTACGATAATTTTGGAGCATGTACCCCTTTCGGAAATATGGCTGTGATGGCGAGATGATCCTCTTCACGTAGCTTAACAATTAGCTCCTGGATATAGGCAGGTGTAGTGGATCCCATACTCATGTTTACGGTTCAGAATTTGATAAATTAATGAATGGAAGTGCTAATGTACTACTCTAAATTTGTTGGGTTTTTTTCCAAAAATAGAAGTAATAGAATTACGCTGTGTGGATAATTTTGACCACCATAATTTTAGAATAAAAATGCTCTTTTGCATGTAACTTGCAGTTTCTTCCATACTAACATGTACAATGTAAAACCTATTTATTCTGCATTATTACCATCATTTGGTTTGAAAGTACATTAACTTTTGTGATTGAAACCAATTATCCGAAACAATATGGCTGCTACTATATATGTATATATGCAAAAGATTACACAGGAAAATGAATCCGCCTTTCATTTTCCTGTGGGGGGTTTTACATTCATTGCTCTACTCACGCGCTACTTTGTGAGTTTCTCATATTCATGAGGTCAAAATGTCGACAAAAGCATAAATAGATTTAACCAAAATTTACACCATTCTTGAACCAGATACAAAACATATAGTAATTTTAAAAGTATAAAACACCCATATTTAAAGTTAAATAATAACAAAACTTGAAAATATATATGAAGATTGACTAAAATATAAATGACACCTCACATCCCCCTCTCAATCAGGGTTCAGAAAAAAGCAGAGTACCATCGACCTGCTTGTTAGAATGGAATCTTATATAAGAGATGCTTTTTCAAAGAGACAGCATTCAGTTGCTGTCTTCTTTGATATTGAGAAAGCATATGATACCCCTTGGAGGCGTGGTTCTCTTAAGCAACTCCATGTGATTGGGGCCTGCAGGGCTTTCTCCCCAGGTTTGTTGGAAATGCCCTATCAGAGCCCGTAGAGCAAGTTGAGGGTGTGCCACAGGGAAGTGTCCTCAGTGTTACCTGCTTCTCTGTAGCCATCAACAGCATTATCACAAATGTCCCAGCTGAGATTTCCTCGACTCTATATGTGGATAATTTAGCACTTATTTGTTCATCGCCTAGACTTCCATTTGTCATCCGTAAGCTACAACAAGCTATAAATACTGTAGCTGATAATGCTTCTTCTAAGGGCTTCCGCTTTTCGGCAGTAAAGACCAAGGGTTTCCATTTTTTCAATCATAGATTGGTCACATGGGACCGCTCCCCCCCCATCTGTCACTCTATGGTATCCCTGTCAACTTTGAGTCCCATTTCAGATTTATAAGGGTGATATTTGATTCAAGGCTTTCTTGGAGGCCTCACTTGGATGCCTTGAAAAGGTCTTGTCTGAAGAGAATGGACATAATGAAATTACTGTCACACACCTCTTGGGGAAGTGATGGACGTACTATGTGGCTTTTGTATTCAGCATTGGTCCAGTCAAAGCTGGACTATGGGTCACAGGTGTACTCTTCTGCCTTGCTCTCCACTCTTGAAAAATTGAATACTGTGCGTAACCAGGGTGTGCGCCTGGCTTCTGCAGCCTTCAAGTCCTCCCCTGTGTGGAGTCTCTATGCATAGAATGGGATTCTTCCTCTTCCCCTTCACAGACTCAAGTCTAACCTTAAGTATCTTTTTAGACTTGAATAATTGTCATGGTCACCAGTATATGAGTTTACGTTCAATTTGCAAACAGTGGCTTCATATGATAAATTTACATCTCTGGCTCGCCCCTTTGCTCTGCGCATGGCCGAGCACACAGGACGTCTAAGGGAGATATCTATTATTCCATTTTCAGTACCAAAGATTCCCCCATGGGTCATACCACCTGTAGTGGTATGCAAGAATCTAATCTTCTAGCCAAAATTTTAATATATAGTGCCATGATTTTATATTCTCTGGCCTATAATCTATTTCTTACATGTTCCCTTTCTCTGAATAAAATGTCTAAATTTTCAGAAAAATCTAAATCTTTTAGACACAACTTAATATATTATTCAATGATTTTATATTCTTTGCTCTTGTATATATAATTCACCCATCTATAATCTGTTTTTTATTCTTTGTTGAATCTTTAATAGTTTATTTTTATATGTTTTCTTTTACATGAATTGATTGTTTAAATTTTTAAGAGAATCTAAACATTTTAGACAAAATTTAATATATTCCATGATTTTATATTTCCTGTTCTTGTATTTATTGTTGATCCATCTATAGTCTATGTTTTGTATCTTTTGTTAAATTTCTACTAATTTATCTTTTAAATGTTTCTTTTTATATGAATAGAATGTTTAAATTTTCATAAGAATTTAAATATTTTAGACAAAATTTAATATAGTACCATGATTTTATACATTCTGTTCTAGTATCCATTGTTGATCCATTTATAGTTTGTTTTTTTACTCTTTGTTGCATCTTTAATAGACTATTTCTTACATGTCTTTTTTATATGAATAGAATGTTTAAATTTTCAGAAGGATCTAAATATTTTAGACAAAATTTATTATATTGTCCTACAATTTTATACTCTGTTTTGTATCTATTGTTAATCCATTTATAGCTTATTTCTTTTTTATCCTTTGTTGAATCTTTAATAGACTATTTCTTACATGTTTTCTTTTATGAGAATAGAATGTTTTAATTTTCAGAAGAATCTAAACCTCTTAGACAAAAATTAATATATTATTCCATGATTTTATATTTTGTCTGTTGATCCATTTATAGTTTATGTTATTAACCCATTTTGAATTTTTAATAGTTTAATTTTTATACGTTTTCTCCTACATGAATTGAATGTTTAAATTTTTAGAATAATTTAAATTTTTTAGTTAAAATTTATATTCTTAGGACTTTATATATATATTTATCCCTTACTGAATCTTTAATAGTTTATTTTTATACTGTTATATTTTTTAATGTTTTTTAAAATTTCCATGCCTACATTTTATTGTTTTTAATTTCATAGTTAAATTTTTTTTTTTTTCTAGATATCAATATTTTATTGACAATTATTCTGCAAATTGCCCGTCTTTGAATTTGGCTGCGGGATATCCCGTTTGGGCTTTGCAGCACCTTTTCTCGGCACTATTCATTCATTCATTCCTCTTATTGAATAAAATACATCTTCTTACCTTCTACGAGCGTCACCTTCTGGCTCTTCTTCAGAATAAAGGTAACTCAAAGGGATTTCTCTTGTCCATCTTGTGTCGCTTTTTCAACGAGTGTCCGGCCTCTCTCTACTTCAGAACTTTTTTCTACTCTATCCTTCACTAGTGTTTGTGGTCTCATCAATGTATTTGCTCTATGGTCTCTGCGGGTTATTTAAAACATTATTTGTTCTATGTTCCTCTCATTTATCCTAGGCTTCTGCGTACTCATCCATAAGATAAGACTGGTAAGCCTAATCGATTAGATAGTCTAGGTTTTAAACCTAGAGACATCTTGTTTCTGAAGTACCTAATTGTTTTTTAACTGCACTACACCCTACTTTTGCCGGGAAAGCGGTGGATGGTGTAGTATATGTAAAACATAAACTATTAATTACATAGAGAAGGGATTGTCTATCGAATCTCCGCTCGAACAGGACAACACCCGTCAGCTCATTTTTATGACCTAAACATAATATCTGAGCTGAGAGAGATTTTTGCATGGAGTTTAAAGGCAAAAACGCTTCACTTTGCCAGCTTCAGTCTTCAAATGAAGTCCATGACTAATGAAAATTCCTTTAATCTCATTGACTTTACCCAATTTAACTCTTTCTCTTCGAATTTAGGAGAGAATATGTGTTTCACTTGAATTTACGAGCTTTCAATAACAAGTGCGACGAGTTATTTGCTTACTTAACTCAAATGAAGGTGCAACCTGATATAATAATTCGGAGTGAAACTTGGTTTTCCAAACTTCCTCTCCTGATATTCATTAATACACCACTTTCCACGTTATCAGAGACAACAGAAGAGGTAGAAGGGTTACCGTTTATGCATTAACCCTGTATAAAGTTTCCTAAAAAGGCGATTGGTATTTTTTTTGATGATATAAATGAATATTCCAGTTCGAATCTCTATTAACACTTTAAATCTGACTAATTTAATGGTATACCGCCCACCATAGAATCTAATATTCCTCTCTTTAATGGCAGCCTCTTCACTATACTTTCGGACTGCAATCTCTCCTATTCGACTATTTGTTGGCGACTTACATAAATATCAATATAAATACATAAACCTTCCAATACTGAAATTGATTTCATAAACCTTCGTCACAGTTTTTCCTTTCTTCCCTTTATTATACAGGATACCCATTTCCCTTCCACTTCTTCATCTTGTGTTGACCATATGTGCTATAACCATCATTCAAAAACATTCTCTTGAATAAATACAGACCACTTAACTTACATCATGCCCATTTTCGCCATCTTCCTCTAACAAACTAAAGCTGAGCTCGTCGTCCAGAAATCATTTCGCGCCCACAGTCCGATAAACCTCTTACCCCTTAAATCAATTCAATCACTTAAATAATCCGATTAAATAGTTCAATAATACTTTCTAGAAAGTATATATACCATGCGTATTGCTATGTTCGATCAAGGTTTCTCCCTACTTCACATAATTGCCTGCATTGGATTACCAAAAATCTACTCATATGTATGACCAATAAACATACACTATTCACCAACCCAAACAAGGTACTACTTCATTTTCTGCCTATAACACTTACAAAACATTATTATCTTTCATTTTAGACCGGGACACAATAAGTTATTTCCATCACAAATTCAGATCCAGCTTCTCCTATAACTAGCCCACATGAAAAGCTTTAAATAGACTCTTAATTTCTGAACTTATCTTCATCAGTAAATCTCACGATAATCCTCAGGACATTGCCCAGGTCTTTAACTGTTACTTTAATACTGTTGCTACTGAACTACATAGATAATTGCATCCTCTCAACTCATATGAGCTGAATTCCCACCATAAACACAAATTACTGCTTCTCCTTTCCTTTTACTACTATTGAAGTAATGTCAATTATTCTAAAACTTAAAACCACTTCCTACCCTAATTCTGCCCCACTTTTATTTACCTCTGATATTAATTGTCAAATAATATATCTTTTCTTTAATGAATTCTTATCCCATGGTGTTTTCCCTTGAAATTTGCACGCGTTACGTCAATCTTTAAATCAGGTGGTAATAACCTTCCATCAAATTACAACCTTATCCAAGATATTTGAAAACCTAATGTACAAAAGACTTCTTTCTGACAATAAAATCTTATATCCTCATCAATATGGATTCTGTTTGGGGTTAGGACGTTTGATGCTAATCATGAAGTTCTTGTCAAAACAGGATAGTTTAAAGTACTCACACTCAATTATTTCAGGATTTCTTTATTTTTTCTAAATATTTCGATACAGTAAATGACAAAAATTCTTTTCGATAAGCTAGATTGAACCGTAGTTCTTGGCAATGGCCATATCTGATTCAAATTATACCTGACAAACCGACAACAATCAGTGGTTGTAAATGTTTTCTCTCGCCCACGTCTGCTGTTATTGCCGAAGGTCCTCGGGGTTCTGCCCTAGGTACTCTGTGTTTCTAATTTACATTACTGGTTCTTCTAGTTTAGTAAGTTTCCTAAACATGGTTAACGATACCTCTGGAACCATAACGCAACACCAAGCCCGCCAACATCTCCCTCTCGTTAACTGCAAACAGGCTATCAGTGGACATTCGTAAAACCACCTAAATAATATTCTCACTTAATAAGCATACCATCCTTCATAATACATTAATAGACAAATAATATATTAATCGATAGTATTTTATTAACTTCCTAAATGTTCACATTGATGACAAACTAAAAATTCTCCCCCAGTCTTTGGGTTCATTCTAACTGATTTCCAGTATTTGTCTTTGAAAATGAAATTCACCCTATACATTTCATTTATTCTATTTAAATATACCTATGGTACGACTATCACTAGTAGGGGTTAAATTAGCACCAACTTTCTAGTAAACTACATACCTTTCTTCGAAGAACATGGAAATCTCTCGGTTTTTATCAGCAATCCAATCGCCACAAAATTGTTCTCTTTTAATTCTCTCCTAAACTATTACATCAATCTGAAGTTATTTAATTTTTTTAACACTGATACTTAACCCTTTCTTAAAAAATGAATCATTGCCATTCTTCCTACCAATGCTTAACCAACCTGATCTTTTTCTGCTCGCAATATCAACCTTCGTAAATTTATTAAATCTACATTTCAACATTCCTTTCTATATCGGTCTTTTCATATTTGGGATGGTCACGCATAATCTCTCATCCAATATTATTCACTTAATACATTTAAACTTCTTTTAAAACAACATCTTTTAATTAGAGAACAATGATTTAGTTCCTCGAATTACTTCGCGTTTTTAAAAATAATCTGAGTACCGAATCAGCCTAATAAGGCTCTTGTTATACGGGGTGTTCCAGAAAAAAGTTAACCGTACTTTAAATTAGCATAACTCAAAAACTATTTGAGAATCTTTGGTCTTGCCAAATGTTTTTTATTTAGCAACTATTTATCTGTCGATTCTGGAAATTTCATTAAATTTCCTTTTATGATATTGATACACTAATGGGTTTAGTGGAGTCTATCAAAAATATGTTTCCGCAAGGAAGTAAAATAATGAAACGAAGCCTAGGAAGGCTAGGCCACCGTGCACTTTCAAGAGAACCTAGGGAGCCTAGGTTGCCTAGGTCTTTGTGCGATTTTCCAAGCAAAGCCTAGGCCATTTTAGAGTGGTTTTTCAGCCATGCTATGGGATGGTCTCATCATTATTGCTTACTAAGCAAATGAAAGCGTTTCTGTGTAAAAGTTTACTTCCATAGAACCTTTTTAATCATGCAGTTAACAAAAGATCAACGCACATTTGTAGTCACAAACTTTATTAAGACTGGCAGTATTAAACGAGTACAAGATTCATTTGAACAACGTTTTCTAGGTCGGTACCCACCAAGCAAGCCCACACTTTGAAGAAAAAGGTTCGCAAATACCAACATGAAGGAACATCTTTAAATCTAAATAAAGGTCGTTCGGGTCGTATGAGAACCATAAGAACAGCAGAAAATATCGAAAATGTTCAGATGACACTTCTTCAAAATCCACATTTATCAGTCAGAAAGAATGGATTACAATGGTCAAAGTCATCATTTAACCGCATTATTAAACATGACTTCAAATGGCATCCCTATAAGATGCATACAAGACACCAGCTTCTTGAAATTGATTTTCCTTATAGACAATTTGTCGAATGGCTTCCCCATAAACTTGCTCGTTTCTTGGAAAACATTGTGATTGGTTACGAGGCAGCCTTTTTCATGAATGGAAAAGTAAATAGCCAGAACATTCGGCAATATGCGCCGCTGAACCCCCCCCCCCCCCAGCATTCAACTTTTACACACGTATTTGTCAGCAGAAAGTGTCTCTGTGGATCGGAATATGCGGGAATGGCTATCTTGTCGCCCCTTTTTTTTTAGAGAATATCTTGAATGGTGCTGCCTACCTGAGCATGATCAACGAAAGGATCTTCCTGGAACTCCGCAAGATTTATGTCAATTAATTCAATAGACTTTGGTGGATTCAGGACGGCGCACCAGCTCATAGACAGCTTGTTGTAAGAACAAAACTAAGAGAAACGTTTGACAACCGCATTGTCGCGCTAAATCATGCAATTGAATAGCCCTCAAGGTTCCCTGACTTAACACCATGCGATTATTTCTTATGGCGATATCTAAAGAATAAAGTGTATTCTACTCTACCACAGAGCATCAACCAGTTAAGAGATAGTATCACACGTGAAGAGAATAGATTTAAGGAAAATCACAAGTTAATCAAAAAAGTTGTTCAATAAATTGGATCAAAGGCGTAACTGTGCTTGGAAAGAAATGGAAGACATGTGGAAGGAAATGATACTTAGAAAATTAAAAAATTAATTTGTATTACCCATATGAAGAGGTGTTTTTGTTAAAAATGGGTTTAAATATATTTGTTAATTTTAAAGTTCGAAGTTTCCTTATTTTACTTCCTTGCGCAAACATAATTTTGATAGCCTCCACTAAACCCATTAGTGTATCAATACCGGAAAAGGGAATTTAATGAAATTTCCAGAATTGACAGATAAATAGTTGATAAATTCGTTTTGTTTCAGAGGACTCAAAAATCTCCAATAGGTTTTGAGTTATACTAATTCAAAGTACGGTTAACTTTTTTCTGGGACACCTTGTATTAGCGAAATTTATGCTATTACCCAATCCAGTTTTTTGGTGTTTGATTATTATTATTACTACGATAATTAATATTATTATCATCATCATGACGTATTTTTAAATATTTTTATTACTGAGCAATATTATAAATAATCTGTTTCTTTCATTGCCCAATTATATTACTTTCCATTATAGTCTTTGTCATCTTGTCTCCGATCTTTGCCAGATTAGCGTTCGGCGGCTATACTTGTGTAAACAATCAACAAAATGACCATCAAATTCCCAACCAAAAATCTTTATGTTAACCTTATGCCAATAAAATTATTATTATCTGAAACCTCAAGACATGGTAAGCACCCCAGATCTAATGTGTATCTTGCGAGAAGGTATCAGGTATGGCTGAAGGCAGCATCGCGCTACTAATATCTGGAGTATTGTGTACCTTACACCCCCTAATGCTCGCAGAAGATATGCGACTGTATGTATATCTTCAACACATTTTTACTTCCTCTCTATTCATCACTTTCTTTAAAAATATACCGTATTTACAAACTTTCTGCAGGAGATTCCATTGTTTGTTTTCGCTTTAAATCTAATTTAAATAAAACTCCTTAATTTTATTTATTTAGTGATTTCTTTTTTTATATGCTCACTTCAAGATTCACAAGCTCAACTGAGTATACGAATTATTGTTCCTACTCTAAAATTTAATCAACAATTCTAAGTACTTGAACTTCTGCAAAACTATTGATCACTATTTAATTGATGAAACATTCAATTTCAGTTGAGCTGGGAGAGACTGGCTTGCGATAATTTTGTTTTCATTAACTGCAGTTCTTCTAGATTAGCATTGAAGTAAATAACACTGGGCACCATATTTTTATGAAAGTTGTGATTTGCTCCCATTTTTTTTTCTCTATCAGGTTTGGCATACAAAAATCACATTAGTTTTTTTGTATACCACCAAAAGATATGCATAAAATCATATCAGTTTCGTATACCAACTACTTTGAAAAGACAATGGATATATTTTAATATCAACTGCAATATAGCATATTGTAATAATGTTATCATAAAAAGAGAAAGCATGAATAATGCAACCAAATTATCATTTCTCTGATCGATCGATCAATCAAAAGCATCAGGAGCTCGGGAGTGAACATTGGACCCTCGTTGTCTCCTATGGTCTCTACCAACCAGGGAGGGGAGCCTGTGACCTTTAAGCTTCATTTGGCCACCTTTGCCATTAAGTAGGCTCTTCGAAGTGAATTCAAATTTTGCCGATCAAATCATTTTATTGCTTTCCCACAAAAATTAACACAAACAAAGTCAGTAAACGGTTAGTTAACTTGAGAATTGACATTTATTTTTCATTTTTATACTGATTCATAGTCAGAGTAATTAGGTATATACAAAATAGTGTGTACCTTGCAGTATGTCTACTTAAAATAGTATAAAAACGGCCTACATCTAACTTGATGCGGCCGTCAGCCTATGAAACGTTCCCCACCTCTTGCATATACTGTCTTCTCAAACAGAGCCCCTCCCCCCCCCCATCTGGTATTGCTTTATCAGCACCTGTGTCCCGATAGAGTCGTTAGCTGTGCTTTTCCGACAGAGCACCAAGATTCGGTCAAAAGAATTCCAAATAGGAGTGCAAAGAGTGCAGCTTAAGTGAAATTTTGAAGTAGTTATTCATTATTAGCCTCTTTTTAATTCTTCGCTTGTTGTTGCCTAAAAAAAACCATTGACAACGCGAATGGACGCATCCCAAGCTCTTTTCTCGACTGCTGTCATTTTTATCCCTAGAGGTCTCAATGCAAGCATCTGCTTTACCTGTGCTCCAACAAACACACCGGCAGCATCTTTTGTGGAGCGGAGGCAGGAGAATTTTCTCCACGGACACAATAACAATGTGCTTTACATTGTGGGGAACCATCTACAAGGCTGATCTTTCTTACCATTCTCGCTTCAAGTAATGGTGGGCTCTATCTCTGCTACCCCATAATCAATAAAGGAAAGGGTTCTTAGTAAATGCCCCTTTGAATCTGAGAGAGAATCTAAACATCTTGAAATCGCTACATACATCCCACTTGTAGTCCTCGTATTTGATCTTTGCGGGTAAGATTTATATATTTTAGTAATGTTCTATAAAATGGACGGAGAGACCACTATGGATAGATGGATACTGTTAAAGTTTTGAAGCATCACTACTTTCGGCCTTCTCGTTGAGCTGTCAAGTCTCTTGCGAGAGCATCAAGCTCTTGCTGGTTTTGGAGGCGGGGTTTTACACGTGGGCATGCTGATTTTACTTCTTTCTAGCCTTCATCATGATCCTACATCCATTTCCTTGCTGACTTTATTGTGGATTAGAAAGTTAGATGAGGGTGAATCCACACACTATATATATATATATATATATATATATATATATATATATATATATATATTAGGTTGAGGAATAAGTTCTGGCGTTTTTTTTAATGTTGCGTTGATTTAAGTTTTGTTGACGTGATTTGTGCACATATTAAGAAACAATAATAAATAATGAGAGCAAAATTTGCAAAGATTAGGCTACGTCTCTTAACAGCGTAGACTATTAGGCTTTTACTTAGGCTACGTCTTGAAGTTGAGTAATAAGTCATTGCGGTTTATTTAAAAGTTGTGTTAATTTAATTTTTGTTCTGTACCCTTAAAATGGAATGTCAAGTTGAAAGAAAGGCGCATTTTCGACACTTGTTGTTATTCATTTTTAATCGAGACTGGAACAATGCAAACGTAGCCAAAGCTCGTCGCGATATTTGTGCTGTGTACGGAGAAAATGCTTTATCAGAAAGGACAGCTCAATCTTGGTTTTCACGTTTCAAAAACGGTCATTTCAATCTTAATGACGAAGAACATTCTGGTCGCCCCATTAAGTTGGACGAAGACCGATTGAACGACCTTCTTCATGAAAATCCTGGTCAATCGACTAGAGAATTAGCTGTACAATTGGCGTGTGATCTGAAAACTGTAGTGAATCACCTTCATTCGATGGAAAAAGTTAAAAAACTCGGTGCGTGGGTTACGCACGCTTTGAGCGAAAGCAACAAACTTCAACGCTCCACGATTGCCGCAGGTTTGCTTGCTCGCCACAAGGCTACTTGTGGATATAAGGACAGATTTCTTCACCGCATCATCACTGGCAACGAAAAGTGGTGCGTTTATGTCAACATGAAACATCGAAAACAATGGCTTAGCCCCAATAAAAAAACACTTCCGCGATTAAAGCAAGGATTTCATCCACAAAAGACGATGCTGTGTGTGTGGTGGGATTGTAAAGGCATCATTCTTTATTAGCTCCTTGCGAACAACGAGATTGTCAATGCAGAACTCTACGTTCAACAAATGTATCGACTTGCCAAGGCTATTCGTAAAAAGCGACCTCATTGACGTTATGGAGTCCTTCTGCAACACGACAATGTTCATCCTCACATTGCCAATATGAAAAAAGACGCCATCCAAATTCTTAATTGGGAAATCCTGCCGCATCCTCCATATTCGCCAGACTTGGCTCCAATAGATTTCAATCTGTTCCGATCGCTCTCCAACAATTTGCGCGGCGTTTCGTTCAATACTGATGTGGAATTAAGAACCTGGTTAGACGAATTCTTCGAGTAAAAATCCCCAGAGATTTTTATTGCAGAGGCATCGAAAAACTAGTTGAACGTTGGGAAGAAGTGGTAAATAACAACGGAGAATACATTATTGATTAAATTGCTGAAGAAATATCAGCACTTTGATCCAAGTGTTACGGGTCACCGATTTAGGGTCCCACCAAACAAAATGTTCGTTGGCTCGTAGTTCATCTACGAAAATGGAAATGAACAGAATTACGAGAGGTTGTTGTCTACTTCATTTTTAACCACATCAAATAAAATGCCACGAACCTTTCTCAATGACGACTAAACACAAGCAGTGTTTTCTTAATAATTTAGCCTGATTCCCATACCTTGCGAATTCAAGTACATCCCTTGAAACTTGAAAAGTTTTTTCTGTTGCTTCGGTTTATGGCTCTCCAGGAGCAGGGGGCCTCTGCGCCCACTCCGAACGCTATGGAATTTAAATTAAAAGGCTCTTATGCTACAGCCCGTGCTATAGGCGCCGAAAGGTTAGAAGGGAAGAAGGCTGTTGCATGTTGCAGGAAATTATAACACTCACACTGTGTTAGCGGTTCATGCAACATTAAGGTAGTGGGAGTTCTTTTGTAAGAACTGTACCGTTCATGGGAGTGGAATTTCTGACGTCTAAATAAAACGTTAATTTTAATTATTTGTTTATTATTGATAATGAAATTTGATATTTTTATTTATTTTTCGAATTCTCGTTGATTTACGTTTGCAGCGACGGGATTTTTAATGCGTGCTTGCGACTGCTAATTAACCTAACAACGTTTATAATAAGCTCTAAGTCCAGTAGTATTTATGGACGAATAGATTCGTTTATTAATTTGATGTCTATTTACTTACTCTTTTCTTTCTTTCAATAACGACAGAAAGTTGATTGAGAATTAACTTAATTATGTATGGAGGTCAAGGAAGGAAGGAAGGAAGGAAGCAGGAAGCGAAAGGAACGCATTGCCACGGTCGTTCCGGAGTTTCGAAACTTTCTCATAAAATCTCGAAACGAGTCCATCGGACTCAAAATCTCCGTTTTCATTAAGAATCTACAAGTGGTTTATGTTGAAGCTTCTAAGTGTTCAGGTATTTCTGCTCTTGGAATATTTTATAGCTACTTGTTCATTGATATTCAGTATGTTTGACCAAGCTATCTAGTTTCGTTTGCTTGTACTTCATAGGTTTGTTGGGAAATACTTCTTCCAAAATCTATATTACTCGCAGTGAATTTGTATGTGTGTGGGAGATTGGAATAGTAATCTTTGCAATTATTTTAGAGAATGCAACCGGCTTCTATCTCAGAGCACGTGGATTTATTTCACCATGTCTATCAATTGTATGTGATACCAATTGTATGTAATTTCCAGCGGCGGGGCAGATAACTAATGCCTCAAGACACATTCGTAAAGATTTGCCTATATATATATATATATATATATATATATATATATATATATATATATATATATATATATATATATATATATATATATATATATATATAAACAGGATTTTTGAATCAACCTTTTCTGGGGTTGAGGATGGTAGCTCTGGCGATAAGGGCTTGATGACACGGGTTCGAATCCAACTCTTCTTTTCATTTTCATATTTCTCCCATTTTTCTTTTTAAGCTTTCAATGGTTCACGTAATATTTTCCATAGCGTTTTCCGGGTTGTTTTACCAGTTTTCATTTCTTCGAGCCTTTACATACATCTATTATATATCACATGTCATGTGATTTTCAATTATTATAAACAAAAAAGCCCGTGGCCCCTCCTACTAGAAAAACACTTGTCTTGTCTCTCATTGGATAAAAACCTTACACTTCGTTATTCAAAGGGCTTCTTAAGTCAACCTTTTCTGGTGTTGAGGATGGTAGCTGTGGCGATGAGCGTCATGGTCATAAGTGGAATGAGTGCTTGATGACACAGGTTCGAATCCAAATACATTATTCATGTACATATAACGGTTAAAATAGTTTGCCCTATTTTTCTTCATTTCTATATCTCTCATTTTATTTCTTAGGCTTTCAATAGTTCACGTAATATTATTTTCCTCAGCGTTTTTCCGGGTTGTGTTACCAGTTTTCATTTCTTTGGACCTTTAAATACATCTATTATATATCACGTGTCATGTGATTTTTAATTATATAAATATATATGTATTGATATATGGATATGAGAAACTGACAAAGTAGCGCGTGAGTAGAGCAATAAATGCAAAAAGTCCTACAGGAAAATTAAATTCCTATCAATTAGAATTCGGCTAAATTTATTTACAAATCTGCTGACTTTATTCAAAGAAATATTGTTGAATGCTCATTCATTAATTCCTCGCCTAATTTTAATATATCCCCCGGTCTCTTTAAACTATACCCTGCTATTAAAAGGCTTATTTATAACGAAATTGTTTATTAATTGAGTTATTTCTCTCTTGTTTATTTTTATGTATTCACAATCTGGTGTGTATGTACTTAGTTTAATCACATAAATGTCTACTTTCTTGGCGCACAGGTTGGTATTTTCCGGAAGTAGACCTTATCTATTTGGTTTAATACATTTCGTTGTACATGGGCGAGGCATTGCTCTTCTGTTTCACCCATATATACCACCTTTGTAAAATATTTCGTTATTCCTTGATAATGAACTGAACAAGTTCGAAAGTGCTTGGAATCCGCCTTTCATTTTCCTGTGGGACTTTTTCATTAATTGCTATAATCACGCGCTACTTTGTGAGTTTCTCATATATATATATATATATATATATATATATATATATATATATATTTGTGAGTGTGAAGTAAACTTAATATAAAATCGGTAAAATCTAACTCTAAAAACAGCAGTGTTAATTTCCATACGCGATTCCTCTCCCTTCTTACTCAGCTATTCATTCGTGACCTAAAGAAAGTTTAAAATAGGAACTTTTAATCTTCTCGTAAACATTCCTCTATTTTACCGATGTGAATGTTGTCTCGTCAGTGTGCCAACTGATTTTAGCCTCTATCTTGGCACTTGGCGAAGTGTTCAATGAATTCTGCGCCATTTGAATACATTTTACCTTTGCTAAAATAAATGCTTTAAAAATGATTCTATATGTTGCCTATTTTACATAGATAACTAGTAAAGGAAGCAACAGGTTAGTCATTTAGTAATAAAGGTAGGATTGCATTTATGCAATAGGAAAGTAATTAAAACTTAAAAATTAGAGAGAATCCCTAGAATTGACAGAATCATACCTGTCAGTATCTGTATAGTTGAATCTATCAGATTTAACAGAATTACTAGAATTGACAGAAACCCCCATAGAAATATGAATATATAGGTGTCATTAACGTCTCTATATCCATAGCTATGACCTCGTTTGAGAATGGTATTTACCTATGGAAAGCAGTAATGATCGTAGCACATATATCCCTGGCGTCTCGGTGCGTCAAGGGGTCACTTGTGCTACCAGAGAGCTCCTTATTTCTTAAGGGTAGTATACCATTTTTAGGCACATTTGCCTTTGTTTTGCCACCCCACACCCTGTTTTTAAACCTTTTTCCATCAATACTTCTATTCCCTTTATTTAATATGTTTTTCCACTACAAAATCATCGCAAGAATCGCTTCACTAACAGTTTAGATCATAAATTTATATCCATCTAGGACATAGCCAAAAGGTCCTTGTATCTATTTATACTCATTTAATATGTGAATGCATCGGAATTACTATGATCCTATATCTATATATACATGCAGATGAATAAATCCACCTGTTAAATTTCTGTGATACACATATTCGAAATTAAATTTGGGAGAAATGCACCGCTGCAGGGATTTTTTACGGATTTATGATTCTCAAGAACTTTCTTTCTCCGGGGTTACCTTTAAAAGAGAGTTTACGCAGGGAGACCCTGGGCCATCACGGAACTCAAGGAAGCCATCAGGGAGGAGATCACAGCCATTAGTCGGTCGGTTTGTAAGGACGTCATGGACAACTTTGTGCTGCGCCGCAAGAAATGCACATAGCTAAATGGAGGTAATCTTGAACACGTGCTATAGAATAAATAAGAAAAGTCAAAAGACTCATGTTTTGATATGATGTTTTTAAACACAATAAACTAGTTATCACCAAAGCTTCATTCAATCCTTGCAGAAAATTAGGAAGTGAGTCCTATCGAAATTTGGATCCCGTTTTTGGGGGGTCATCTTGTATAACATCCCCCTTACTCTGCAACAAACCGTTAAAGTTTCACCAATAATGTTATGTATACAGCCTCGTTAGCATTATTTTTCAATTTTTCACTGCATACCTAATTTCTTTGGTACAAATAGTCACATCAGTTGTGTAAATGCCTCCTACCACACCAGGAAAACCAACCGCATATACATTTTAACCTTACTACATTTAGATTGACATTACATAAATATTTGAAATAAGCTGCCCACTTAGCTTCATCTCAACCTTATTAATAGGCCCTTTAGTATGTATATCTTCTTATCATGTACCCATTTAGTTTTGTATTTTTGTCCCTCCCCCCCAAAACATTACAATTTCCACTCACTAATCTTTCGAACGTTTCTTTCCTATTGTCAATCATTCCGTAGCCACTCATTTACCCCTAGTTACCATTTAATCACTTTCAAGTTTGGCACTCGTCACTATAACTTCTTTAAATCAGACTTTTATTGAGAAAAATATAAATTAAATATGAAAGAGTAACTTTTATGATTCATTTGTTCAACATACAGTACCTGTACAATCAAAATAGTATTCGATTAATCATTTCACGAATAGACCTTACTAATTCATACATTTCTCTTACATTCCTTCCTGATTTGGCCACCTACCTCGCACCTGAAAACCTCTATCTGATTATATTATTCTTATTATTGACATTTTATTCATCGCTATATACTAAATTTGATATCGAAATACTCTGATATAGAAAGTAAATTGACTATAGTTCACAATTATTCATATTATCAGTACTACCTTCCTGTTCTTTAGATTCTCTTTTAGTTTCATCCAGCGTTAGATGTATGCGTCGTTACCTGAAATAAAGATAGATCACCATTAGGATCCAGTGAAATGGCATCATCATAAATACACCTCCCAGCATATTGATAACTCAATAAATCCAAGATAGATTTCTCGTTACATAAAAATACGAGTCCAAAAAAATGACTGAATATATTTACTTTTTTGCCGAATTCTCGATATTAGGAAAATAAATGAGCCCATCTTCCTGTATATTATCAGTCCCACATGGATAGTGGAAAGTGGGAAAATTGAGGAAATTTGCGTATCCTCGTGGTTTCCAGAGCTTGAAGTAGGTTCCTCCTCCAGCCACTGGAGGATATCTACGTTTCATACATTTTTACCTTTCCACTACCTTCCAAAAACAACCTGCCGAAATTACTGCTGTTTGGAATTTATTCACTGTGCAAAATAGATAAAAATAAATTCTTCTAACAAATGAGGCTCGACCAACAGGGATTCGATAAAAGATAAAAAAAAGGAAATTTCTTTTAACAGTGAGTTGATAACTCGACCACGTCCAAGAGAGGAGGAGAATTAGAGGAGGAGAATTAAGTGTCGATAATTCAGCCCTTGAGCAAGTAGGCTTAATGCAATCACAGAATGCACGGCTAAAACGAATATGCCGTTGATAACCTCAAATCGGAAATACAATTTCTGAAATAATCTTGATTATTATTATATAAAGGCTAGGCGCGTGATTCATCGAAAAAATGAAGATTCTATTTATTTATTCCTGTAGAAAGCTGGTGAAAAAATGAGGGACTACCTCTACATTTACGTGGATTGGGAGACAAGGGAAGAGAGAAAAGGTGACGAAATTTAAATACCGGAGGAGGTATAATTTTTGCCCGGTAATCGGATCATCTCAGTTTTTCCTTAACAATTTACACTTTACTACAAATTAACATTTGGAGCTAGAAGGAAAAATACTTGTGATATTTCTATGCAAAAATATTTAGGGTGCAATAAAGTAAAATATTATATACAACTAGAATAGAACAACACATCCAGTTTAGTCCCAATAATAAAGGTAGGTAAATGGTAGTTAAATTACAAAACATAATAATTTTAGTATCCAGAATCAGAAATTTTACGAGTAAAACAAGGTTTAATCGGTACATTAGAGGCACTTTAGGTCAGATTTGGATTCACGATTATGATGCGTGTTTGACGTAGGGTCACCTGTAGATGTCCAGTGTGGCTACCGTTTTGGTGGGAGGCATGTACGACTTGTATCTCTCCCGGACCTGTAGCCTGAACATGTCGTCTGCAGTGCCTGGTGGGAGAGTAGCCTCCAGGCTGTCCTAGATGGCGGTGCTGCGTGAATGCAGGTTCTGCGATGAAGCTCCCTCGACGTGACGAATTCGTCCAATTTCACGTTTAGTATGAATCGTAGGGCATGATTTTTCTACCCTCTGCATTTGAATCATCCTGGTTCTTGAAGTTGTGTTAAATGGGACTTCTGGGTACAGCAGCTTCGTTCCCACTAGGGATGTATATAATTTCTTTTTGTTTTATATAATAAGATTGCGAAATCGGTGGAGTTTGCTTAGTTCAAGTTTCGCAACTTGAACCTTCGAGTTGATGTGGTTTCCTATGCAGCGTTTGGAGATCCTGAAGCCTAGGATACTCGCGCTTCTTGAATAATTTATTGTTAAGTTCTCCATTCGAATGGGCTCCTTCTTCCCTCTTCCGATTGCGACTGCAGTGAATTTGTTCTGGTTCGTCTTAATTTTCCACTTCTTTTCGTACTGGAAGATTATCTGGGCTTCGGCTGCAGTCGCCCTCGACATTACTTTTCCAGATCTTGAGGGCGAGTCACAATCTGGGTGATGTCGTCCGCGTACTGTACGTTGAGGGTTTGGGGAAGTAGAGGTTTCGGAATGTCTCTAGTGTAGATCGTAAAGGGGGTGGGACTCAGACACCCTCCTTGGGGGACTCCACCAGAAGACAGGTCAAATGGGAACTAGTATAATATAAAACCGATGGTAATAGTGAAGAAACTGGACAACAAAATATGCTAACAAGCATAAAAAAGGGTCAATATGGACAATCTCAGGAAGTCGAACAAGAAATTCAACCATTCATTGTTCTCCAGATTGACGCCGCAGGCTTGGGAAACTGTGTACACGGGTGTTGTTCCTTCATGTGCAATATCTAATGACTGTAATGGGGGTGGGGAAGGGAATAGTTGAGCCCGTTCAAGGCATGCTGGCTAATCTACGTTAATGTTGGAACCCAGTGGGTGTGAGTAATGTGAAGTGCCTACAGAATGATAAATTGATTGGAAAGGTAGTAACTGGTGATTTCTAAAAGAATTATCACCCGCGAAGTCGAAGAAAAAGTTCCGTCAGATCATTTTTATAAAACTGGGCACGTCACACAATTTTTCCTCGTTAGAAAACAAGAAGAGAATCTAAATTTATTTTTCTTTGTTAGTTATCCTTCATTGCGTTTGGTCCACTTTCTTGATTGTTTCCTGCAGAGCTTTGCAGAGTTTATAACAGTTAAGCCTTTCCTGTTCAATTGCGTTCAAATAGCCTTAAAGCCTTTGGGCAACAGAATTAATTTAGTATTTAGATGACTTCAGCCCCATTTGGTATATTAATTTATCTCCGATTAAGCTTTCTCCCTCTGGCTTGATTGGATTTACATAGGTTTGTAAATTTAAATAGTAAATTTACCTTATCACTTTTGGTATAAGTTAAGAAGTATTGCATATGGAATAAGGTCCGTTTTCCTTCAATTATTTGAACTTTACCTTCCTTAGATATGAACATTACGTTCACCTCAAGTTACTGAGGGTATCTCTTGAGTTTAGAATTGGATTACTGTCTCTCTGGTGCTGAAGCGAACTTTACTCTTATTTGATATATCCATTCGTGCTTTTGACGATAATTAAAACCTGTCACCAAGCTCAAATATTGAAAACAAAAGTTTTCGATTTGATTTCCATTAAATTCTAACTAATGGGACAATGTTTCCCTTATGTTTATTACTAGCCAATCTTAGAGCAGGTTACATTTACATTACGTTAATTAATTCGGGTATTACGTTCTTTTCCCCTCTTTTTATTTATTTAGATCCGATATTTGTGGGGGTTCTTTTTTGATATCCAATTTAACACCTTAATGCTTTGTATTCAATTTTTGAAAAAAATAAGATAACTAGGATACTTTTCCTTCCTATTTTGCTACCCCCTTTCTTTAATTTTGGTCATTCAATTCTTTTAACACCTCCCAAATACTTAGCTTTTGAGTAGCCAATTTTTTTAGCTTCTCGGCTCTTCGGGAAAGTGCTTAAGTTATGAGGAGTGAATTGTGGTGATAGGAACTTATTTAACATTTTGGGAAGGAGGAAGTAGTACATTGAATACTGGTTTACACGAATGCAGAACTATTTTACCGGTTTAGTTGCTTAATCAATCCGTTTGGGGTTTGAGGTTGAAGGCCTCCTAGATACAGTTTGGCATTTATTTATTCGTCCGTAATCTTGTCTCGGTTTTACAAATTGCTGTTAAATCTGAGCTTGGGGTGGCGAAGACTGGTTTAATCGTTCAATTTTTAAATCAGAAATTATTATGGTATTTTGTTACTATCTTTAACGCTCTTTTTAAAGGATTATCTTTTCAGCAGTTGTTCAAGTTTGAGATTGTAATTTGATTACTCACTTGTTTAAAATGTTGAGCATACCAACTTGTGATATGGTACTTCGTATTGAAGTTTTTAGTTATAATCCTTAATATTCAGTTTAATTTTTTTAGTGATTCAGGTTTGTGGAGGTAGTTATTTGTTACTTTATTTTGGTGACTTTCCATTACGCTTTCACTATTTCTTTGGGGTTCAGTTACGTCCTTACCTCTCTCGGGTTGATTTAGAAGTCATTGCGGCTTCAAGCATTTACGTTGGCCTCATTGCAATCCCGATCCCTAAATCCTTTTCCTTTCGATTCAAGATTGAAGCCATGAGACTTCCCGATTTCATCCATGATTTCATTGGATTTCCACGGAATGATTTTCCGTACAGTCGTTTAATTACATCCATATGCACGCTCCTATATGTACATTTGAGCTTCATTGCTCCACCTCAAAGGACATGTGTATGTGTATATATTTAGTACTAATATGTATGCATGCATATGTAAGTATATATACTCATATGGCTATGTAAACTTTCAGCATCTCATTTGCTCCGTTGTAGCTGAGGAGGATCAGGTATTTTTGCTAAAAAAATAATGAAGCTTCCAGACTCTTGCATAGTGTGAGACAAACATGAAAGGGAATGAAACGTTTGTGTGGGGCGAAGTGAATGGACTGCGATGATGTGAAAATCATGGTAGTAGGGGTAAAGGTGTGACAGTGCTTTTAAGTACGGAGGGGCATGATGCAGTGGTTGAGTATGAGTTTGTGAGCTAGAAAATTATGTATTTGAAGTTGAGATTTGTAAAGGTGAAAGTGTGCCTGGTTGTAGTTTATGGACTTCGTAATGATAGGGCTTCGGCTGAGGAAGAGAGTTTGGAATGGCTTCAGATGCATGAGTGGAATTGAGAATGAGTCTAGGTTGATGGTCGTAAGACGTATCAGTGACGAATAGTTGACAAGATTTGAGATGGGATGATTGGATCTTTTGGTACACCTGGAGAGAATGAAGATGCAAATAAGTTGATAGTTTTTGTGCTGAAACTTATATTTGGCAGACAAGTTATTTCAGCACAAGGATATGTGTGAAAATAGATGCGTTGAGCAAAGGAGAAATAGAAGGAGAGAAGAGTGGGGGTTGATGTACATAGGAATATGTATCGCCTGTCATATGTTACTGATATGCATGTTTTGGCAAGTTTTATATTTTCTTAATTCTTGATGAGTGTTTGAGCCACATATAATTTATTGCTATTTATCCCTCCCTAGTTCACTGTCATATTCATATTGAAATGAAAATATACCCTTTACGAACATGCATTTATCTAATTACCTAAAATTTCCGAGGCGTTCGAAAACTTTTGCCCCCAGCTGTATAGCGTTTGCTAAATTCATGGATCCTGACAAAATGTATCATGACCTTGTAGAAGGAAACCATACCTTCTCTTAATGTATTGAGTGAATGTTAAACTGTTGGATCGTGTCCAAATAGTTTATTTTACAAATAATCCGAGAATATGGAAGGACTAAAAGGTTTCACATTCGTGGGAGTAAGGCAAGGGTGTGAAAGGTAGATTAGCCGTTTAATATCTTTATGGAAGCGGTATTGATTTTTTTTCTATAGCGCCTATCTAGCGACCTACCCCAAGGAGGGAAGGAGTATAGAGAGAAGTACGATCGGTATTTAATAGAAAGAGGAGTGAGATTAATAACGATTAGAAAAATAGCAAAACCAACGAGGATACCCCGCAGAAAGTTTGTGGGGAGAGAGATCTGTACAAAAAGTTGGAAAGATGAGGGAGTGAAATTGTGTGCAAGATATATGACCTTAAATCCTCTTAGAGGCATTGGGGCCTGTAAGCCACGCAATACTCCTGATGTGTGCTGCATTATGGTTGTCCATGGTACAGTTGACACCCCTTTGCTAGAAAATTAGTGAGGGATAGGTTATAGGGGTGTGAGTGGGTGAGAGTGAGAGAGATTCAGAAATGGTGATCGGAACGTTAGGTGATTGTGTCTGTGTGGAGGAGGGTGGTGAACTTTAAACTCAGTGGTGTCACCCTTGAACATGTGCAAAGTTTCAAGCATCTAAGGTGTTTAGGTAAAAGGTAAGGATCTGAGGGTGGAAGATGTCAGAAAGCTGCATGGGAGTTTGTTGGTGAAATAGTTAGTGTGCATGGGAGTAAGACTATGGTATGGAATAAGAAGGAATGAAGTCGATCGAGAGTAGTGCAGGTGGACAACGTGAGAATGATGTTTAGTGTGCGAAGGGAGGGGAGGTATAGTGAGGAAGGACTGGATAAAATGTGTTTATGGAGCGAAGGGTGTGAATGAGGGTGTGACTTAAAGTTTGATGGGGTAGGATGGTTAAATGAGGATAATGGCAGGATACTTGTGAAGATGGGCTCCGACTTGGTCGAGTGGAAACACGGTTTCAAATTACTGCGAAGCTAAGCCACATCGGGTGTGGTTAGTCCCATGATGAAGTTAAGACTTGGGTCATTTTTCCGGTGTCTGACACACGCTGGGAATACCCTCGGTTCGGATCCCACGTTAATCAGTAGATCCACACTGAGAAATAAAGGCAGCTTAGGTGAGTCCAGATCGGTACTAAAACCCGTACCATTAAAAAAAATGGTAAAGGAAAGGTTGGTTGACCGCGTGAAAGAAAGGGACCGAGTGTGTGGCAGAGAAGGCGCCAAATAAAGCCCCTCTTGTAGGGATTGAACCCCTGCCTTGACGTCAGAAATCCAAACTGGTATCCACTTGGCTCGCCTGAGCTCATCGACAGGTGGCTAAATCGGACATTCAAGGAGGCCAGATTACGGGTCGAACCCCACCAAGCTCAGGTTCTCAAATGTGAACATCGTTGCTGAAGTGTGGTGGGACTCCGTTGAAACCACAGTCGTCTATGAATAACCACGGGAACAGTCATGGTTGGACAATCCCCCACACATCACATTTTACGCAGGTAGCCCCGCAGGCAAATAAAATATACCTACATCGTACTCACTTTCGCAAACGTGGAAACAGCGCTCGAAACCGAGACCCTATCTCAATATATTTATGGTTAAACCAGGCAATGACTTCACCACTCCCTCCTACAGGGGGAGCATGCGCTTCGTTACTAAGATTAAAATTTAAAATCTAAAAAACAGCAGCCATGGTTAAATTTTAATGAATTTTCTGAACTTAACCAATTGTAATTCATTTTCTTTTAAAACGTACTAAAGCATTGGATAATCATATTTATTTTTTCTGAACTAAACTATTTTGTTTTTTCAAACTCTAAAAAAATTCTTAGGAATTACCTTGATAAAAATTTAAAATATACTCAAGTCATAACCAAACTGAGCGAAATTATTATTCCAATACTAAAAAAAAAATCCCCTTCTTAAATTATAGTGATGATGATAAAAACTGAGGTCATTTTCGGAATAGGTGTTCGAAGCGATCGCGAGGTTAATAAGGTTAGGCTAATTTTAGGCTAGGTAAAAGATGTTTAGGACAAGGCGAAAAACAATAAAAACTTTACAAATTTATTTACTTATATGAAAATATGCAACAAAGTCATTTTATATTTGTTTGACCAAATCTTTGCGTTTGTTTCTCCTCCATCATAGAAATTCGCACAAGCGTGCAGGGATGTCGCTTCTGAAGCAGCAGTTGAGGTTTCCTAACCCTATCAAAAGCCTTAATTTGTTTAATTACTTACTTTTCAATGCTCACATTAGTAGTTACAAAATGCATATGCTTTGTCTTTCAAAAATTCATTTGTACTCTAACTTTGAGAATCCTTCGTTATGATTCGATATCAATGAATCTAATTCTTCGTGAATCCTGGAATGTAATACCATATCATTATCTCTTAGAACGTGACTTAAACATCTCCCATTAATATTATCATTTCCTTTCGTTCCCATTCTAGAGTCCTAAATATATTACCTCAAGCACTTTGTTAATAGTGTGAGGAGAAAGAATCACCTTATCTGATTTTTGTTCTAAATTTCAATTTTATAACTACTCATATACAACCATACATCGAGAGGTTGTACAATTAAATACTTAAATAGTATTTCAATGAAAGTTTAATTCATTCATCGTTTCCGTAGTGATCTTCGAACTGAATCAGTGATGACTTAAACAAGAATATTTGCATAGTCTACAAATGCACGTAGTTCGTATTCATTTGTTCCCACAAATATTGTTAAACAGCCTAAAATGATAAATACTAAAGCTATATCTGAAACATGACTATTCGCATGCTGTTAGTCTTTTGTTACGAGTTTTTAAGTAATTTATATATTGCTAATAAGAGAATTAATGGCTTGTAGTTCCTTAAACCGTTATAATCACCCTTTTTAAGTACAACTGATGCGTCGGACCATTCCTTTAGAATCTTACTTTCCTTTACCCATTTTGTAGAACGAGTAGTTAATGGGTAATTCAGACATTTATCTCCAGCCATAAATAAGGCGATTGATACTTAATCCTCACAAGGCACTTTAGCATTTTTAAGGCCTTAAATGGTAAGCAATATTTCAACATTCTTTACTGGTCATTGTGTGTTCGTCATCGGTTATTTTGAAGATGCTCTCTGGAGTATGAAAGTCATTGATATAATATAATTTCGGATTGAATTCATTCAATTGTCTCGATTATCTTTTCTCTGTTTGTCTCTTTCCTATTTATCCATTAAAGTTACCACACGATGTTTGCAAAGGTTTAGGTGATTTGCCATCTGTTTTTCGTAATTTCTTACTTTAAATAATTTTTCACCAGAGTTATAATTTATGTTCTTGGTGCTATATCGAATCGTTTTTTTAATCAGTTCAGTTCAATGCCACCTAATCGCTATTTGTGCTACCCAGTCTCTTTTTGGCCTTTTGTCTCTAAGTCTTTTCATAGCCTCAGTTAATTTTGAGTTATATAACCTTTTTTCAATTTTATCTTTCATAGTTACACATATTTTTTTTATTTTAGTTTAGCAATTTATTAATTTTACTATAAAATGACATTTAAACATAACTTAGAAGTGTTTAAATTGCTCTAAATATGGTCCTAGCTTTTTATAGATAGTTGTAGTAATGACTGGGCATTTTTAAGCTTTAGTAATGCCATAGACGTTTTTAAGTTACTAATGATAGTAGTATTATTTTCCTTAATGAATATCCACTCTGATGCTGATGCTGCCTGAGCAGATAAAGAACCGGATAATAAATTTTACGGAGATGTTGACCCTTATGAGAGTGGATCTGGACGGATTCATGGCCCTGAAATGGGGTTCCTCACCTCGATCTGGAAACCAAAGCCGAATCTAAGCCATGGAAGCATCTCCCCTCTCCAACGCCACGAAAATTCAAGGTCATGGTGACAGTGTTCTGGGGCCCTTAAAGGGATCCTCTTCTTGGACTTCTTGGATCATAGTCGCACCATTAACGGACCATACTAAGCAGATCTACTGGGGAAGCTTCGGGAGTCTCTCCTTCAGAAACGCCAAAGGAAAGTGACCCGAGGTGTTCTTCTCTTGCAGGATAATGCACCTGCACACAAGCGACTTTCACCTTTTCCCACACATGGCGAAGCAGCTACGGGGTATCTCTTTCGCTGATGACGAGGAGACCAAGAAGAAGGTCATGAAGGTTCTGGAGGGATTCAACCCATTATTCTTCAGGGACGGATTTTTGCAATAGAAGAAGAGACTAAAGAAGCGCTTCAATATCAAAGGAGATAACGTTGAAAAATAACTATAAGAAGGTTGAGTGAACCTTTGCTCTATTTTTGTTCCTTTGGGGTTATGCCGAGAACTTATCTTGAATTATCTTGTACCTGTACCTGTTCTAAAATTTGATCGGCATTTCTAATTGCTCTATCTACTGTAAAATTGTTGATCATTTTTTTTTCTCTAAAGAGGTGAATTTCATTAAATTATATGAATGGCGTGTAGTAATTAATAAAGAATAAAGAATTTTTTCTGGATTTGATGCAAAGAATAATATATCATCAACAAAGTTAAGGTTATTTAATTATCTATCAAATCTGATTTTCTTTGGTATCCACTTAAAAGATTTGAGAATTTTGTCAAAAATTGATTTAACCAGTTTGCGGAAAAGAGAATCTTCTCCTAACTTTTAAAAAAGGTTTATTAACGACCAAGTATATATACTCATTAACCCATAGGAAATAAGTAAAAATGATACACAATCGATTTCACCTTTTTATAAGATCAAACAAGGATGATACATATATTAAAAAGAATAAAAGGAGAGATAGCAAAGGGCGTAAACTCTTTTTTATCCTTTAAAGAAAATGAAAAATAGGTAGCATTCGAACCTAGGCCTTTGAGCGCTTTCGCTCTTCAGGCAAATGCGTTAACCACTAGTCTACCATCCATATCTCCACAAAAGGATGCTTCAACTCAACTTACATATAAGCCGAGCCGTAGTGGTATGGACCTATATGTTAAAGAAGAAAGTGTTAGTAAAAGAGACATACAAAGGGCTTCGTAAATGAAAAAGAAATTACAATAACACGTGACAAGGTATGCTCAATAGGCTGTAGCATCGATAAACAAATTGTCAACGGATACATTAAAATTATGCTTTGTCTAAAACGATGGCATGAAGTCATGGGATTTTATTAGCGCCCAAATGTAGCCATCGGTTGCTTCTTTTCCATAAACCTCGCCAGAAGCTTCTCTCACCATTCGCGCACATCGCTTCACACCTTGAGAATGGCATGGAACGTCAATAGAGAGTGGCTCATCGACAATATTTTGCAGGTCTGCATTAGATAGATGCATTGTAAGTGGTGGCTCAAACCTGCACTCCTCTTCAGGAGAAAGTACATCTGTTAGATTCTTAGCAATCTTATCTATTTTTCCTGGCCTGAAATCACGTATCTCTTCCTCATATACACTAACTTCTCGGATCTTCTTGATTCTGTCAATAGCTAATTTCGTGTTCTTCTGATTAACGTCTGCCAGCATTGGCAAAAGGAAGTTCTCAGGATGGGCCTAGTAGGAAGTCCTTTGGATTGTTTGCCATGCTATGGCTTCAGGTTAGAGTATTTGCAAAAGATTGATCTGTTTCAGGAGATGTTTGATGCCTCCATGCATTTCGGAGAGAATTTGATGTGAAACCAGATGGGCCCATAATGACACACGACAAATTCTGTGAGGACATACAAGTTATCATTAGGTTCTTCTGTTTCCACATAAAGTTAACATATTCTGCTGGTAGTGGTCAGCCATCTTGCATGAGATATTTGCCCTGGTTTAATATGTAGAAAATCATTGTCAATTACACCACTTCAAAAATAGCACTGATAATTCTGTACATGTAAGCTTGGTCCCGCCTAAGCTCATTCGCATCTATATCTGGAGGAGGAGCTTCTTTAACAATATATCGAAAGCCATTTGGTGATACTGGAAGAGTTTCACAGCTGTTTAAGGCTTTACCAAGTGGTCCTTCCCATTAAGTTCCACTTTTTGTTGGACCAATGTATTTCCTGCACAGGTGCCTAAAAGGAAGCTCATTTAGATGCAAGACTCAGATGATCCACTGTGGAGGACGATTTAATTGACATTCCAGCCCTCTTATGACTCCATTCTTGTAGCTAGTATTAGTTGGCGTGTTTTCAGATCCCACTGTCTTTATATCATATTTAATATCATTTACAATCAGCTATTTCATCAGTCCGTCTGAAAAAAGATGCACATGGTCCTCGTTCTATAGTAGATGATCTAAATAGACAATACATGTTCTCATCCAACACATAGTGATCTTGAATTTCTTTTGCTCCATACCATTTGTTCCCTTTCTTCTTTATAGTTTGTGTTGTGTCTCTCCTTCCATAAAAAACAATAATATTCTTATTTTCCAAATATTAAGATTCGGTGAAATTCCTCCTTTACTTCTGTCGTGCCGTCCCGAATTTGTGATAGGCAATTACATGGGAGCAGTCTTCTAAATTTATAATACCATAGTCGAATAGTGCTACCCTATTAATAGCAGCAGCAGCAGCTCTATATGGCACAAAATACCCATCTGCTTCCATGGCAATTCTGGAATTGGTATGATGTTTTCTGTTCTCGCAAAGACTTTCTTCCATTCATCATCAAAAATGTCAGAAGCTGAGGTTTCTTCATCCAAGGATTCGAGGAAAGTGTAGTTTTCTCTTTCCTCTTTGCTTTTTGTGACTCTTATCCTTCTCTTCTTTTCTGAATTCGATCTTCTCTAATTTTCCCTCTTTTTTACATCCACTCCTTCAATTTTCATGTGACGCACAGTTCTTTGGTCAATAAGAAATGCATGTTCCCGACGTGGTACTTTCATGTTCTTTTCACATTTGCAATCCATGAGATCAACACACTTGCAGCCTGCTTTATCAACACGTTGACCCAATGATGAGATAAACTTCTTACTCTTAGTGGCATTCATTCCTTGTTTTGATACCACACACGCTTCTTCCACCAATCGGAGCAATTTGGTTTTAACATTCTTGATTGGCTGAACTGGAATACTGGCTTTTTTCCAAATCTCAGCAGGAGCCTCAGATACTTTAGGAATAACATCCTTGTTCCTCTTGTATTTATTGTCTTTTACATACTGAATATATCTTCCAACCGTTTGTTTTGTTGGCAGCTCAAAATGAGAAAGTTCTGGAAGTGGGGAGCCAAAGACACTGTGACTTGTTGATGTTCTAGTTTTTTTACTCATTTTGGCCCTGAACATAAATAATAGAAATACCTGTTAGTATAAAACAGAAATAATACATTTGATGAGTGAATCTTTTACATACAATCAAAACGGTGAAGCCATATCACTCAATAGGAAATACTCTGTAAATATCTCGTAAATTCGTCATATATCGATTAATTTTTGTTGCCCTCCGAGTAGTTTACAAACAAGGAATTCCTCATTCTAAAATTGTCTAAATCTTAAATACATAAGGAGTTAAATCTTAAGAGTTAAAGGGCAATATTTTCTTCCTGCACGAAAATGATCCATTTCTATCTTCAGAGACAATAACAATAATAACTGAATACAACCAGCCTCACCATACTGAAAAAATCATTTTTTAAGCAAAATCTGCACCCCTCTTCCCCCAAAGAGGTGTTACGATTTTTTCAGGTTTTTTTGTCCTCATTTCTAAACTTTGGATAGTCTAATCTACAAAAACTGACATGTGCCTTAACATTGGTTCTGACACTATGCCCTAAATTGCTCAATAACGCATAGGAAATAAGGAAAGATGATAAACCAGCAGGCTATCTCTCTCTTCCATTTTTCGTAATCTGGGTATGGTCCTTGTTTGGACTTATAAAAAGACGAAATCTTATGTGTATCATCTTTCCTTATTTTCTAGGGGTTATTTATCATCTACTGTAGCACGTTTTATTGTGACTTCATTTCATATGTCACCTAAAGACATTAAGAATCAACCAGCAGAAAAGAATATCATTAAACTATACTACAAGAACATCATGAGCACAGCCTACAAAACCGATGAAAGAGTTATAAAGAAAATCATAAACAGAGGAGTTAAAGCAACACAAAATGAAAATAATGTATCCCTCCTAATTTAATGCAATAACAATGGCACCTCGAATCTCATAATGAGAAACAACCCAGGACCTCACCTAACACCCAAGCAGAGAAGCCACCTGATATATGAAATTACTTGTAGAATTGGAGACTGTGAACTCCAACCTCATTCATATATCGGAATGATCGAAATAAAGCAAACACGAAGAATGAACTATCATTTAAGCAACGGAGCCCCCAGGCCCCATTTGTTGGAAAAACATGGAGAACAATTGGACTTGGAGAGAACACATAAATCTTAGCACCTGCTCCAAACCGACGACAGTTGCTTATATTTGAGGCCATATATATATATATATATATATATATATATATATATATATATATATATATATATATATATATATATAAATATATATAAATGATCTTTCAATAAGGTCGCTTGAACTTTAAAAATAAATAAAACAAGTTGTGTGTGATATATGCACTCATTTTTTTTTTAAATTGAAAGTAAATTTTAGGGCATTAAGTGTGGAATATGACGTCGTTCAAATATCCGCCGCGGCTTTGCTTGGTGGAACATATTCGGGAGGTCCAATTTTCAATGACTTTGTGGCATGAATCTGGCTGAATTTTCTGGATGGTGTTCGTTATGTTGACTTTGAGGACATCAACTGTTTTCGGATTATTCATATAGACCAGCGATTTAAGGTAGCCCCAAAGAAAGTAGTCTAATGGGGTTAAATCGCATGATCTCGGTAGCCAGTTGACGTCGCCGCCACGTGAGATGACCCTGCCCTGAAATCGCTGGTGCAAAATATCTATCGTGGCGTGCGCAGTGTGGCACGTAGCGCCGTCCTGTCGAAACCCCATGTCGGCAGTATCCATATCGGGCATATAATCCAGTTAAGGCCACAAGAAGTTGCTTATAATCGATCTGTAGGTCTCGCCGTTGACGGTTATGGCAATCCCATCTTCGTTCTCAAAAAAAATACGGACTGATGATTCCATTAGACGAAAATCCACACCAAACAGCGACTTTGTTGGGATGCAATTGGTGCTGGTGAATCTCATGTGGATTGTTTTCGTCCCAAATCCGACATTTTTGCTTGTTCACAAATCCATTCATCCAAAAATCGGCCTCGTCGTTGAAGATGATTTTTTGGGGGGAAATTTGGGGCAACTTCCAACTGCTCTAAAGCCCAATCAGCGAACACACGACATTGTCTATGGTCGTTTATCTTAAGTTCCTAGGTAAATTGGATTTTGTACGAGTGCAGACCCAAGTCCCTACGCATAATTCGCCAAACTGAAGTCGCAGAAAGGCCAAGTTCTTGTGAACGACAAGAAATTGACTGCCTCGGATTTTCCCGTACACTCTCATTTACGGCAGCAATGTTTTCAGCAGACTTTGCGTTTCGGCAAACTAGAGATGTTGGCTGATTGTTGATCGAGTATTTTGCCTAGAATTTGGCCACAAAGCGTCGAACAGTGGACTAGGCAGGACGATTGTGGCGAGGATAGAAATCACGTAATGCGCGGAACGTTTGTCGAACGGAGCACTGATTTTGATAATAACATTTGATGACTTGCACACACTGTTCAACGCTATAACCTTCCATCGTGACTTGCCAAGTACTACTAAACAGTTCACAATGAGGTTGCCAGATGTCGCTTTAACAACATGGCCACTATCGCCTGACAAAGCTCCAGCGTCCTTGTTGAAAGATCATATATATAATATATATATATATATATATATATATATATATATATATATATATATATATATATATATATATATATATATATATATATATATATATATATGCAACAAAGCACACAGGGAAAGTTGCTTTTTAATTTAACTTGTCAATATAAAATTGAGGTAATTAGCAAAAGATATATTTTTTTAAATTTTCCTGCTTCCCCATGCAAGGTAACAAGTGAGAAAGAAATTTATATGTACATTGTGATAAATATATTGCCTATATAAAATTTAAGTACAAGATGATTAAGAGAAGGAAATACATATCTTTTTCTCATATGTATTTATGCCCATAATATAGAACTCTTCCATCAAGAATTATCATTCTAATAAGCTTTCACTGCATCATCATTCCCTCTATTTTTATTGAGCATTTCTAGAGGCAGCGAACTTTCTTATTTTACTTCCTACTATCAAGTTATAGCGTGATATGGCAAACGGCAGTGGTGAATTAACAAAATTAACGAGTTTACAAGCATTTAGCAGTGAGTTGCCTTTGTTAATTTCGAGTTCCTGTTTATAATCCTTGTAGCTAACTGAAGTTGTTGAGCAAAGCATATGATGTTTTATTACCGTTACTTTCTGTATAATTGTTATTTTAATTATTAATTTATAACCCGTATATCCTATTACATAGTTCTGATAAAACAATGGAATATTTAAGGGTTTTTTTTTTAAATATAGCATTTAGATTTTGTAAAAGTACAACGATCATTTTCAAGGCTCTATCGATTTCCGATTTAAAATGATTTGCAAAGGAATATGGTCTGTGTGTGGTCTTGACCTAATGCCCATTTGCACGTAAACCTATTTAACAATTTCAAAGTTACTAATATATGAACATCATTTCACTCTTGGAATTATATATTAATATATATATATATATATATATATATATATATATATATATATATATATAATTAGGTCAAAGGCCATGTTTTATGCAGGTTCTATTGAAGTCCACAGCTGTGGCAGCGTTATTAATTTTAAATTGTATTTTCTTAATATTTCTTACAATTTTTTTAACGGGGTCTTCGAAGCGAGAAAAAACATCCGCGAATGACATGCTTTATTCCTAGGAATAAAGCATGTCATTCGCGGATTCGCTTTTTACCTAATTATATATATATATATATATATATTTATATATATATATATATATATATATATATATATATACACACATTCCTGAAAAGAAAAGGTATAAGGAAACAATACGAATCAGCACACTTGGAGCCCACTAATTCGTGGAGGAGGAAATACAGCAGTAAAATTGAAGGAAATAAATAATAGGACAGAAAGGAGACGAACAGGAACCCAAGTTTAAAACCTGAGATACTGAAAAGGCCTAACCTGAGGAAAGGAACATTAAAGTCAAAAGTTGACCATCATTCGTGGAAATATCATCAGTCACCGGGTAAGCCTGAGTTATCTTGTGACCAATAGAAAGTTAAATAAATACAGACTGTAGTTCCTGAATCATATTTAACTGTAGATTTACCAATCCACAAGGACAGGTGGCTCTTAGGCAGCGCGAGAAGGATTAACTAGAAATCTGTTAGTCGTTTCGCCCATTTCTCTTTTATTCTTTCCTCACTATCTCCATTATTCTCGGCCGGACTCTTGGTTCATAGGTCCACTGGGGCCTTTGCAAGGTATGGAAGGGATTCTCTTTAGAGAGCTTTCTCTAGAGTGTCCCTCTCCTTTCCTCTTTAAGCCCGGATGAGAGGATGAGAAGTAGGGGAAGGGGATATCCTAAAGCTTTACTGTCCCTGTCTTATTAAAAATAAAAACAATGAATGGAAGAGAATGGCCAGTTTTTCTAACAATTCTTACCTATTTCAACCATCTCTTTACTTTCTTCCTCCTTTAAAACCCGCCTCTTCGATCGTTACAATTTTCACTCCACCTCTGCACCGTTATTGAGCCAAAAGAGTGGAGCTTCCGAGTTTCTTCTTTTTTAGTGCGCTCCTTTATCGTTTAGAACCCTTTAAGATAAGGTAATTCCTTAGTGAGTTACTTTTCGTAGCAATTAAACTGCACGGAAGGTGACTCTGTACTGGTGTCTTGATTCCGACCCACCACTCCATGGTTTTAAACCCCTTGGACACATTTTTTTTTATACAACAAACCTTCTCATTATCCCGATAGTTTCTTTCATGATTACATTTTGAGTTCGAATCAGTAAATGTGGTTCGACAATTTACGAAAAATAAAATTTAACTTTGTTTTATAATTAAAACTTGATTGAATCCTTTTTCGCATGTGTTATCAATGTTTGTGAAACCTCACTGAAAAACTTCTTAATTATGTGCACATATATAAAAAAAAAGATTGTTCTACATATTTTCAAATATCAGTAAGAAAATAAGTCGAGAGAAATGAATCTCCGAAGGTCTTCCGCTTAAACATATATAAAATGTTAAAATGATCATGTGGAGTATTAAGAGCATGATGTCCTTTTAGAAAACTGCTACCAAATACCCACCAATTATTCCAGAAATTAATGATTGAAAATGTAAAACAGTTCTTCATCCCAACCGCTTCAAATTGAAGCGCGAACTTTTATTGCCTACTTGTTTATTTTTTGTTGTCAACAATATTGAATACGTTCTTAATTTTATCAAATTTAGTCCTTTTATCACCCTGTTTATTTTCAATGGATGCAAATTCAATTTCTTCAATTTTAAATTTATGTTTATTTTATTGCTTCGTTCACTTTTTTAATATATTTTTAAAAATTGGTATATACAATTTTAACACGTCTACTTGCTACTTTTTTTATCTAGTATGATTTTAACTGCACACTACTTATTGTATGACATTTTGAAATTTTTTGTATGTCATAAAAGGAGTTTACACTATCTTTGTTCTATCAATACCAACGCATTGCATTAATGTCTAGAGGAACAGAGCGTATAGTTTTATTGAGACTGATATTGCTCAAAACTTTAAAGTACTGGAATTGGCATTTGTAATAGGCACTGATAAGCTATATTTTCACTCTGGATGGGTCAACATTTTATATATAATAGTTAAATAATGTCAACAAGAAGATGCGCATTTTTGTAAACAATGATATAAGGGCAGTTGAATAGTTGGAGATCATCGCGCTTAAGTTTCAAAAAAGGCAAACCGAATTCTTGGATTGATTGCGAGAAACTGCACATAAATGTGTAGAGAAATAACTGTTCTAATGTTTAATTCGACTGGTCGTTCGACCAGAAATCAAAGATGCTGGTCACCCTCTGTGAGCCAAAAATATCGATCTATTTTGGGGCATAAATCTTTCGCGCTACGATATTAAGTCCGGAACCTAGTATTTTATCGTACGAGGAATGACTGAGGGAACTAAACTAGCTTTCTTTGTAAAGTTGGTGGCTGCGGGATAAATTGTTTGAGACATTTAAGATAATCAATCAGTTTGACGATATAAATTAAGAACTATTTGTAAAATGAACACTAGAATATAATAATAGATCATATGGTTTCAATCTCAAACTAGAACTATTCTAGTCAACAGTTTTGACAAATTTTTTCACGTAGAAATTAACTTCAGCGTGCAATTCCCTCCCTAAGATTACAATTGATACATCTTTCTGTGAATTATTTTACTAAGATATTATATAAACATAATATCTCGTCTAGGATGGATTATAAACACTGATAGAAGGAACATAAAGTTGATTACCACTAAAATGAAATAAACAACTACTAATCGATACAAAGATGCATGATTTATAGTCAAAAGAAAAATAGCAAACGTTGTATGTTACATCCTGCATTATAATTGGCAAACGAGTATATTTCTCTTTATAAGTAAAGAAAAAATTTATAAATGTATGCAATTAAACTGTATGATAAGCTAATTTATGATACTTTAGTTGACCAATTTTTAGTCGCACGTATTAATAAGGTGAGGATTAGCTTTTACCTTAGTTTTAGATGTAAATAACAGCATAGCAATTTTTCCAGTGAAATTCATTTCTAACTGCATGGTGGACTGGATACTAATACGTTAGTTGAGAAATTTCCTAATACTTATTAATAAATATGATTAATTAAGTATAATCTTCTTTGTTGTACATGTAAATAATTGCGCGTTAATTCTTTCACCAATTTTTTTCTACTATCTCACCCCCCCCCCTCCCCATCACAATGGCTCTAAGGACTATTACTAGTTTGCAGTACTGTAATAATTATTCAATTTCAAATGAGTATCTTTTACTCCAGGAAAAACACTTGCACAGTTTCGCGATTTACGTTCCCTTCCATTGTTATAGGAAGATAAATGATGAAATTCGAATATGTATTCTTGTTTACTATCAATTTATTTACACATTGCCTGATTCAAATTATCCTCTAGCAAGAAAGAGAATTCAAATACCATTATAATGATTTGACAACAAATTTAGGTGACGGCGCACTTATCAATCACAGGGTAAATAAATTACAGTTTTATGGCTACTTGACACATAAAATAAACAATTATAATGTAAATAAAGGGAGGGAATCAATATGAAAAGATATTTACAATCGAGAATTAGTTTTTATCTGAACCCAATGAGGTATTGTGTCCCCAAAACTCGACGTCCATAAGTTTAGGTGATACTAGCTAGGGTCTGATTATCTCAATCTTTTAAAGTTAAACATCACGATATTTTATATCCATCTATATCATTATAAACCTATATTTTGTAGCTAAAGAATGATCACAACGACTCCTCTCAGATTAACAATGCAAATGGTACCCTTAATCATTTAGAGGTATAAGGATCTAAGTGATGGAATAATGACTGGTGAGGTTGTAATGTCAGAAGACAGAATAAAACGGTGACGTCAGCGAAATATGGACAATAATCGGTTCTACTGCATCGTGCAACAGTGTGGTCGACATGAGCGCTGCAGACTCCAGATAAAATCGTTTCGAGACTGCAACGTAAAGAAAGTCATTCGTGAGCTGAAGAATCGTGGCAAAACGGTGATCTCTAGCGGCTGGCAACGTCGACGGATCTTGATGGAATACGTGTAAAAGAGTAGTTTTAAGTGATCTTAAACGTCGATTAGTCTCCGTAAATAAAGGAAAACACCTTCGTTAAAGGTAAAAAGTACTTGGTATAACTATTTCCTCATTGGTTTCTCTAGCTTCCTATTGAGAGTATAAAAGAAGAAAGCTCCAAACGCTGAAAGAGATCGCCCTAGTATTCTTCAATCGAGGCAATGGATGAAAATGGGGGTATAGTATAGTTTGGACATAAGCCTTTCAGCCAGGGCTGAGGTATGCCCATTAGAATTTCGGTTCCATTATATGTATGGTCAATATTATTAACATCATCATCATCAACCTCTTTCACACTTTGATATTTTCCTATTCATAGTGATAAAGTGTGATGCGCTGTCCATATCATCTATTATGATTTTGGCCCTTGGCAGTGGAGCCCATGCATGTCCACACAAAAACCACAACCATACCTAACTACCATACACAAAAATCATTCACCTCTCCTCGATTAACCCTTTCTTTTTTAAACTCTCATTCACACAACCGATCAACTTCTAATGATGTACTATAAACTTTCGCTTACCGTGACACTCACTTTCGTACGTTCTTTTTGAAAGTCTATTACAATGAATTCATCTTCCAAACTCACACAACCTTAGAAAACACTCGGTCACATCCTCGTTTATACTTTTTACTCTACCTTTAACTCTAGAACTTTTATTTTCCTTCCATTCCATAGCCCTACAACCATATATATATATATATATATAGATATATATATATATATATATATATAGTAGGAATATGAAGACATATGCGATGGTTACGAACATTTAATGCATATTTTATACTCATGGGATTATTATTTAATTTAGTTATTTTTACGATATTAATAAAATTCTTATCAATAGATTTTCACCTCTTTGCTTTCAACGGTTTAGGATTATATATTTCATTTTAACTTCTTGCTTTCGGTTATCATTTTCGATTCCTGTCCTGTTTTGTTTTGTTTTTTTGTTTTTTGGGCGGTTTTATTGCTGTGTTTAGTTATTCTTATAAAAATATTTTTTTGTTTCAGAATACGCTAATGATGGTCATCGTTAATGACCGAAACGTCCGGAAAATTAAATGTTCGTAACCATCGCATATGTCTTCATAGTGCTACTAAGAATAAGGTTCCCAAGGAATGACTCCATCACCAATATATATATATATATATATATATATATATATATATATATATATATATATATATATATATATATATATATATATATATATATATATATTGGTGATGGAAAATGAAAGGCGGATTCTAAGTACTTTCGAACTTGTTCAGTTTACTATCAAGAAATAACGAAAGATTTTACAAAGCTGGCATATATATGAGAGACAGCAGAGTAATGCCCTGCCGATGTACAACGAAAGGGCACAAAATAGAGAAATATTATCAAAGACGGAAATGAAGTATAAAACCAAATAGCTAAAGTCTACTTCCGGAAATTCCAACTGTGAGCACAGAATGTACACATTTGGCTCACTAAGATAAATGCATACACACCTAATTGTGAATACATAAAAATAAACGAGAGAAACATAACTAAATTAATAAAGACTGATACTCTTGAATATGACAGAAATATTTAACTTATTCAAGAGGCGGGCAAGCAAGGAAAAGGACTATTTGACCTATTTGCGAAGGTCAGTCGTTTTTGCTCCGTCCTGCCTTAATCTGTGGAGATTAAGGCATTGACGCAGATCCATTAGCAAAACATCAATTTTGAATTAAAATCTCATTAATTAATGCTTTTTTTATTACACCTGTTAAACTTCCTGACCATAAATCTATGTAACTTTGTTTATATTTTTCCCAATTGAATCTTTTTCGTTTTGAGTCATAAGCATCAAACTTTTGTGTGTTGTGATTACATTTATTTTCTTTCGTTCTTTCCTTTTTCATTCCAATCGCGAGAAGCCAAATATTCCCTCATTTAAGGCTTAGTAATTAACAAGACTTTTCTATCTACATAGATATGCAGCTAATTTATTATTTTTTTATATTTATTTTCCTTCCACGCAGCACCCCTCCACCCGAATCCCAAATTAATCATCTTCCGGAAGATCGACTAAAATAACCTTACAGAAGAGTGTTTGCGACACGTGTATAGGTGTATTCCGCATAGCTAACTATTTAAGTGGTTCATGCGATGGCGATGGGATACCAGTCGGCGACAGCTTAAGGTCTTAACTTCTTCAGCTAAAGCAAGAGGTCGTGTATCTATTAACCGGTTAGTTGGATGCTGAGACACGATTCTTGGCCAAATACTTTGTAAATGTTTTGTGCAAGTTTCAGTAGTTTTTTTTCCAAGTTTGAACTCAAAAAGATAAATCATGCGAAAGTCATTTTTATTCATGTTGGTTTAAAAGCAACTAAACCAAAAATAGGTTAGAGAGGTGAAGAGCGCAAATTTTGCGTTTAACTTATGTACTCCCGTAAAATTTACATTAAACCTTACTACAACTTGGTTTAGTTTTTTGGTTTGTCATATATATGAGATTCTGAGAAAAACGCCATTAATTCCTTGACTCGAGGCGTGAAAATCTTTGCAAGTAAAGGTATAAATGGCACTGTAATACGCTGGCAAAAATAAATTCAATCACGCGGAACCTACATAATTTGATTAAAAATAAATGTATTATTTAACTTATTATTCTAAACTGGGCACATTAAAAAATGCATTACTTTCTGGGTTACTTGTTACTTTCTCTCCAGGAGCAGCTCGATCACATTAAAATTCTTCTTTTCTTTCCTCAAGCCATATGAAATTCTGGATCTCTTTGTGCTGAAAGAACGAACGTATTTGCCACATGCAAGATTCTTTCAGCACGGAAACTTATTCCCCTCCCTCAATTTTTATTCTCTCCGGATGCAACAGTTCTCAATATATTCTATCTCTCAATCGATTCTTCTAAATACATTTATTACCTCTTCTTTTGTACATATAGTTCTCACATCCACTCGCTTCATACATTGATGCGGGTTACCTGTATGACTTGAAGAGAGTCGAGATATCCCTGTCCATAACTTCCAATGCGTATGACGCTTGCAGGAAGGAAACTTTCGGGTGCGCGGCTTCCTCGGCAAGCAGCCCATACCCGGGATTAGTTTTCTTTTACAACACATGCCAAAAAATTAGGAAAACTTACTGCACTCGGATGAGTCTTGAAGACAACTATTATCTAAGATGTTGTCTCACTTTTTCTCTAGTGTGGTTTCCTTTTCATTTCATCTAGTTTCTCTTTGTAGGATCTTACTCATGATATTTATCACCCCCCGTCAGAAGTTCTTTTTTTATCATGTTCATCACCACTCCTTTTGACACTTCTGTTCCTTTCGATTCCTTTTTTTGCCTTTTCCCAACCTGGTCTCTTACATGTTTTCGTAATTAAAACTTCTTATAATTTGCCACTTCCCGATTTGCCGGTGTTGTTCCATTTCGCGTTATATGAGAACGCCAATTTACATATTTTCCTTTGATAAGAAACACCGAATTAGTTTTACCTTACTTAACTCCTAATTACGAACGTTCCTTTCTCTGCCGCTGCTTAACTGCTCTTTTAATGAGAGAATTAGTGCTCTTTACGTCGTCCTCTTTATCATTAAAAAAGTAGATATTTCTCTCTCTCTTTCTCTCCTTCTGTCTCTCTCTATCGCTCTCTGTAATGAGTTAAAGGTACTTATCGATTCCAGGCAGCCTGTTTCACATGGAAGCCCTCCCTTTCATAGTATTCTCGACTTTCAACCGCCTTGAAGCTATTGGAAACAAGGAATTCTTCCTTTTATTATTTAAGAATTCAGGTGTATCTGAGAACCGTAAAAAAATCCTGATTTGTCGCTTCATTTTAACAAAAATTACTTTCCGATCGCATGTAGAAAAGTGTCACTGTTTATTTGAATATCGGAGAAGTATTTTCATTGTAACTTTGGGAAGAATAAGGAGGGGAGGATGAACATATATATAAACAAAGTTGAAGAGGAAATGACGGGAGTTAAGATTTCAGAAATTTCCACTGGAATAAATATGCGGGTGTTGCTCAATAGGTGATTCCCACTTCTTGATTTCGCTAGTATTTTCTTATCTGTCTGCATATTTTTGTTGCCATATTAACAATCTTTCCAAACTTGCACTTTTACTAAATATTTTTACGATTAATCTACTTTCTACTTTATGATCACTAAAAAAAAGGTACAAAACCTCAAGTTGGTTCGATGAACAGTTTCTTCATTGTACTAACTTGCTCCTTAGAATTAAAAACACCCTCCAGGCTCGGATGTTAAGATTCATGATATTTCTTTAGCGAAATTGTTACCATCATTAACTTTAATAGTTACACCAGTTTCATTCTTATTTCAATCAAATAATTCCAACACTAAAAAAAGAAGAATTCCCAGTGTCAGTTTATGATATCTGGATCCAGTAATTGGAATAAACACCTTTGGGTTAGGTTTAAATTCAAAACAATTGCTTATAAAATACAAACAATGAACATTTTAGATTGGCTTTTGATCCAAAACGATTGCTTATAAAATTCAAACAATTAACACTTTAAGAATCCCAAACACTTTCATCCAAAATTTAAAAAATATACACTTTGGTAGGCTTATGACCGTAAAACAATAAATAATTTACGTTATCTTTTGATCTAATACAATAAATTCTCAAGTTCAAACAGTAAACACTCTTAGGTTGCCATTTGATACACAAACAATTGCTTCTAAATTTAAAATAATAAACACTTTAGCTTGTTTTTTTATCCAAAAAATTGTTTCTAAAATTCAAACAATAAACATTTTAGCCTTACTTTTGATGCAAAACAATAGATTCTAAAATTCAAACAGCAAACACTCTTAGGTTCCCATTTGATACAGAAACAATTGCTTCTAAATTTTAAACAATAAACACTTTAGCTTGTTCTTTTATCCAAAAAATTGCTACTAAAATTCAAACAATAAACATTTTCGCCTTTCTTTTGATACAAAACAATGGCTTCTAAAATTCAAACAGTAAACAGTCTTAGGTTGCCATTTGATACAGAAACAATTGCTTCTAAATTTTAAACAATAAATACATAAGGTTTGTTTTTATCCAAAACAATTGCTTCTAAAATTCAAACAACAAACATTTTAGCCTTGCTTTTGATACAAAACAATAGCTTCTAAAATTCAAACAGAAAACACTCTTAGGTTCCTATTTGATACAGAAACAATTGCTTCTAAATTTTAAACAATAAATACATAAGGTTTGTTTTTAGCCAAAACAATTGCTGCTAAAATTCAAACAATAAACATTTTCGCCTTTCTTTTGATACAAAACAATAGCTTCTAAAATTCAAACAGTAAACACTCTTAGGTTGCCATTTGATACAGAAACAATTGCTTCTAAATTTTAAACAATAAATACATAAGGTTTGTTTTTATCCAAAACAATTGCTTCTAAAATTCAAACAATAATGATCTTCGGAACAATACAGCAACCTACTGTCAAGGGTAACGTGAGCAACTATGATGCAGCTAACATTTTTACCATTACAGAACTCCACTCTTCCAACAGCTGCATTTGCTTGCCCTCACAACCCCCAAAGATCTACGGCTATATATCTTTCATACACTTTTACCTACTCTATCTTCCCCCATTATCTGTATCGATCTCATTCATTATCTCAATGCAGGAGATGCTTTCATTTGTTTTCAATTTTAAATTAAAAAAAATGTCTGCTGACCAAAAAGGCGTGTGCGGTCACTTATTTTGATTTGTTACCCTAAGACCTTCAAAACTTTTAATAATTCCCAGACTATGCTTGAAAGGACCTTAGAAATAATATTATTCGAGAGGGAATGTAAAACAACATAAGGGTTTCAAATTTCGTTAAAATCGGCGGAAAGGTTATGATGTTATTGCTAAAACAAAAATAATTCCCGGGTTAACCCTGGAAGGATTTGGCAATTGTATCATTTGAAAGAGAATGTAAGAAAAACATAAGGTTTTAAATTTCGTTAGAATCTACCGAATAGTTAGGATGTTATTGCTAAAACCAAAATAATTCCCGGGATAACTTTGGAAGGATTTAGCAATTATATGATTCTAAAGAAAATGTAAGAAAAACATAAGGTTTTAAATTTCGTTAGAATCGGACCAATAGTTGTGGTTATTGCCAAAATAAAATAATTCCCGGGCTAACTTTGGGAGGACCTTGGCAATTATATCATTCAAAACAGAATGTAAAACAACTCAAGGGTTTCAAATTTCGTTAGAATCGGCTGAATAGTTACAATCTTATTACAAAAACATAAAAAGTAAGACGGAACCGAATGGCCGACCTAGTGAGATATAGAGTCGCACGCGACTAAAATTATTTGGAGCCAGAAATATTTTCGATACTTCTTTCGATACTGGAGAAATTTATTCCAATTTTATGAAACATTTGGGAAACTTAATTAATTTATGTGTAATGCATAGTTATTATCTATGGGTGTGTAATGAAGAAGAAAATATATATCGGTAATTAACTGGGACAGCTATGAAAAGACTGGTAAGAAATTCATAAATGATAAAATAAGGAAGGAATTAAATTAAGAATATCAAACTAACCATATATTAACATTCCACATTAAAATCTCTACGAAATTGTGGGTAAAATGAAATAAGTGATAATAATACTTTAAACAGCCTGAAACAATTCAAAATTACAAACAGAAAACCTGAGGCTGAGTCAAAAAAGATGGGACAAGGATTCAAATCTTTGTTGTTTATTTCATTTTGTCTTAAAGTTACTTTCCTCCATCTCCAGCGATAAGCAAAATTTATCCTTCAATGCCCTAGCTTTGATCTTTTGTATTATGACCTTTCGTTTAATTACAGTTTGTTCTTTCTGGCTCTACTTTCCACCTCCCCTTTCTAATTAATTACAATCTTTATATAATTCCGCTCGAGACACCCTATTCATCCCAACATAATTGACGTTAATATATTACAGAATAATTTCTTTGTTTTTTTTTAATTTAAATCTTAAAGAATATAAAGAATTTAATCAAATATAATCTCGTTAAAAAATAGTAAATTTGGAGAACGAATATAAAAATAAAAACACGAATGGAGACAAATATGAAATATAGGCATATCGACGTTCAACAGAGTTGGTTTTAGACGGTAAACACCCTTATGCATATAATCTTCGATTTCTTTTATGTCAGCTTTTCACAAATTCCATACAAACATTGTAAAATTTTATTTCTTTTTAAATTTATGCTAAGTAAATTAAAAGAGGCAGCAAGCAGGAATAAACCTTTCTGGGGATTATCTTCAAGGCATCAATCATCAACAACATTATGTATATATTTTTTTCATCCCTTGATAAAATTCTTTCATGTTTCAGGGTTTATATTTGCTTGAATTTTATGGGCACATGTTGTCAGGTCGGGGTTTGTTTGTTTTTTTACGTATAGCGGTGGCCATTTCAAGTTTACTATCTCCATCTCCCATCATTTCTTTTTATACAAGTGCTTCTTTTATGGTCTCGCACTTTTATTTCAAACGCGTTTTCTTGCTAATGGTACAATGGTACCCAAATAGTAAAATAATTTTCGTTACTAAATATGCCATTGATTTTACAATGTTCTCTTAGAATTAGCATCATAGAAACTCCATAATAATATGCTTCCTACATCATGAGTTACTGATCGCGTTTTGGGTTTTTTTTAGAACACTCTTTTTCCCCCTCATGTCTCTACGATGGTATACATGATGGTTTATTTCGTTTTCTCTCTTCATAACAGCTCCGATCCATTTTTTGTCATAAAATAACATGAAAAGGGAACAGTTTGCCAACCATCTAGGTGAAAGTACTTCGGTAAAGATGTTCAAGAATAGAATAGATAATTGTAACCTAAAAAGGTGTCAAAATAATTCTGCTTGCATATTATATCTTCCTTTTACCAATGTTCTACCTCTGAGTTTCGCTTCTTCTCTTCGCTTGAACTATCCTCGAGTGGGTTGTAGAATCTTTGCTCGTTTGTAAAGTGCTCCTTTGCAAACGTGAATCGTGCAGCAAGGTAAACTTTACGAAAATATGGCAAATTTGAAGCCAGTATCCGTGTAGGTGCTTTTCGTGTAGGAACGTCATCAAATTCGTCCCTAAATCATTATTTACAGCTGCAGATATATATATATATATATATATATATATATATATATATATATATATATATATATATAGAGAGAGAGAGAGAGAGAGAGAGAGAGAGAGAGAGAAATAGATAAAGAACGAGAAGTGCAGTTTCCAATCATGGACTTGCCATCCTAGTGTCCTGACTGCAATCCTATCAAACTCTTGTGGGCTTATCTGGAAAGACGCTTGAGGAAAAAGCATCCAGCAAACGTAAGATACTAGGAAACTATTTACTTGAATTAACGTTACCGCTGGGCCATTTTCCTTCAAGACGCCAGCAACCCAGGACTTCAATAATTCTTGACAAGTCCATGATTAAACTAGGATTAGTACGTAGTGAGGGCTCCACTCCTCCTCTACGGTGAGTGGCCGATAACCACTTTTGATGCCTGGCTCGCCCTCAGGTGTGTCACCCACCCACGTTGCTGTCACATTTACACTGCTCCAGACTTTACTTAGTAGAGCTGGCATTGCTCAACACCACACTTTGGAGTTGTAGTGCCCTCTCACCTGGTTTAGCCCATCAGTTGAGATGGTTGCCCTGGATGTGGCCGTTGTTCTAAACTAACAACTATTTGGAGCCACAGGTGAGAGTTGAGTGTGAGTATCAGGGGTAGGGTAACTGTCCAGGCTCTGCAGGTAAGGCTGCTGCGGCCTTCCTTCTCTCTCGGACCTCAGTGACACACGGACGTCGTCCTTTTCTAGGCAGTTATGGGCCTTCTTTATCAGAGCACGCCAGTAGATTCTCTCCTGTGCACATTCCTCCAGTTATTTTGCAGCGATTCCGGCGAGGGCTGTGTTCGCCTTCACACAATCCTTGAAACGCTTGCGGGGTTTACCCTGGTTTCGCCTTCCTGAGGAGAGCTCTCCGTACACACGCTCCTGAAAAGCGGGCAGCGACGGGTAAACACGTCTGTTTGTAATAGCCACTGAAGCTGCTTTCTATTTTTTTATATTCTTTAGAATTATAAAATACTCAATTAAGTTTCTTTCTTCAACTATAGATTCGAATCTTCCAGCAGTGCTTCATGAGACTCGTCAGGCCGGGCCTCAATATTTGAATAGATTTCAAATAATATGTTCTTTATTTCTCTAAATCTGAATATTTTATGTTTTTCAATTTAGTTTAAATTTGATCTACAATGAGCTGAAAAAGTTGAAAAATCAGCCCTTTAAGTAAACTTTGCTCAGGATTTAGAAAATGTGTGTAAAATTAATTGGAATATTAAAGACGGGGATTTAGTTAAAATCTCCTTAACTTTTTTCGCTCAGTGAGCAATGGAAGCCCTCTTGGATGGATAATAAAATTTAAAGCTATGGGGAAATAAAATTACTCGGGTATTAAAAGAGGATATACTATGAAGAAGTTTAACTTCCTTGTATTTTTTATGGTCGGAGGTTTACCACTGATCTGCACTCATTAATTTGTCTTTATTTCTCAGTGGCGACCTTATGCCTCAGTAGTCACCATGCCTGTTTACTAGGAGACTAGGAGACACAGATAAGTTTCTTGTGACTCTACTCTGCAAAATGAGAGCATATAATAAAAAGAAATAAAGTAACTAGATGCATTTGGTTTCATTAAATATTTATTTTAATTGGCAATTCAAACTTTTGTACCATTATTCTCCCATACATTAGCCAATATGATTCCTTGCATCTTAACATTAATTTTCTTAAGTAAGATTGACTTAAAAATTGTTATTTCATCATCTGCCTGGTAAAAGAAATTATGCTAGTACTCATGCATTTTCTCTGTGAATACTTCTCTCTCACTTTAACTGCTCTGCACCTTGACAAACACTTGGATATATTTTCCCGCTTTTCAATCACCATGATTCGCTTTACATCGTTCCTTAAGTCCTCATCCTATTTGCACACTTTTATATACATGAGCTTTAAAAGTAATCCCAAAGTAAATTTTTCCCACTCTGATCAGATCTATTTCCAATCAAAAAAACAGAATTCAGCCATCTTTTTCCTTTTCCTATTCTGTCCCCAAAATGAACAATTTCCATCATATTTACAATTTTTTTTTTAATATTTAAACATATTTATGTAAATGCCAGTCGGCAAGAGCTATAGCGTCTCTATCCTAGAATTTCGCCCTAGTATGTCTTGGGATTTGAATAGATAAGGAGTTTGTAGGGTTTATATTTAGTATCGAACTTCCCATGAAAATGAGTCTATTTCTCGGAAATTTTATTCAGGAGATTAGATTCTCGAACTGAAGATGCGAGCGAATCAATTCTGAAACTAAGTTCCTGATTAAAAGATATCCGATAAACTCTCTAATTTTTCAAACGATGCCTTACCTTGCTGGTCCCGCTGGCTAACTTCGGGTGACATCAAGCCAAAGTTGGAAAACAGAATTTATAATTCTTTACTGTCTAATACGAGTATAGTAGGACCTAGTTTGAAACGAGTACCCCTCTCATCGTCTCATCCACGAGAACACTTCTACCTATAATATTACCTTCTTTGTAGGACGATACTGGCCATAGGGTCATAGACTTTCCCTAAGTGTTAGCTAAGCATGTCGAACAAAGTTAGAAAGGTTTAGTTCTAATTTACTTCACCCTTGCTACAGGATACATTTTTTTTCCAAATTCGACTAGGTATGCCTTATTGTGTTCTTTAGTGATGTTTAAAAGAGATTATTGAAATTTTAACAAACAAAGGAGTGTTCCGAAGAGAGAGAGATATGGGAATTCACAGTGAATTTCCAGGTAAATTCAATGTAGGTACACAGGTGTGTAGCTTTCTACTATACTGAGGATGTCTACATTACACCCCTCAATCACTCTAAGCAAAGGACTGTATCAAATCGATTAAACTAAATCTAGTCAAATGAATTATATCAATTTGCTCCTTTGATCTTTCCTTTTGTCGTAGCCATACATTAAGGTTACACCTGTTAGTGCAAGAGCAATGTCCGCAGCCTGGTATATCCTCCAAAAAAGATTTATACCTTCAAACATACAAAATAATTCTAATTATATTATGATAGCATTATTATCATCATCATCATCATCACTAATTCTATAATTTGAGAACGGGATTTTTTTGAGTATTTGAATAATAATTTCATCTTAGTTTGGTTATGACTTATGTTTTTTATCAAAGTTATTTATAATAATTCTTTTATAATATCAAAAGACAAAGTGGTGAAGTTCAGAAATAAATATAAGTATCAAAAATTTGTGAATTTTTTGAAATTCAAAGAATTACAAATGGTGAATTTCAGAAAATTTATTTTTATATATCATCTTCTTCTATAACTATATTTTAGCAACGTGATATTTTAAAAGGGGGAAAATTTAGTTTAGAATTCTTTTTAAAATTATTATAATTGGCGAAGTTCAGAATTTTTTTTTAGATTTTAAATTTTAATCTTAGTAGTGAAGCGCAAGCTTCCCTCGTAGGTAAGAGGAGTGGCGAAGCCATTGCCTGGTTCTTATTATGGTAAAAAACTGTAACATATTTTTATATTATAATCGTAATGTTAATTTTCTTCTTAATGCAAATTATTATAACTTTGGCCAACCTCAAAATTTAACTATTCTACGCCTAGTTTCATAATAATTCGTACAGCAAGAGTTGAGTTCGCACAAGTAAATGTGACTGGGTTATCATTATCCGTCTGGAAACTCAAGCTATAAACTACAGCCCTTGTGGTAAGATCATAGTATCAGTATACCTTTTGTAAGGTCTCAAATTAGTATTACCAAATAAGTGCGCACATTATCTAATTGAAATATTGGTATATATATATATATATATATATATATATATATATATATATATATATATATATATATATATATATATATATATATATATATATATATATATATATATATATATATATATATATATATATATATATATATATATAACCATTACAAACCTGCGGATAAAACTGAAAGTAATCATGGAGAAGTCAACAACATCAAAGTGTATTACAGAAACCAGATGTCCACGGCCTATAAAATAGATGAAAAAACATCAAAGAGATTATTAACCGTAACATCAAGGTTAAAAATGAAACGTATAAAATCCAGCTCATCAATTATTATAAACAACAAAAGCCAGCAATCTCCGGATGAAAAACAACGCCTGCCTAAACTCCTCGAATCTCAAATCAACCAACATAGTTTACGAGTTCATTTGCCCCGATAAAGACTGTAAGCTTTATTAAAACTCTAAATATATTGGCATGGCAACTACCACACTTTCGAGACGGTTAACGATGCATCTACAAAGCTGAGGGCCTAAGAACCATATGGAGAGTGTCCATAATATTAACCTAATGAGAGATATGCTCGTTGATAACACCATTATTAAGAGAAAAGAGGTTAATAAAGCGAGTCTTTACATCTTAGAAGCAATATTAATACATGAAGATAAGCCGGCCATCAACAGTCAAGCGACAAGCTGGAATCGCACATTAAAACTATTTTAAAAATTCCACTCACAGTGAGTGTCTCATTTCCTCTAACGTTACGTTTAACCAAGGCGGAATAAATCCCCCTTAAAAATCGTTTTCTTCCCACTTTCTGCCAGATCCTCACTCCACTCATTACATCGTTAAAGGAGGCAAGAACATTTCAAAACGCTCCGAAGATGATCGAATAAGATCGAAAGCTTAGCAATTTAGTTTTTTTTTTTACCAAACACATTCACTTAAAAAGGGATGAATACTGGACAAGTAATCCACCATCTAAATCAGTTAGAAGAAAAGAAAGTTGCCAAAGGAAATTAATTTGGTCAAAATACACAATGGTCTTCAACAAAATTTGCATTCATGAAAGACTGCTACCCAACTACACTAATATATATATATATATATATATATATATATATATATATATATATATATATATATATATATATATATATATATATATATATATATATATATATCGATCAACGGTATATAGTCCTAGTTATAAGTTTCAAATAAGATGTAAAAATCATAGTAGCGTGAAGTTCCTATATATCCGGTGTCTCACGAAGCAAACTAAAATTTAAAGGATTGGAGATGAAATAATATTTGTTTGGTTTTTTTTTCATTTTGTACAAACATTTTGTTAGCTAAACACCTTTTCATAAATGGTAAAACATTAATAAAGTTGCTGCAATAATGGTGAATCTGCATTATGTTAGTGAAGTTAATCAAAAATTCCGTTTGCACAAGGCAAGGATTAAATTAATAAAAACTTTGTACCGAATTGTCAATCAGTATTTTACTTTTGGTTCTTGTTCTGTATAACCATGATACTAAGTCTTACTACATAGAGAAGCATTTACTAAATAACTCCGTATCTTATTCAATTAAGAAGTAGAAAAGAAGTTAAATCTAATCTCTAGCAAGAACCATTCTACCATGCAGTTAACAAAAGCACAACCAATACTCGTGGTCACAAGCTGGAGGAAGAATAAAAGAACTAAACACGTACAGTCACTGCCTGACCTACATAAACCGAATAGGTATTCTTTAACTAAATTCACTAATTGAGAAAATGTTTAGACGCACAAAATAAAGGGTACGAGCCCTAACTTTAAACAAAGGTCGTTCAGGTTCTCAAGGGTCAGTAAGAATGGAGGAAATTATTGAGGATGTTAGAATAAAACTTCTTTCAAATCCAAATTTATTTGCCAGAAATAATGGAATGCAAATGTCAAACTCATCATTTAATGGCAGTATTAAACTTGATTTGAAATGAGATCCTTATAGGACGCACCTTCGGCATTAACTCTTCGAGATTGATTTTCCTCGCTGATAGAGATTTATCCATTGGCTTCTCCATCAACCAGTCAGTTTTGGAACGGAGGATTGTAGTGATTGACGAAGTAGTAAATTTAAGGATAGAAAAATAAATAACCTTAATGTTTGACAGCATGAACCACCGAACAACCCCTCTGAATTACACTTTGACGGCGTTATTTGCAAGGTGTTTCTGTAAGGTACGAGATGCAGGGGTGGCTGTCTTTTGGGTCTGTTGTTTCATGACAATGCTATGAATGTAATTAACTACTTAAACATGATTAATTAACAAATAATTTCGAACTACACTAAAATTGTCATAAAAGAATCATTAGATTTACCGGATTCAAGTTCATGGTTTAGCACAAATGGCGGTGAGAGAAATAATGACAGAATCTTTCAACAATTGTATAGTTGCACTTAAATATTTATAAATATTTAATTGAGCGCCCCCCTCCCCCCCAAATCACCGGATTTAACACGGTGCGATATTTCCTTGTGGGGACTATTAAAGAATAAAGTGTAATCCACCCCGCCTGCAAATGTAAACCAATTGAGAGAAAGAATAACGCCTTAAGTAAATTTGCTCAAAGAGAATCCCCATTTAATCAAAAAAGTTGTGAGAAGAAAAAGATCTAAAGGTCAACTGAGTTGGGATAGAAATTGAGGGTAGGGGAAATAATTCCATAGGAATAAATTTTTGCTTTCATGTATAATGGAATTTCTTTATTATTGGATTTCCATAAATTTATTGTTCGATTAATTTACTTGCATCGCGCAAACGTAAATTTAGTTATCTTCAGTTACATAAATACCGGTTCACTATTATTAAAACAAATTTTATGAAGAGTTTACCATTTTTGTAAACAACCAAAACTGGTTTTACAGATGAAAAGGTCACCACTACTATTCCAATTAAGGTCTTCTATGTATATTTCAATTTAAATTAGTTTAACTCACTACAAAACCTGTTTGTTCACCAGATAACCCAAATTATAATTCTGCGACACACATGATTAATATCCCCCAATATGATGCCTCCATGTGCCAGAATGTTCTTATCTAGATGAAAAATAAGTCGTGTCGAAGTGAAGATAGCGTTAAGCGTGCCATCTATTAAGAGAAGTTTTAAGATCATTATTTATTACGGTCCCTCTCCGTCTCCGCTGAAGGTTTACAATTTACCTTCTTGGTCGTATTACAGGATTGTGTACAAAGTTTATGTAACCCGGTAAATAACATTTATTCGAGAAAAGCAAAGATAATTCATTTTTATTGAAGGAAAGGCCATATAACCGGGGTACTGCTAGGCATAGCGTTATATATTAAATAACCTAAACGAATTTATGTAGTCAGGAGAGACCACATAGCCTACGCATAGCATTATATATTGAATAAATCAACCGAACTTTTGAAGTCATAGAGGAGCACATTGTAGGAAAAATATTTTCGACAGTCGGATTCCTCCCCCTTTCCTCTTTCGTCTCTCTGCCTCTCTTTGTCCGTCTATTTTTTCATCTGTTTGGGTATCCCTTTTCTATTTAAGAAATTGCAGTGAGCGGTGAGAATAGTGTTGTTGAAATTCGATAGTTAAATGGTCCTTGTGCCCCACACTTACTCGTTTTTGCTGACCATTGTATATTATATTAAGGGGGTTATGCCTCCCGCCCCTAATTTGGGTTTGGGGTGGGATTGAAGGATATTTTAGAGGCGTGTGATCGGTAGGGGAGGTCTCTTCAGCCTCTTGGGGTTGGATGGGGTCCTTTAATCAGCTAAAAACTTTCAAACAGTAGAGTGACCAATAAGAGCGGGCACTCGTGTCGTGCCGTGGTTGGGTAGGCAGAATCTTGCAAGGAGATGACCGAGAGCAACCAATGGTCGCAGATAGTCGTGCCGGCGTGTGTATGGTCGCGTTCATTTTATCAACCAGATAGGAAAGATATCGAGGCATTCTTTTCCATTAGTATCCCATATGATCATTGCAAATTAACTTCCCTCCTCTTAAGTATAATATTTTTAAATTATTTCTGAATTAACGCTAAATTAATTTAGGCTCTTTACGGATACAAGGTAATTGTTTGGCTTCCTTATTTTGTAGGGGTGTCACCTTGGCTCTGAAATAAATTACTGGCAGGAAACTTTGTGTTCTTTTCTACGTACTGTAAAAACAATCAAATCCTTTTTAGACTCTAACGTGTGGTTTCTTTTCAAATTAATTCTTATTACCAAACTAATATCAAACATTTATCAACTATTACCAAACATATTATCAAGGTATTACCAAACTTTAACACTTCCTTTACAAATATTCAATTTATCTTTCATCCCTTTAGGCAACTAACTACCAAGTTACTAGAGAATTTGGACCAACCTTGTGTCAAAGCAGCTCTATAAAGGCATTTAACTTTTCCAAAACATTCAATCAGAGGAGGTCGTCTACCTTAAAACTCTTTATTAGCCAATATAGACAAGCCCCTTTACATTGGTAGAGATCGATATTAACAACATAGTCTACACATTGCGTTATATATTTCAATAAATCAACCGGATTTTCGTCATAATATAGACAATATAGCATGCGCATAGCTATATAAATTAAATAAATGCAATGAACTACAGTTCAGGAAATATATCATTTCACACCAAAGGACAGTCCCTTGAATATGCCATCAACATCCTTTATTAATTCAATCCCCTGGCAGGAACTCGGAAAAGGACGTGTTAGCATGATTCGACAAGGCCTTAAGTAGATGAAAATATAAACAACACTAACCCCACCACTACACCTGAGTTGTAGATTATTTGAAACCTAGTCAAAAGTATCATATCTAATGATCTTGGCAAGTTGTTAGACTTAAATTCGCTAAGGGAGAAACAAGAAAGTATTAACTCTAACCTAATTTGGGGGGGGGGGCTTATACCCTAAATTCATAATAAGTAATCTAACAAAAAGTGCGCACAGTTTCTACATTTCCCTTCCTTTGCTTCCATTATATTATTTTTGCTTTTGGGGGGTCGATTTCCAATCGTTGGTCGTAAGAAATCTTTGTGCTTACCTCTAAGCCAAGTAATTATTTAACCGTCAGTAAAATTATATCAAAGAGTCAAATTGATCTCCATACCTGTAAACGGACATCTTTGGGGTTCAAGGAACAGTAAACTAAGGTGCCTAGGATACAGTCAAAATTAAAGGAGGAGGGTAAAATAAAAACAAAGAAACGAAGAAGGTAAAGGAAGAGTTAAAAAATTAAAAAAATAACCGTCGTAACATAACCCATTCGAATCCCCAACCAATGAATTGGACATAATTCATTCACTACCTCACAATTGGCTAAACTACTTAAAAGACTTCATATTATTTTACTTCCAAACTTGTGCTGATCTACATAAGAGGGGTTCATTAAAACCTGAAAGATGCTCAAGACGCTCATATCTTCACCAACATCATAAAATACCCTATCAATGGTAAAGAAAGTGAAAAAGTGATCCAAATTCCGTACTCGGATTCGGATCTGTCCCCATATTTAATCGCCCCCCATCCCTCTCCTTGCCAAAAGCTACAGCACTCAACATCTCAACATAGATTCGTCGAAATGCATTGATAACCTTTCAAGATAACTTGTACACAAACAAGCAATAGTGACAACAGAACCTACACCAAACTCTTGTGCGTAATTAACAATCGTGAAAAAAATCATTTAAATTTCAAGACATCTTTTGTTTATTTTTGTAAAGTATCTATTTGTTTACAGTACAAAAAAAATCAACATTAGCAAACTATAAAAGTATTTAAGGTCCTAAAAAAAATGTAAAATAGAAAGGGGTGGATTTTAAGAAAATGAAAATGAAATCCATTTAGAGTATATTCTTTCAAATGCTTTAGTTTGTTATTTAAACTTCTTTCGCATAACAATTGGGGAGTTTAGGAGTCCCTTGAGGGTCGAATCATTCCTGAGATTCATTTTAAAGAAAATAATATAACAAACTGAAGTGGACAAACAGGTTTGCTTTTCTTTTGGAAACAAATAAGAAAGGAATGAATCGATTATTAAGAAAGTAAAGAATGGAACTTGTTTAATCTAACGAGTAAAGTTAAAGGAGAATTAGAATCATGAGAGATGGAAGTAAATGAGTGGAAAAAAGGGATAGTAATGACAAAAAAGTGATATAGAAAAGTTAGAGAATATCTCATTGAGGAAAAAGAAACCTGAGTCCGAAATGGCCTATTTTAAACTTTAAAGAACAAGTTCGGTCACAGCAAACTCACTCAAAAAGATGTACTTGGACAATCTTCCGGAGAGAAGCATGAACAATCAGGTGAACCAATGCAAAAAATTCATTGGTATCGACAAATCAAACTGTATAGCACCGTGTGGTAATTAGGGGATTCTTTCCCGACTCACACCAACCCGAAAGAGAGAATATGTGAGATCAGAGGTTTTCAACGACCTCAGAAACATATATTGACCCGGTGACTCATTTTCCAGGGGGAGCTATGGCAAAGAGAGAATCAGAAGGACAAATGCGGATAATTAGAGCATTGGTGCATAAGACCGATCCTTAGAAATCTTCCTCCGTACATATAAATGACGGTTGCCTCTCAAACCCTGACGCGGTAATAGATGTATGTGTAGCACACTCTTTGCGTAGTACTGTTCTTCTTTCAAGTTTATTTCTTCCTTTTTTCTACTTTTTTCTCTTAAATCCTTTCTTTTTCTTTAAACTCCTTGTCTAACGGTGTTAAAGAAGACAATTTTTGAGAATTTCGCAAATAGAATACATAGTGTAGAGAATTCAAAAGAAACAAAACGCTTGAATTAGATGGAGAGAAAGTGAGATGAAAGACTGAAAGACAAAAATCAGAACAAAAATAGTGAAATAGAACAAACTTGAGACTGATGAAAATAAGAAATTTCTTGAATTTTAAGGCGATGATAGAGAAAGAAAGAAAAAACAAAAATGAAGGAAGGAAGGAAGGAAGAGAGAGAGAGAGAGAAAGAGAGAGAGAGAGAGAGAGAGAGAGAAAGCGAGAGGGAAAGAGAGAGATAAGAAGAGAGAATGAGGAAGATAAAGTGAGAAAAAGTGAGTCGAATTGTTTGACTGAAGAGAGTATGGTAAACTTCATACCGCAACTAGTCTCGTAAATAAATTCTATGCTCCTATACAGTGGTTTCACTTTCATATATATATATATATATATATATATATATATATATATATATATATATATATATATATATATATATATAGATATATATATATAGATATATTTATACATAGGTACTATTGAAGTCCACAGCTGTGGCAGCGTTATTAATTTTAACTTGTATTTTCTTAATACTTCTTACAAGTTTTTTTAACGGGGTCTTCGAGGCGAAGAAAAAACATCCGCAAATGACATTCTTTATTACTAGACCCTTTTCGACACTGTAAGGTCATCTTCAGTGAATGAACAGAAATGGAATTATTCATTGGACATTGGACATATTAAGACAGAAAAATATAGATTAGTAGGAGAAAGATGAGAGGGTATAGTGGTGAAAGGGGTTTGAAAATTATAGTAAAGATAAGTTTAGTATGAGTTTGAAAGATTTTTGTTCCCTGATGGAAGGGTATATCCAGTAAAAGATAGGTATAGCTTATAGAATAGCATAGTAGGTTAGTTGTTAAGATCCATGGTCATAGGGTATCACTGGCATTGTATAAATGTATACTTAGGTTTTTGATGTCAAAGTTGGTTGGCATTCAAGCCTTTGTAGTGGTTGGGTGTGAGCCCGTCACTACGGTAAGTCAAAATTAGGATTTTTGGTCGTAATTCGTGTTCTTATTTTTGGGTTTGTTATGTGAAGATGGGTTGGTGTCATGTTTCAGTAAGATTTTCTTCGCTTTATGGCTGGCCTTAGATACTACTCTCGCGCTGTAGCGTAGTTGTATTTGGTAGGTGCGTATTTTATTCTCTCTCAAATTTAGCTCCGAGAGGGGAACCTGGTGGGGTTCTCCCCTTGCCGGATCTTTTCTTTCGATACTCGGAGTCAGAGAGAACAATGTAAGTGTCTGTTGAGAATTTTATGAGTCCTCGGAAAAGAGCCTGTTTAACTAGATCTTCTGGAATGTCTGCCGTGTAGTCTCATTTGTACTGTCCGGCCCTTAGGCCTGCAACAATATCAATTGGGCCCGCCTAGTCCGGAAACTGGTTCCATTCGGCAGCATATACCCTCAGGTTAATCATCCTCGAGTAGTAAATGTACCTGGGTTCCCGAGTTTTCGATGACGAGGTCCTACTTGGTCGACGTGTCTGCGAGGCCTTTTAAGGGCGAGGCCTATGCTCCACCTTATTGGGCCTAACAGCCTAGGCTTCCTCCCGTTCGACTCGTGAAACTGTTTGAGTTTTCTCTGTTGTGTGTGTGTCGGTGTGTTTGTTTAGAGCATTCTGCCGGACAGCCATAGCCTGGACTCGAGGATCCCGTTCAAGGGCATTACTCGAATCCTTGGCTTTTTGACCGCTCTTCTCGTTTTGCGGATGGAGATTTACTTTAAGGACTCCATTCGAGGGAGGGTTTTGAGGAAACTACATTTCCTTCATGCTGTTTTTTACGAGCATGGTGTTCAACCCCTTCTCAAAGGTACCAGGCTGGGTTAGGTTGGCAATGTGCGAATAGTAAATGCAACATTACTTTGGTTGATTTTTCGTTCTCAATTTGCAGTATAGTAGGCTGTGGGGCCACACTACTTTCTGCGACCGCTGCCTTCGCAACCTTCCCGTAGGTGGCATTAACTTTCCTATTTTCCTTTTTTTTTGCTCTTTTCTTTTGCTGATTTGATTTGTTTCTTTTTGACGGGACACACCATAGCCATAATCCTATGTGGAAATCGGGAGGGCCAAGTATTTGGGCGTGTGTATTTGTATGTGAGGGTGTGTGTTTAGGGATCCGTTATGAAAAAGAAAATTTATGTGGGGAAAGTGAAAAAGAAACCCTCTCCAATGAACAATACAAGCACTTTACCTTGAGGAAGCGAAGAAGGGCTTACTTCTTTTCCCTCAACTAGCCTTCAATGAGGCCAGTCAAGGAGAAAAAAGTCACTTTCGAACGTATCACCACTGATAATTATTCCGGTCACACACAACAATGCGGTTTTCGAAAACAAAATACCTCATTCGAATGGAAAATTCAGGTCAAATTTTGCCCAAAATTTGACTTTACAGCACAAGTATATAAGAGATCAATCCAAGCGACAAGCGCAATGAATGGAAATGGAATTATTCACAAATTGCTACATTATATATACTATTTCTATGCGAACATAAGTATTACAAAAATTGGACAATCATGGCGCGGGAAATTTTTAAGGGAAAACTAGGCGCTACAAGAAATATTAAATTGTAAGGCTCAGATTGTTTGACTACGCTTTCCACACAACACTCCTTTCTAATACCACGAATGATGCAGGAAGATACCTGGCCGGTGCCCTACTGCGTTATCGCTGCGAGCACATCGGCCCGGCCTTGCCCATATTCTTCGGTCCTCGCGGAGGAACCACGTATCTGGAAGTGGTCTTCCGCAACAACCACGCTACACGTTTCTATATTCACATCTCACGGAGTCCTCACGTACTCTCAGACCACATACCGATATGCCTTATCATATCCACTTCTCCTATATTCATACCTACACCACCTCTCTTCGACTTCAAAAACACGAACTGGGAAGAGTTCAAAAGACACATAACAGAAAACACGCCACAAAACCTCGACCTGGACCACACCAATCCATATCTGTTAGACGACCACTGGTGCTCAATCTTGAACACTATAACTGCAGTACGCGAACTAAACACACCACGCAAAACCTACACATGTATTAAACCCTTCACATATTCCATACACACTCAGAGACTCATCACACAGTACAACAATATCTACATCGGAGGCCCACAACAACACAACGTCACTCACCTACCTGCCCGCATCCCACAGTGCGTGCGAATAGATAGGAACCGATAGTGGCGAGAGGTCGTCCGCATCGCAGACGACATTCATTGCTAGGCACCTATCCACTCAAACACATCACCCTCCAAGTAAATAACCAAACACTCACAGGCACCAACGTCATCCTCGACGCATTTAGGTCCCACTGGGACACAGTACACACACACAACCCACCCAAACAACACGCGCAAGAGCACTTCCAGGAAGTCCAGGAGTGGTCTCGGGCCCACGCTCACGAGCTAAGGCCGGCCCCCCTGATAAGAATGAAGCTGTTCGACAACACATCTACACTGACCACTCCCATCACCGTCGAGGAAACAAACAGTACATTAAAAAAAAAAAAAACGCGCACGCGTTTTGTATATATATATATATATATATATATATATACAAGGGGTCTTAAAAGTTTTGGGTGCAAAATGCAAAATCAAAGAAATATTTATTAAAAAATAAAAACACAAATGTCAACATAGTTTCCATTTAAGTCACTGCACTTCTGAAGGCGATTTTACCATCTGACAAGTCCTTCTCTGAAGAACTACTGGCTTTTCGAATTCCACCATGTTTTGACTTTACGTTTTGATTCTTCAATCGATTGACATTTTGTTTCTTAAATGTTCCTTAAACTTAGGAAACAAGAAATAGTCCACGGGGGGGGCAAGATCAAACCTATAGGGTGATTGAGGTATGATTTGCCATCGAAATTCCCTCAAAGTTTCTCTTGTTAACCGTGAAGAATGGGCTGGAACATTGTTATGATGGAACATGACACTTTTGTACAAACTGATCATCCCACAACGCTTTCGGCACCCAACGGGCATAAAGCTTTCTGAGACCAAGATTCTCTGTTAAAATTGCATATACTGATCCTTGTGAAATATCAACTTCTTTCGCAATAAATTCAACGCTGATCCTAAAATCTTTATCCAGAAGTTTTTAACGGCGGCCACCTTTTCTGCATTGGTTGATGTGGATGGTCTCCCTTCTCTCTCGTCCTAATTAAGGTCTTCTCTTCCTTCTTTGAAACATTTCATCCACCTCAAAACAGTGTTTCTTTGCGATGTAGACTCACTATAAGCATGCTGCAAAGACTCGACGATACGAGGGGCGGTCAATAAGTTTTGCGAATCGGTAGGGCAAAACAGAGGATTGGGGATGGCTGTTTGTGGGGGGTGTTAGGACAAGTTATAACAAGTCATGACTTGCAGCCACACGCTCCTGCCTCGTCTATTTAAGAAGCAGTAGCTGTTCGCCGATCGTCAGTCACAATTTTTTCAACAATGGAGAAGGTTAAGCACCGTGCAGTGATCAAATTTTTTACCAAGGAAGGCAAGAATGCACAAGAGATCCATGAACGCATGGTTGCAGTGTACATCGACACCGCCCCTTCCTATGCAACCATTGCTCGCTGAAATAGAGAGTTCCACCATGGTTGTGAGTCCCTTGAAGATGACCCCCGTCAAGGACGCCCATCAGGCGTGACCAATGAGGACAATGTGCCCCGTGTGGAGAAGATGATCCTCGAAAATCTACGGTGAAGATCGAATAAATCGAGCGATAACTTGGAATATCACATGGAAGTGTTATCAACATGATCCATGACAATTTGGCCATGACAAGGTCTCTGCCCGTTGGGTCCCTAGAAACCTCACGCCCCATGATCGACTCCAACGTCTTCAAAGTTCGGAGGAGCTGCTGCTCCTATACAACCAAGACCCCGCCGGCGGGATTCGAGTCACGCATAGTGACTCGTGGGTGATGAAACGTGACTCCATCACTGGGATCCCGAGACCAAGCTCGAAGGCATGACCTGGAAGCACAGGGGCTCTCCGACTCCCATCAAGTTCCGAACCCAACCCTCAGCCGGGAAGATCATGGCCACCATCTTCTGGGATTCTGAGGGAGTGTTGATAGTGGACTATGCGCCTCGTGGAAGGACCATCGCAGGGCAATATTAGGCCGAGGAACTGACTGGGTTGAAGAAGTGCATCCGTCAGAAGCGGCGCGGAAAGTTGACATGCGGTGTCCTGCTCCTCCAGAGTTGCACAAGCTGCCCTGCGCGAGTGCGGATTCAAGGAGCTCAACCATTCCCCTTACAGTCCAGATCTGGCCCCTAGCGAATACTTTTTATTCCGCCAGCTCAAGGCTGCACTGCGTGAACGCCGGTTTAGGGACGATGAAGATTTCCAGCTCGCCGTCCAGGAGTGGATTGAACAGCAGTCGGGAGATTTCTGGTTGTCGGGAATTCGAAGCCTCAGGGACAAGTGGCGCAAATGCATTGAAGTCGATGGTAGTTATATTGAAAAATAATCAAACACTTTTCCTCATATCTCGTTTTCTTATATCCGAATTGCAAAACTTATTGACCGCCACTCGTAGAAGGGAAATTACCACCAACTTTTTTAATAATTTGACAACAGCTCTGATTTCAAAGGTTTACATTTCCATGGAAAAAAATAACTAATTTCTTGTAAGCAGTCAATTACTACTTGAAATGCGCCAAAGGAATAAATGACGGTTTTGCAGGTTCAGCACAAACCAAAGATATGATCAAAAGTGTTTTGCCTTAAAATTTTATTTCCGATAATCTTTTAAATTAAAGATTTGTACCCAAACATTTTGAAGACCCCTCATATATATATATATATATATATATATATATATATATATATATATAGATATATAGATATATATATATGTATATATATATATATATATATATATATATATATATATATATATATATATATATACATATATATATATATAGAGAGAGAGAGAGAGGGAGGTAGGGAGGGATCGAGAGACCAGAAAGAGAAATAGAGAGAGAGAGAAACTCCTTCTGAACTAGGACCAGCAAAGAATCTATGGTCCACTGATGGCCAATACGAGAGCTAAGATCGACAATACTACTTCAGCCTCGGGAGTAGAATCCATGAATTTAATAATTGTAAGTCCATCAGATACACACTTATCTACGAGTGTACCTTCATATCCTGCAATTCTAACACCGTACACACTAATCACGAGTTACCTTCATGTCATGCAATTTCTAACACGTACACACCTATCTATGAGTGTACCTATTACTGTACAATTTCTAATATGCATACTGCTTCACGCACTCAAATAGTTGATAGGAACGATCTCATCTCTGTCGCAGCACGGTGTCTGAGGGTGTTGAAAAGAATAATAACAGAAAAGCCAGAAAGGGAATATGGAAAATATAGTTAGATTCATGCACTATGACGACGAACAGCTAGCATCATTGGGGGAAGGAGGGGCTAGGTCACTTATGTATAAATACTCATCCTGATTTTATAGAGTGATATTCCTTCGTTCTCCTACTAGATTACAGTTATATGCGAATAATACTCATCCTGTTTGTTAGTAAATATATTAACCGACGTAATTTCATTACTCGGTCGGGTAGGCTTTCCACGTTTGCGTGATTCTATAGGTAAAAAAATTTATGTTATGTCATTTGTGAATCACTTGTTGACTAATTTATATCCAGCGAGTGATTCATGTTGGGAAAACATTTTAAGATTTTAAAAACCTCTATCAGTTGGCCACGTAAACGTCTAAGGGCAAGGGCTAATAGGTTTAGGCACCAAATTCTTTCTTCATAGGGTTCCTTTTCAATGTCTACGAACTCCAAGAGTTAGCACCCATATGATAATTTGATTTTAGACTTCTGTATCCTTAGTGATTGATTGAAATTTACGTATGTTAAAGTTCATTTACCACTTATTTGTCCACTCTTCAAGTTTGTTTAGAACTCGCTGCAGTCCCACAACATCTCATCTTGCTGCAACACTATTTCCTATCTTGGTGTTTCCCATGAACTTAAAAGTTGTACTTATTTAACCGTCATTGAGGTCGTTTAAACACACACATACACACACACACACATATATATATATATATATATATATATATATATATATATATATATATATATATATATATATATATATATATACATATATTATAAACAATAATAGGCCAAGAACTATCCCCTTGTGGGGTTCACTGGTTACTGGAGTGCATTCTGACCTTATCTCCTTTATGACTACCCTGTGAGTGATCGGCGAGGCAGTGTTTAATCCACTTAAGAATTTTCCTCCTAATTCGTTGGATTTAATTTTAATTAAGAGCCTCTCAAGCGGTAGCCCATCAAATGCTTTTTGAAGGCCGAGGTAAATTATGTCTACTGCTCTGTTATTGTCGTAGATGTAAATCATTTGGTGAAAGAAATCTAAGAGATTTGTTAAACGTGATCTTTCTTTCTAAATCCATGCTGATTTGGGGAGATTAAGTTAATAGTCTCAAGGGAAGATACCATGCTCTATCTAATTATCGATTCTAAGAATTTATTTTTCAATTATCGACGTAAGGCTAATAGGAAAATGTTACTAGGATCGGAACTGTCCCCCTTTTTAAATACCGATGTGATATTAGCTCTCTTCAACTCACCTGGGACTATCCCGTCACATCTAGAACGATTAAAGATCAGGCTCAGAGTTTGACTATTTTTCTTTTAGATTGCCTAAGGTGCCTCTGGCCCGAATGCCCTCAATTGTTTCATTTTATTTATAAAGCTAGTACTTTCGCATTTGCTTATGGTCGTCTCAGAGAGCAGTTTATTATCGGTTAAAACGATTTCCTCAATTAATGTGTTTAACTGTGTCATGTCCTGAACAGTAAAGACGCTTACGAAATGATCGTTTAGTATCTTAACAGTTTCTTCCACGCTATCTGATAAAATCAAAATTTATCGTTAGTACTAATATCTGTAACTCTGAATACATATACCCCGTGCGTTCGTATTTAAAAAATCAACTATCCCAATCGTGGGTCAGTATACGATCCTTAAAAGGTCAAAGTTAAATGTTTCGAGCAGTGGAACAAGTTGGAAGCTGTCATTTACGGATAAGCTTGCCATATATAATCGTGTTGTGGTCGCATTCACCCGTCTTCGATATGTGTTGTAACTCGCTCGATTTGCATCGTAACGATGGTTTGTTTTTTTGGCATAAAATATCATCAATTTCGCTTCCTAAAGAGTTTAGAATTTAGGCTCTCAACCACGGCGCTCTGCCTTGATTACATTTTTTTCCTACATGTTTGACATAATCGGAATCTATCGTTAGCACCACTCAGTGTAACTTTGAATACATATATCCTGTGCATCCTTATTTAAAAAAATAAGCTATCCTAATCGTGGGTCAGTATACGCCTACGAAAAGGTCAAAGTTACATGTTCCAAACAACGGAACAAGTTGGAAGCTGTCATTTATGGATACGCTTGCCTTTATATAATCGTGTTGTGGTTACTATTCACCAGCGGCTCCCAAACTCGGATGTTTTGCCCTAAATTTTCATCCACAGTTATAAATAAATCAAGGATATTACGGCCCCTCGTTGGTTTCTCAACCTTTTGATAAAGGAAATTAACCTGGATAAAGAACATTAGTCTTTCTCCCTTCCTCTCGATGTGCTTGCTATGAAACACGATTATATGAAGGCAAGCATATCCGTTGTTTGAAACATGCATCTTTAACCTTTTGAAAGAATCAAATCTCCGCATATGATTGTTATGTTTCTTCTAATGATGGAAGAGAGACAATAAAACAACTTCCTATCCTCTCCTTCAATTCGGGCAGGCGTTCGGTAAACGTTTACGATGTTAACCTTAGCAGCTTTATCATTTACTAATTCAACTACTAAGATTTCATTTTCCATCTTTTCATAATTTATGTCAACCTTACTTGAGATTATATTTGTTTTAGTATAAATTAGCCCCCCTCCCTCTTGATCGTTTCCTATCTTGATTGCAAACACTATAACTGCCAATTTCGAATTCGCCTTTAAAGCCCCTTAGAGGGATATTAAGCCATGTTTCTGTGATGAGAATAATGTCAAAGTCTTCCAATCTGAATAACGCTTTAAATTAGGGTAATTTATTTATTATGCTTCCTGCATTTGTGTAGAGGCAGTTAAATTCATTTCTTAATTGACGCGACCATTTCTCGAAGGGTCTGATCATTTCCCTGAGGCCGATTCTAACGCGTATCGGGGGACAAGAGCTTTATTGTGTTTGGTTCAGCCGAATCTCGGGGGCAAATGCTTTCCGTACCATAAAGATCACGCGTACTTTTAGCGATAAGTATTGCCAATCGTGAATTATCTAGTTCGTCAAAATGAATGGATTCTTTATGAAAAAGTGTTGGTTGATCTTAAAAACGATTTTGAAAGTTAGAAAATTTAACCCCATTACCTAATACAAACGTTGTCGGCATTCATTAGTATAAATCGACTTCATTCCCAGACTCGCGTTTAATCGTGGAATAATCTTAATTACCCCTACTTTATTCACTTGAGTTTTAGACCATCTGATTAGATCCCTGGCTCGATATACTATTTCGTTTGGGGTTGTGTCGAATTGATGAATGTCGCTCTATAAACGAGGTTAAGGATTTCACGCTCAACATTCTACCCGTACAAATTTATGCGACCGCCGCGAAAACAAACTTTCCCACGCTTACTTGGTTTACGTGTTTTAAATTATCTATCCTAAACTTTAGGAATGAGTGACCGATCAGGATGCTTTCTGTTCCTGCTTGATTGCGGTCAATAATGCGAAAGGGGTAAGCGGAAAATATCAAAATGCTCCAAGGACTTCATTGGTGTGGCCTCGTTTCTGAGAGTGCCAAATAGCGATTCCTAGTGGGCAGATGAATTAATGATATGCGTTTGTTCACTCACTATCTCATAAGTATTATTTCTCTTTATACGACCGGATTCTCGCCTTTTGAGGGGATTTTTCCTACCCCGCCACTCATCAACGGCTGTCCGAATCCCGTTTACCATCTCGTCAAATTCTCTCTTTGAGTCGGTAAAACCTTTCAATGCAGCGTGTAGCTCTAAGTCTAATTTCATCTATCATGTTTGCAAGTTTTACTTCGAAGGCCTCATTTAGTGGGAAAAACCAACATATTCTAACGTTATCACAGCTAATAGGTACATAAATTTCACTATTAAAAGAAGATCCACAATTAACACAATCAAATTTGACGACAGGCATAATAATCTATGAGATTTTACTATGTCACCGAGGAATTGGGAGTTTCTAGTGACATGGAAGCGAATGAACTAGTCTCGGATTGTTATTATATTTATCCGACTCTTGTTGATTTGTTATGTTATAATGGACGAGAGCTTATGGACACAACATAAATGGAGGGTAGTGATACTGTATCCAATTAAGGAAAACACGATTGGAAAATTTGTTCGGAGCACATATAGAAAAAGAGAGAGAATATGCATGTGAGAGAGAAAGTAAGATGAAGGAAATAAAGTGAGCGAAAGCGAAAGAGAGTATAGAGATACAGAGAAAGAGAGAATAAAGAAAAAAAGTGAGAGAGAGATGGAAAGAAAGAGTGAGAGGGGGGGGAGAGAGAAAGAGAGAGAGAGAGAGGAGAGAAAGAGTGGGGAAAGAGAAAGAGGAAGAAAGAAGAGAGATAGGAAAGAGAAAGAAAGAAAAAAAAAGATAAAAAGCAAGAAGGAAAAAGGTTGTATGAAAATAAAACCTTTCCTCTTCCTCTTTAAGATGACCACAAAAGAAGTGTTCGGTAAGTCGGAATCACATAATGGTATAATCGGGGAAAAGAACCGGAACAAATTGCTCCGAAACTTAGGATTAATGGTTGTAAAAGTTTTAATGTTACTAAACTACTTTTTGGTCCTAAAGTCTCGGAAATTTGATAAAATACGTTGGTATATTTTTGAAATTACTTCTTCAGCCTCATTTGCTTTTATAGCACGATATTAAATGGGGTCAAAATAATGTAGCAAAATTATTCATGAAAAATTAAATGATTAATTCAATGAATTATATATATATATATATATATATATATATATATATATATATATATATATATATATATATATATATATATATATATATATATATATATATATATATATATATATATATATATATATATATATATATATATATATATATATATATAATTTGAAGGATGAACGAAATGACGTATAAAGGAAAATTCATTTCATTTTCTGGATACAACGTTTCGGGTGAACTTTTCACCCATCTTCGGGTACTGGAAAATACAATTCGTGAAATAGAAAAACAATTTAAGTTAGAATTAAACTGATAATCAAAATGATGAATATATGGAAAGTATTTAATGTTTATTAAAGGGGGGGATAGCGAGAAATTTACAGGTAATTGATATTTCCGGATTATTATGTTACGAGTTAAGAATTAGCGATTGGGGAAACACAGGAAACATATCGAGATAAACCAACCTTAAACAATCAACCGTTACAGGATAACTGGGGAGAAAGGGCGATGAGCGAAAGAAGAAAGAGAAGGTTAGGAGGTTGGTAATATATTTGTTTAGAGTAGAAGTAGTGGGTGAGAAGAAGAATCGGAATTTAAGGAAGGAGAAAGGTATTTAATATACATGAATTCAAGAATCCTTAATGATATGGGATCAGGGGTGGTTTTTAAGATTTTAAAATCGTCCGTTGTGATTTCAGTTTTACAATTAATAGAGTGAAGCCTAACAGGTGAGAATTCTTTCGTAGAGAGAACCTTCCCTGTCGTGTGGCTAACACCCAAATGGGAAAAGTACCTCGCCTTCAGTGAGCGCACCGTACTGCCTATATATATATCCCCAGTTTACAATTGGAACAAGTAAACTCGTAAATAACGAAGCACTTCACTTCAGGCGGGATTCTGTCATTACAAATAAAATATAATTCTATGTGGTGTTTATTTAGTTTAGTTCCACTCTTGATAGAGCCATGAATAAGATCACACTAGAGTAATTCGTCTATTCGATTTACTAAGCACACATAAAATCTATCAATCGCACTTAGGAGCAGAGTTGCTGTGAAAGTTTTTTTTTTAATTTGGTCATCTGACGACTGCTATTCAAAACTTCACGAAAAAACAGGAGAACAAAAAAATGAACAAAAAACAAACGAAGAGACAAGAAAGGAGCCCGTACCGGAGTGGGGGATAGGCCCACCTGCCTTCGACACAGAAAAAGGCAATCAACAAGATTGAAAGTCAAATAAAATGAAAGAGGCCAGACTCTTCTAAAAAGACAGAGAAGCCACAAATGGTGTACACGAAGTCGTCACGAGTGCAATGGACGAGCGATAGTGTCCCTGCTCATCACGATGGTGTCCCCGCTCATCAAGATAGCGGAAAAGGTAACCTGAGTGATACAATTCGAAGACGACAGAAAGCGACGTGAAGCCATGGCGGCATTTGGGTTAGGTTCAAAGAAATTGTCGCGACGTAATTGCTCGCAACTTTAGGCCCCCTTCAGCTGTCTCCTCTGTTCTTTGCTTAATAACTCGCAGGGCTGCCCTGATGCCTACCATGTACTCGGTGTGAGGAAGATTCAAACGTTGGTTCGATCGCCCAGTCCTATCGAACTCATTGGCCCCCTCATCGGTGCGCTCATTACTCTCAATCTTCACATGTCTAGGAACCCAGCAGGAGATAATCTCGAATCCACCCCGGTCGCGGCAACCGTGGTGCCATGGATACCGTCAACCAGAGTGTGTGGAGATTTCAACACTCCGAGAACACTCAAGGCACTTTGTGAGTAGCTAAAGACCATAATCCGGTCTCCGAACCGGGCACGATGCGTATTCTGCCGTACCGATCAGTGTATTGCTTCTAGTTCAGTCGTGAAGGCAGTTGCAGCGCCTGATATGGCCCCGGTGACTTTAAACAGAGGGGATACTGCGTGGAAACCGACGCCCTCTTGGGATTAGTGCAATCCATATACACTGGCATGGATCAAGCGTTACACGATGTGTACTCCAAAAAATACCGAACACAATACTCCAGGCGCTGTAGAAGCTTTGAGGCAGAGGCGTGGCGACAAATATTCAAAGCTGATACTCTCCAGGGGGATTCCTTGACAGAACCAGAGAGGCCACTGGACCGATAGCTAAACCGTGCACTAGAAGGAATTCCCTAGCAAAAACCCAAAGGACTATGGGTGTGAATGGCGTCTCTCGGCAGTAGAGGCACCATCGAATCGGCTATAGCCGCAGAGAAAGCCGTTTGCAACTGAGGGAGGTGCCTGGCTCGCGCGCACCGGCACATAATGCACTCTGCAAGGCGCAGAACATACAGCTTCTCCCAAGCATAAACAAGTAGGCTATTAATAGGAAATCCGCGGAAGGCACTGGTTGCCAGGCGGAGGACGATGTGGTAGATTGAGTCCACCTTCCGATACACGCTCGGCTGCGGTTGCATAAAACACCCAGCCTTAGTCTAGAACAAAGGCCCATAAAAAACAACGTAGGAGCTCTATCATCACACCAGGTGATGAACGTTACAGAACGAAGAATGTCCATAGGGCGGGTACAAGAGAACAAAATGCTTCGAATGTGAGCCTCCCAGGAAAGCATCGGTTGAAAACAAGACCAAGCAATCGGTGCGAATCTACTGCTTTCATGCAAACCCGTTAGGAACAATTCCCGGTCTGGGTAGAGGCTTGGATGGCGGCACAAGTGCATCACTGTAGCATTGACCAAGGAAAGCCCAAACCCGTGCGCTTCGGCATAACGAGAGATGCCGTTCAATGCCTGTTGGATTCAACCCTCCAAAATTGGTATACTGTTGATGTTCAGGGTAATGAGTGGGACACTTAGGACATTTTCCTCTAGGGCACCTTCTTCCTGCTTCATTAGGACAGAGGGTGCTTCCCTCACTAGTACGTGGAACCGACTATCCCGCAAAATCTCCGAAATAAAGAGTGGGAGGCGTACTATCGTGGGAGATGTGGTAGGTCCATTGCCCGACTTTTGTTTCAGGTTTTGGTGAAGGAGGGAGGACAAAGCTGCCTGGAAGCAGTGTAGGTCCCACGTCTTTTGCTGAGGTCTGACGGTTCTTCCTCCCCCTCCAGGTGAAATATATAAGTAGAGGTTGATGAGCGATTGTAAACGGCCAATAGTGAATGCACGAAAGAAGTTCAGCTGGACGTAAAACCAGGTACGGTATGAGTGAGTGAGGGAGGGAGGGGGGAACGTAACACCTTGAAAACAGCAACAGGGACGTAACTATGTGTCCCTTTTTTTAGCTCCTTTGGTCCGCTGCTCTTGTCCGTGAGTGAGGAGAGGAAAGAAATCGCGCACTAAGCCATCGGTGTGGGGTACAATTAAGGGCCACAGCCAACTGTCCCCTTGGTCTCCCTTGAGAGAGATAGACCGACCGCTCGAGTGCACTTTCTTTCCCGCCCCACGCTCAGGGAGAGTGAGTGAACTGTCCCATAACGGGCAAAAACGCCCCGGGGCAACCTTTAGTAACCATTAAACTAACTGAGCCGGCTCAATTGGGAGGATTTGTGGTGGCCACGAGCGTTGGAGAGAGAGAGGTGGAGAAAAACATTGGTGCTTTCGCAAACCAGTTGTTTAGTAATTGTTTATATTTATGGTGTTGCGCCTATATTGACCTTGTATACATTTTGTGTTGCGCATATTGAGGGAGGTTGAAGTGGGAGCACCTATTTGTATATATTTTTTGTTGTACGTTTTTCTCATATATTTTTATTGTTGGGTAATTAATTGTATTGGGTGGTGGATAAATTTATGTTATTTGAATAAAATAAAATAGGTATCTGTGTATTTTGTCTCCTTCCGATTTGACAGGCGTCTCATGAGTGAGTGATTGGGCCTTGTGGTTTCCGGGACCAACCGCTACAGAAAGACTCCCTGTTACCTTATCGCCATGCCGTATCATATGCATTCTTTAAATCGAAAAACACCGTGGTGAAGTGATGTCTACGAAGGAAGGCCTCACAGACGGCATTTACAGAAGGAGCAGAGCATCCGACACGGATTGGAACTTTGGAAATGCAGGTGGCTTTCGCCTTCCAGGAAAAATTCTAATCAAATATTTACCAATTTATTCACATCGACTTGCACTTACAAAAGGATGGAGAGAATGGGCGGAAACCGGACGGGGTAGAGTGAGCTCTTTCCAGGTTTGCGAAATGTAAGCACACTAGCCATTCGCCAGGACATCGTCCGAACTAGGCTCCGTGTCCACGTACAAAGGAAGAACGGAACAAAACTCACTCAATGTAAACCTGTCGTTAGAGGGTTCGTACGTCGGTGTCCACGTACGAAGTTAGAACGGAACAAAACTCACTGAATGTAAACCTGTCGTTAGAGGGTTCTTTACCATTTAATGCTGGTGGGACGCATCTCGGCTAGAAAATGATGAAAAAGGAATTGCAAAAGATTCCGCTACGGACGTGGGATCCGAGATTGCATCTCATAGCGATTATGTTGCGGAGAACAACTCAACGGCCTCATCCACTGACTTATGTAAACTTCTCGATTGGGACAGAGAATTAGGTTGTATGCTGAAATGAGTATCAACACACACTCGCGCTAAGCATCACTCAGCTGACAGCGGTCCATAAAATGATATCTGAATGGGAAAGTGATCAATACAATAAAGTTCAACGTCTACCCTCCATCCAAAATCAATCTGTGATTTGGGGCAAGATAGGGAATCGATCAAGTAGTCTCCCCAGAGGAGGTGTATACCGTTTAAATCCCCAAGCAGTAGAAAGTTTCTCAGCAACCGTGCTACTATGGTGGTAGTTCCTAGGGGCGAAGTCGGCTGACGGTGGAAGGAACGCATAAATAATAGTATACCTCTTATCCATGTGCAGCTGCACTGCTACTTCCCGAAAGCAGGTATTTAAAGCAAAGAGAAGAACGGAGAGATGGCAGGTGTAAATCACGCATCCTCTTGCCCAGCCCTCATCCCGTGGTGATGAAGTTGCAAAAATTATACCCCAGGAGGGTGGGCAAGGGGCACGCGCCAGAAAAGTTGTCCCGCACAAAACAGTCAACGGGGAACGGGTGGAGCAATTCCCCGCAGCTCCTCTCAGTTGGGGAGGAGGTGCGTTCTTTTCTTGTGAGTTCTCTGGGTCCTGAGCCGTTGAAGGTGAAGCTTGCCCACCCTCCTCCAAGGCATCACGAGTCTCATTTGATGTACTTTTGTCATCTTCTCTGGCCAACGAACGAATCTCCATAGGGTAATAGAGAGGGCAGACACGCCGACTCCCTAAAAACTAAGTGCAGGACTGTAGGACTACCGAACTGTGGAGGCACGGACCAGCGTGCACTGATATCCCTTGCCTCACTAAGAGGGTTGGCCTTATCGATCCGTTCCCAATTTTGGGCCGCCTGTCTTCTCTTTTGGCAGTCTCCTGTGATAGTAAGACTGCGGCTGGTATGGAGTCGCCCGAGAGCGCCTACACAAAAGTGGGTGAGGTATAATCCACTGCACTTGTAGGCCTAGGAGAAATGTAAGCCTCTTCTCTGCTAGAAGAGGTTTAAAAAGGCCCCTGAGAAAGCACGGGTGGGAGGCACCTCCTTTTAAGCGGTGAAGCTGCCTGAGAGTGGCTCTAAAGATGAAAAAGGATAGCCCCTTTTTTGCTTACGGAGGTTGAGAGTGGAGCCCCTCCACCAGTCGAAGAGGTGCCTCGTGTTAACTCATCCTTCCCAAATTCTATAGAGGGCGAGGCCACGCTTGGGAGCGGATACACAGGCGCATTCGAACTTGGGCCTTGTATTGTCACCATAATCTAGAAAGGGACAAAAATGAGACATGGAAGTAAATACAATGACCCCCCCCCCTCCAATTACTTGAGACATTAAGAATTTAGTCCTCATAGGATAAGAATGCGTTCATTTACACATAATCGGTGTCGGTCCAGCGGAGATGAACATTGCTAATCCGGCCAGCCATTCAGGCGAAATTGTCCTAGAGCTTTAGCCATAAAGGATGCTGCTGAGATCGCCACCTTATATAATATGTACTTACCCTAGCCGGCGGCTTTTGTCCCTCGCAGAGGGTAGGAACCTTCCGGTATCCACTGACACTCGATTAAGGCTCATAAGAGGACTAAAGTGCGACGGGCAGCCAGAACTTCTGTGGGTAGGAGAGCAAGTGCGAAAAGGGGTTAAGAGGGTATGTAATAAAGAGAAGTAGAGATAGGCAGGTCTACAAACGAGTAGGGTGGGTAATCACCTATCATTATCATACCCTGGTGTTAGATGATCCCAGCATGGTATGCAGTCCACCAAGACACCATGGCTACCGGACCGAACTCTCTCCATCCAGGTGGTAGCAGTCTCCCTCGTACAAAATGGGGGTAGAAAAGGTTAAGGAGATAGCCGTAATAATAAATATTATTATTAAGTAATAATAATAATGATACACAATATTAATGATAATTAATAATATATAATCATAGTAAATAATAAGAATAAATAATCATAGTAAATACTAAAAATAAATAATCCCAATCAATAATATAAAAATATTACTAAATACTACTACGACTAATAATAATAATAATAATAATAATAAGGTATATTAGTGCTAAGAAGGGGCGAGGGAAAAGCGCACCAACAACTTTCCAGGCCCATCAGAGAAGTCACATGATCCCAGCCACGGGTTTCCCTAATTTGCAGTCAGGCCAGGAAGATGTACAGCTCCTCCAGGTACCAAGGGTAACAGGCTAAATAGGGTACCCCTCTGCTGGGTAAGTGTGAAAGGAAGTAAAAGAATCTTTTGATACAAATAAGTAATATCGAGGTAAGGTGTCTATAGTAGTATATCTAAGATTCCACCCTCACTTTTTTGAATAGGAATATTCATAACAAGTTTCCAAAAAGTAAATTTTGCAAAATCTAAATTTTGACTTAATTTACGCATAGTAATTAAATACTGGTAACACATTTTATAGCTTCTGTGAGTACTCATAAACTCGGACCACAAGAACTAATCACAAGAACTTGATATCCAATGTTTGTCAGAGCATACATAGAATGGTAGAAAGACAGGCACAAAGACAAATGAAAAAAGGTTGGCACAAAAATGCATCGTATAAATTTGAAAACAATACAGAGAAAACAAAGTACATCTCTGCCTAAAGTTTTTTTTTTTAAAGTGGTAGAATTAGAAAAAAAAATAAGCGTGCTTGAAAATTATATAGGAAAATAAATCATTTCTAGTGCAAAGAAACGGTAGAATGTATATTCTGTACTCGACTCAGTTGTGAGCAAAGCGAGGGCAGGATTAACTGAGAGTAGCACATTCCTTTAACTCTACGGATTTTGAACAGTTGTACTCTCCAGTGAGGCTAACGTATGAAGGCTAGAACTAAATATGGTGTGCAATTGTGTAAATAGACTGCAATTAGGTGACCGAAATTTAAGAGGTGAAACTGTGAATAGTTATAGTATATATGGACCATGGAATCGTATATATTAGTGAAGCTGAGAAAGAGTTCTGGAATAACGTGGAAAGAGTAGTGATTAATATTTGGAACGGAGATCAATATGTGACAGTGTTACATATCAAATAACGATGAGTTTAGCCTCATTTGTCGGTAATTATAATAGAGGGAAAGCGGTAGTTTGATTTTCTAAGAAAAACTTAGGTGTGGCAAACAAGCTCTTTTATCATAAAGATGTAGAAAGTACCCACATGTTCGTATGAGACTGTTTGAGCTGCTCCTTACTTGAAAGAATATGCACAGGGCTGCGATTTTATGCCATTTATGTGAATTCTGCCTATCTGCCTACCTGACCACAAGATTGTTTTGGGCGTTAAATTGGTTGGTGTGTTGAAGAAGACTTAGAAGTCGGTCGGGAAGAAGGAAAAAAGTGAAAGATTGTTGGATCAGCAAAAGATGAGATAAGAGGTGTTATTTGCATGCTGAATTCATGGAGCTCATGAAACCCGGTTAATGTGTCAATGGAGAAGCGCTTTTGGATGGTGTGCTGAGAGATGTAAGAATGTGAGTGAGGGATATGAACAGCGGGAGGGGTTGAGAAAGAGTCGCAAGTGACTACATCTCACTATATCGGTCGGTCACCGGTTTGCTTCTTCTTTTTTTTAATCACATTGTAATTATCCGGCCGATTCTAACCGAATTTGAAACCCTTATGTTGTTTTACATTCTCTTTGGAATTCTATAATTGCCAAAGTCTTCCCAAGATAATTAGCCCAGGAATTATGTTGTTTTGACAGTAACATCATAACTCTTCGGCCGATTCTAACGAAATTCAAAACCATTATGCTGCTGTACCTTCTCTATCGAATGATATAATTCCCAAAGTCCTCCCAAGGTTAGCCCAGGAATTATCTTTGGGTGGTAATAACATCATAACTATTCGGCCGACTTTAACGAAATTTAAAACCATTGTGTTGTTTTACATTTTCGTTCGAATGATATAATTGCCAAAGTCCTCTCAAGGTTAGCCCAGGAATTAATTTGTTTTGGCAATAATATAATAACTTTTCAGCCGATACTGTGCTAGACTAGACTAGGCGATATCATGCTATACTCTGCCAGGCAAGCCCAGAATAGGCTATGCTAGGCTATTATAGACTAGGCTATACTATTCTAAGCTATGCTAGGATATAATGTACAAGGGTAAGATATACTATGCCAATTTAGTCTATAATATGCTATGCTAGGATATAATATATAATGTGAGGCTAGACAATAATAAGCTATGCTTGAATAGGCTATGATAGGATAGTATGGCTACACCTGTCTAGGATACTTAATACTAGGCTAAGTTAAACTATATTAGGCTAGGCAACTCTATGGTATCCTTGATTAGGTTATGATATACTAAGTTATGCTACACTAGGCTAGGCTTCGCTATACCAGTTTAGGATAAGCGAGGCATTTCTAGGGTAGGCTAGGCTATGTTATGCATGCTATGCAAGCCTAGGCAAAGATCTAATAGTCTAGTCTAGGCTAGGCAATATTATGATATACTATACTATACTAACTAAGCTAGGGTAGGGTAGGGTAAGGTATGCTATGATATACTATACTAGGCTATTCTAGTCTAGACTAGAATATGCTAACCCGGCTAGGATAGGATATAATGTATTAGGCTAGGCTCCAGTGAACTAGGCAAGTTAGACTATATTAAGATAGGCTATAATAGACTAGGGTAAGCTAAGATAGACTAGATTAAGTTTTAATATACAATTGTATGCTGCGCTAAGCTAGGCTAGGTTATACTCTGCTAGGTAGGCTAGGCTAAATTATACTATTTCTGGCTAGTCTATACTTAGATAAGCTAGGCTAGGATAGGATAGACTGTGGTAGGCTCAAGTAGACAATAATAAGCTAGGCTGAGTTATACTACACTAGGTATATTTAAGCTAGGTTAGGCTATATATACTATCATAGGTTATTAGAGCAAGTCTATACTAGGCTAGGGTATACTATGTTATTATATACCATTCTTTGCTATGATATACTAGGCTGGGCTATACAAAGGTATGCTATGCTATGCAAGGCTATGCTGGACTATGCTACGCTAGACTAGGCTAGGTTATAGTGTACCATGCTAAGCTAGCATAGGATAGGCTATGGTTTGGTGTGCTAGGCCAAGATATACTATACTACGCTGGGCTATACTATGCTAGACTAGTTTATACTATGCTAGCCTAGGTTATACTATGCTTATACTATACTATGCTAAGCTAAATTAGGGTGAGGTAGTCTATGGTAGATAGGCTATACTATGCTAGGCTTTGCAAGGCTATGCTAGCCTAGGTTATACGAGAATAGAATGGGCTATAATATGCTAAACTATTCTAAACTATACGAGATTAGAATATGCTATACTATATTATTCTAGGTTAGGTTATAATATGATATACTATATATGCTAGACTGTTCGAGGCTATGTTAGTCTAGCCCTTACTATGGTTTCTAGGATAGGATAGGCGATACTATACATTCTCTGTTAGGCTAGGCTAAGCCATAGTATGGCAGGCTAAGCTATACTATGTAAGGCTAGGGATATATTATGCTAGCTACGCTAGAGTATAGTATGGTGAGTTCTACTATTATAGAGAATCCTAGGCTTTTTCACCTTTCCAATTCCATAAATGAGGTGTCACAAAAATTTAAGGCCCGCCATATTAATTATATATATATATTAATATACTTTAGTTCTGCTTCTTAATATGCTATTAGAAAGTTGTGACTTTTTAATCACGGGCGACTCTACATCTCATTATGTCGGTCGGTCACCATTTTGCTTTTCTTTAATAATATTGTAAATATTCGGCCGATTCTAACAAAATTTAAAAAACTTATGTTGTTTTACATTCTCTTTCGAATGATATAATTGCGAAAGTCGTCCCAAGGTTAGCCCAGGAATTATATTGCTTTAGCAATAACATCATAACTATTCGGTTGATTCCCACGAAATTTGAAACCCTCATGGTGTTTTACATCCTCTTTAAATTCATATAATTACTAAGGTCCTCTTAAGGTTAGGCGAAGAATTATATTTTGGGGGCAATAACATCATAACTATTCAGCTGATTCTAACGAAATTTGAAATCCTTATGGTGTTTTCCATTCCCTTTTAAATAATATAATTGCCAAAGTCCTCCCAAGTTTAGCCAGGGAATTAGGATTTTTTGGACAATAACATTCTAACTATTCGGCCGATTCTAACGAAATTTGAAACCCGTAAGATGTTTACGTATTCTTTCAAATGATATATTTGCCAAGGTCCTCCCAAGATTACTTGGGGAATTATTGAAAGTCGTAGGGACATAAATAAGAATACGTGAGGGCACGCGACTTTTTGGTCAGCAGACCTTGTCAAATAGTTACTCGATTAATGTTTGAACAATTTCGGTGATATAATAAATGATGCCCATTCATTCTAAGGGTAATTAAAAAATCAGATTTAAAATGTTCCAATACAAGAAAGGATTTATTATAGGAACATTACATAATTGAACACAGAAAAAAGGCTAAAAATAGTAAAAATAATACTTTGTCGCATGAACTTTGTTAGAAATTACAGATGTCAAATATTTATCATAGATTCCTATTACTTTGCAGCAAACAAGCTTAGCTAGAAGCTTTGCTCTAATACACTTTACAGTACATCTACAACTCGATTTTTTAACTCTGCATATTTTTCAGGGATTTCTAGTTTGCAATTAGTGATGTTTACTTAAAAAACATCATTTTCGAGTCTTTAAATAATCTCTCCACTTTAGAGGCCTGATGTTGAGATCGTTGTCGTATTGAAAGTAAAAGTGCATGCCTACCTTTATTTTTCGTAAGTTTTTTTTTCAACACAGTCAAATAACCTTCTAACTTCGTTGTTACATCGATTTTAAAAGGTATCCCTGTACCAGTTGGAGTATGCCACTCCAACAACATTATAGTTCCTCCCTTGTGATTTACGTTTAAGAAAGTGTTTTACAAAGGAGCTTTTCACCAGTACTCGTACACCCTCTGTCGACTGCAATTATAGTCAAATACTATTATATTTATTTGGTCCTTCTATAATACATTCTTTCATATTGTTTTATCAGCTGTGTAGGATATTTAAGTGTAGTAAACTCTTCTTTTTATTTCTAAAACATCAACTCCAACTGCAACCAAACCTTGACATATTTAAATTTTAGTGGCGTGTGATTTTCATTCGGTTAGATATTTTTCCATAGGTGTTTCCCTTAACTCAAAATATAATAACGCACCTTCTTATCTTCAATGTGTCGGTATCAGAGAGAGAAAGTTACCCCCCACCGAGACAATCCACCCCGCCCCCTTACGCGCCAAGTCTTATGAGATCCCTGTCCAACTTTGGGGGGCCCCCGGCGACCTGCTTCCGCCAAGGTAATATAAATACTTCGAAAAAAGCTTTGAGAAAGCAATACCGTACAGCCCTATCTTGGTTAGCAGTCACGTACCGTCTTGTACGCCCTGCCTCGCCTCCCAACGGTTTCCAGCTACGAACGCGACGTGTCACCTCTACCCGGCCTTGCTCGTATCTAAGGCCAGAGTTCCCGCCGATAGAGGATAGACACGGACAGGCCTCTATCACTCGGTTATCGACTTCGTTCAACGACCGGAGTACTCCCTCACTCATTTCTCAGCTAGGTTAAAGAAGAAGGAACCTTGTAAGAGGAACTTTGCACCCCCCCATCCCACCTACTCGCCGTATTCAAGCCTCCAGTCAATTAGGTTTTACGTGAGTCTCCTCGATAATTGCACTCTCCCATTTTCCCTGGAAGCAGTCGCCGTACATCCTCTCTCGGACTCTCGTACCCATCGAGTCATTTTGTATCCCCCCACTCCACCCTGTTTGGTACCCCGGGTCTCATTTTATTTAGTAGTGCTATTAATATTTCCTTTGTATATAGGAAAGTTATATTTTTCTACAACTAGTTTTCTAATCCCAGAACCTATAAGAATTGATTATTTAGGCCAACCGCACTCGATTTCGTTTATTTAACTCTCGCACTGAGATCTGTTCCCCAATCCTCTGGCGTGCCGCCTTCACGGTCACCCTACGACAGTCAGTATTTTTGTCTATTGTGCGGAAATGTAGCAAATATTTGGGCTATCTAATGACAAAAGACGCCTCCTATACACCGAAATCGATTCCGAAGCTTATTCTACAATCTTAAACTCTGTTTTATAAATATTAATCGATATATAAATATAGTTTCGCTCTCGCAAGGTCACCGTGAATCCTGTGACTCGGAAAAGACATGATTGTGATTCATAGTTTTCTCAGCGAGATCGGTCCCAGAATTCTTCAAGGAGTTGCGGTGGCAAGGGAGGAAATGATTCTCGTTTTGATGACTTTATTATAAAAATAACCTCTTTGCCTAAATAGGAGAATATGTCAATGTAGACCTTACTGATACCATGTTTCTGAAGTGTTCTAAGCAGGGAATTCAAGGATTTTCAAGTTTTACGAACACTATTTTAGAGAGGTATTTTTTATAGTTTGCTGTGAAAATGGTTAAGCTATCTAATTAGAAACCTTTTATATGGGGACTTTGATTCATATTCATCTCCTATATAATCTCTTAAACTTTATCAATATTTATCTTTATGATAGCATGTTATCGAACAAAAATTAGGCTTAATCAAGGTAAATGAATTAAGGAAGCTAATAGATCTAAGCACATTAATTGTGAAATTGTATATATGAAGTCTATCAGTAAAGAAACAAAATATTTCTGTAAATTATACTTTAAAAATAGGGTTAAACACAAAAAAAACATTCCTGGTAGAAATGATTTAGGAAAACCTGAATAAATGTTATTTCGAAGGAGAATTCAAAATGTGAATATAGAGCCTTTGGCAATAACGCAATGCGAAAGTCGGTTAAATATCCCCCCATCAAATTTTCGAGTTATGGAAATCTCCTCAAGTGCTGCTATAAACAGATAAGAGATCAATAAGATCACGTCGAATCCTTCCATTCTGAGCAGGTGGTTGTATGAAATAGACCATTAAAAGAAAAGGGTAATCATACCATACCATTTTTACATCCCTGTGTTTTAATTATGACAGGGTTTTGAAGTCATATGAATAGTTTCTGTAACCATATATTAATAATTTAGAGTAGTCAGGAATAGTCTAGAATATTCGAACTATCATTTTTTCGCAATCGCGACAAACAAGCTAAGATGAGGTACATGAAGATTTTTAAAGAACTCAATGACCCTAAATCTACAGCAGTCTGTAATAAGAAAGTTTAAGTAGTTGGGGACAACTGTTAAGCGTCCCCAGGCGTATCCAATGTAGGGTAGAGGGGGCTTAACAACATTGCTATAGTGACCTCATTCCATAGTTGCGTACATTTCAGTTTAATTTTAAAAGGTCACATACTGTAGCGCCCCCGCTCCACTGGTGTAAGCCATCCAGTGTCTTGTGACGGCAAGAGTAACTGCTAAAATATCGCTAGTGACAAACCTCTGGTTGCGAACATTTGTAAAAAGTGTGATTAATCAATTAATTATACAGGCTGTGATGGGTAATCTGTGATCGTTGGTAACTCTGAATTCCGCGCATGCCTGTTATCTGGCGTCGGTTATCTCTTACTCCTATCATCGTAGACTCAGATGTGTATCGTTTGTCAAGGAAGCAATACAATTAATGAATTCAATCGTCCAAACCTTGGGAAAAGCCAAGCTGTTGTTGGAATTCACGCCGGGAGCTCCAATGTGAAGATCTCTGAGTGCTTGGGTGTAAATCTGAGCACAATGCAGAGTTAGCTGAGTCAGGGAGCAATTAAGAGGATACAGCTATCGCCTATTTTTGTATCTGTCTACTGAAAAGGGTTTTATGTTCAGTGATATGCAGAACTTCTGGACGCCTCGTTAGGTCGGTAATGGAGACAAGATTTTATGCCCGGTTTCCCAGATGCATAGCTTCTTCCCATGGAAATGTCTGTGTGTACGTTTTCGTGTACGCACTTACTGTATAATCGATGTGTGGATTATGTGCGCATGGGAAATGAACCTTTCTCAGTTACCAAACTGAATCTTTGTGCACAGCGGAGAAAGAATGAAGGTAGATATGGATAGATGAAGATTAATAGGAGGATATAGTTAAAAAACGAATTAAACAAGAGTAGTGATAAATATTAAAGGTGATATGGGGAGGTGTATTGTGAACTTAGAACCAGCTTAGAGTCATCAAAAGAATGCAGGGGTAAATCACAAATCGAAGATATACTGAATAAATGTACTCATTTAGTTGAGTTTTATACAAGAATTATTAAATAAGTGAATTTAACGAACGTTATTATGTAATTGTAGAATAAAATATTACTTTCAACGAATCAACTGCAAAACATTAGGTCAAAGAGCACCAACATCATCTTGAAATTTAGAGAAGACGACAGGGCGGTGAGACCACGAATAATATAGGAAAAGGGATATGAATAATGAAAATATCTACTGCATGAAAACAGTGCGGTTCAAGGTAATATATTAAAGGGGTACGGCAATTGTTTGCACCTGCTATTTAAATTTCTTTCATAAAGATGAGCTATGAACACAACTCTAGTGAGCGCACGAGAATAAACGAAAGAAAAATAAAGGAAAATAAAGGAGCGAATTAAGGGTTTGAGGCTATCGGGAAGTTAAGGTTAGGTTAGGTTAAATCAAGTTAGGACAGCGACTTTGCAAAGAATGGATATTTCATGGAACTTTCATTGCCATCTTCACGTTGCTGTTGGCGCTGAAATAATCGCGAATGCAATTTCAGTGTTGGATTTCGAAAAGAGACTGGGTTAAACGAATCAAAATTATCTTTTTGAGACCATCCTCTATTTTATTAATACACGGTGCAAAGGTTTGACAATTACTATTTTGGGGGGTTAAAGAGCTTAAAATGTCAACAGAAGCCATAACTAATTGGAAAAACTTTCTGCGAGAAGTTTGCGCCAGTTCATTGGTCCAAAACCTAACCTAACCTAGTCTATTCTAACTAACCTACATGCGATCCTCACGCTAGGAGCCTCGAACGCCATAGCCTAACCTTACCCTAACCTTAACCGCGATAGCCTCGAACGTCTAATTCGCTGCCGGGCCTTCCCGAAAAAGACCCCCTGATTGTTGTTTTTCAGCCAAAGAAAAATTTCTAAGCTAAAAAAAAACCCCATAAATATTATAAGAGAAATGCGGGGCGTTCTAGAGCAAGAGCATCAAAAAAAAGAGTGAGATTGAGGTCAGTAATTTTTCAATTAACCCAAGTCCGATTCCAGCATACATTTGCATACCGTAGCTGAAAATTGGAAGGCAAATGAGAGAGAAAGTAAAAAAAACATCAATCAAGCTTGCTATAAGTAAATGTCTACTTTATTACATACCAGCAGAATGATTAAGTGGGTTTCTATAAAGATCATTGCCTTTAAATTCCCGATAGCAAAATATTTGGGGTATTTGTGGAATATTGTATGCGTTTGAATGTGGAACCTTCCAGTATTCAAAATATTTGGGGTATTTGTGGAATATTGTATGCGTTTGAATGTGGAACCTTCCAGTATTCAAATGAATTTTTACGATTTTTCACATATTTAAGTTTGGAAATTTAACTTTGTAATACGTATTCAAATTCTGTGTGTGAATGTTTTTAAACCGTTTTATGAAGTGTATAAAAGAACTAGTTAACTTGAATGAAAACTTCGAGAGCGCATACTAATTTACTGACATCGCGATACATTCATCTCTGAATTTCTTAAGACAGTTTAGCGAACATAGACAAATATTTGAAATAAGACGTGTCAGTAACAAAAATAAATACCAATAATAATGGCAAACAAATATCAAATAAAAGAAGAAAGTAAAGAAAAACAAAAACTCCATCATCATGCTTCATCGTATCAACCCGCCCTTGGACGAAGACTTCTCCAAGAAATCTTCACCAAACACGAACCGTCCTCAAATAGGGCACTTTGCTACCTTTGCGCGAATTTCAACCTTCTGCTCGGTGGTCTTTTGGGTCACTTTAGGTATAAAAGTGACCAGTTTAGGATTTCTGTTCTCCCCCGTGTATCGTTTCTTCGATGATTGTGAGAGTAAGAAAATAGATTTCCTCTCAAACGCTTCTGAACTTCTGAGCGTTGCCGGGCCACACTGACATAAAATGGCTTTAAGAATAAGAAAAGGAATTTAGAAAGAAAATAGATAAACAAAAATAGACGCCCTTAAGAAGGGTGGGACTAAGGAATTATCCTACCCAATACCTTGCCATAGAAACCATTTTCTCGATTACAGGTGTATGAATTGCCAGACATTTCTCTCGATGAGGAGAGAACTATAAAGAAACGGATTACTTGAAATACTGGCAAATGACCTCTTTATTTCTCTTAAATTTAAGTTTAAGGTAGGTTAGGTTTGAGTGAGTTTAGTTAAGGTTAGGTTAGGTTTAAGTTATGTTATATTAGGTAAAATTAGGTTAGATCAGGTTAGTTCATCTTAGATTTAGGTTTAGGCTTAAGTTATATTAGATTTAGGTTAGGTTAAGTTAGTTTAGACTAGGTTTATGTTACTTTATACTTAGTTTTATTAGAGTGACCGAATGAATTAGAATCAAAGAGAAAATACAGGTCAGTCAAATTTTATTATTTACTTATGTTTGCACAAACATCGGCGTCTTTCTGCCCAAACTAATAAACATCTTTCTTTCTTTTTTTTGTTAATGTGAAGGGTTCGATTACGAGTTGAACAGGCTTCTATAAATACGGTTCGCATGCTGCAGCTGACATCTAGAGTATTGCGTATTTTCTCAAAGTAAATACTAGCAGTATAATTCGGGGTTATATATCATTTATACATGTTCACTTGCTCTATCATCACCACTTTCTCGATTGATATCTCCTTACAAACATTCTGGCGGCGATGCACTCGTTGGTTATCTCTTCTTATTTTTAATTAACAATTAACTAAATAAATTGCTCATTTGTCTCGAAAGCCGAGTGGTAACACCGTTTCGTTTACAACGAAGTTAAGCCACATCGGTTGTGGAGAGTCACCGGATGGAGTTCAGATTCGAATTGCCTTCACGGCGGTTGCCACACCTTAGAGATCAGTGCTTCATCAAAACCGGTCTTTGCCATTGAACCTTTTGAGTTTTTACCACAATATTTCATTCCCGACCTCGACTAATTTTTCGTCTTATTCCCTCATGTATTATTGTCTTTCTGCCAATGGCAGCTCCACTTTTAAGAAAACGGTTGTGTTTTCGGTGCTTCAAAAACAACATAAGGATTTGGAATTGCGTTAGAATCGGCCGAATAGTTATGATGTTATTGCCAAATAATTCCCCGGCTAAACTTGGGAGGACTTTGGAAATTATATTATTCGAAAGAGAATGTAAAGCAACATAAGGATTTCAAATTTCCTTAGAATCGTCAGAATAGTTACAATGTTATTACCCCCCCCCCCAAAAAAAAAAGGAAACAAAACGGAGCCCGACCGACCGAGATATAGAGGTCGCACGCGACTAAAAACAAAGCGGAAAAGACAATTTATACAATAAATCAACAAGACCTTTTGAGTCCTTACCACAGCTGAAGGATGGAGAGCTTGCTGTCCCGAAACCATCACTTGTTTATAAAAAAGAAGAGGTCGTCCTTCTTAAATAACAGATTTCATTTGCATTAAAATATCAATGGACATTCCGCTAATACCACGAATATTCTCTTTATACGTAATTAATAAAATTATAATGGATTATATTATCATGATCATCAAAGCACCACTCGCGGACGAGTATAGGTTGTTCCCGGGGGTCTATCTTTGATGCGTCTTCCCCCGGGTACGCATTTGCGTGATTTATTTAGCGTGGATGCCCTGGCGCACGAACATTGCACCCACTATCTTCACCGCAGAGATTGATGCCCAGTGTAACAGGAGACCGCGACGACCGGGTCCTCTCCACAGTTGCAACCCCTCATCCGCCCTTACAGAAATTGGAATCGGAAATGCGTCCCCTCATCTGCCTGGTTGGCCGTTGGAGGAGTTGAGTTGGATGATCGTTCTTGGTCTGGCTCCTCCTCACCCTCGACCAATTGCTCAAATACACTGAGGCTAATCTTGCTCGGGGTCATTGGAGCATGCGAGTTTTTGCCCCTCGACGATCGACGGTGACATATATATATATATATATATATATATATATATATATATATATATATATATATATATATTTAGGAGAGAGACCATTTTCTATACAGTAACGATTAAATTTAACAGCAAAGAGGCATTGTTCGAATACTTGAGAACTTTTTCAATTCACGATAAGTGAATATCTCTTGAGGGCAAAAGGATCGTAAAATATCATCGTAAATTATTTATTATATGCCTGAGGTATTAATGCTGAAAAGTAGAGAGAGAATTTAGGAAAAATCAAGAAAATGCTCCGAATGTTATTCCCCAAATAATCTGGACAAATGAAAAAGTAAAAAAATATATAATACTTTAGACATAAAAGATAATATAGTAATCATAAATTATAATGAAAAAAGATATTGGAATATACTAAAAGGATATTGATTATGGTAAAGTTACTTATAATTGCTTGAAGAGAAATAATTGTTGATGTCACTGCATGAGAATATCTTATGAAGGTCAACCTTGAAAGAACAAGGTCTGCTAAGCAAAGTCACGTGCTCTCACTTAATCTGATTTATGACCTTAAGACCTTTAAATTTTTCAATAATTCCTAAAATAACATTGGGAGTACCTTGGTAATTATAGCATTCGAAAGACAATCTAAAACAACATAAGGATTTGGAATTGCGTTAGAATCGGCCGAATAGTTATGATGTTATTGCCAAATAATTCCCCGGCTAAACTTGGGAGGACTTTGGAAATTATATTATTCGAAAGAGAATGTAAAGCAACATAAGGATTTCAAATTTCCTTAGAATCGTCAGAATAGTTACAATGTTATTACCCCCCCCCCCCCAAAAAAAAGGAAACAAAACGGAGCCCGACCGACCGAGATATAGAGGTCGCACGCGACTAAAAACAAAGCGGAAAAGACAATTTATACAATAAATCAACAAGACCTTTTGAGTCCTTACCACAGCTGAAGGATGGAGAGCTTGCTGTCCCGAAACCATCACTTGTTTATAAAAAAGAAGAGGTCGTCCTTCTTAAATAACAGATTTCATTTGCATTAAAATATCAATGGACATTCCGCTAATACCACGAATATTCTCTTTATACGTAATTAATAAAATTATAATGGATTATATTATCATGATCATGAAAGCACCACTCGCGGACGAGTATAGGTTGTTCCCGGGGGTCTATCTTTGATGCGTCTTCCCCCGGGTACGCATTTGCGTGATTTATTTAGCGTGGATGCCCTGGCGCACGAACATTGCACCCACTATCTTCACCGCAGAGATTGATGCCCAGTGTAACAGGAGACCGCGACGACCGGGTCCTCTCCACAGTTGCAACCCCTCATCCGCCCTTACAGAAATTGGAATCGGAAATGCGTCCCCTCATCTGCCTGGTTGGCCGTTGGAGGAGTTGAGTTGGATGATCGTTCTTGGTCTGGCTCCTCCTCACCCTCGACCAATTGCTCAAATACACTGAGGCTAATCTTGCTCGGGGTCATTGGAGCATGCGAGTTTTTGCCCCTCGACGATCGACGGTGACATATATATATATATATATATATATATATATATATATATATATATATATATATATATATATATTTAGGAGAGAGACCATTTTCTATACAGTAACGATTAAATTTAACAGCAAAGAGGCATTGTTCGAATACTTGAGAACTTTTTCAATTCACGATAAGTGAATATCTCTTGAGGGCAAAAGGATCGTAAAATATCATCGTAAATTATTTATTATATGCCTGAGGTATTAATGCTGAAAAGTAGAGAGAGAATTTAGGAAAAATCAAGAAAATGCTCCGAATGTTATTCCCCAAATAATCTGGACAAATGAAAAAGTAAAAAAATATATAATACTTTAGACATAAAAGATAATATAGTAATCATAAATTATAATGAAAAAAGATATTGGAATATACTAAAAGGATATTGATTATGGTAAAGTTACTTATAATTGCTTGAAGAGAAATAATTGTTGATGTCACTGCATGAGAATATCTTATGAAGGTCAACCTTGAAAGAACAAGGTCTGCTAAGCAAAGTCACGTGCTCTCACTTAATCTGATTTATGACCTTAAGACCTTTAAATTTTTCAATAATTCCTAAAATAACATTGGGAGTACCTTGGTAATTATAGCATTCGAAAGACAATCTAAAACAACATAAGGATTTGGAATTGCGTTAGAATCGGCCGAATAGTTATGATGTTATTGCCAAATAATTCCCCGGCTAAACTTGGGAGGACTTTGGAAATTATATTATTCGAAAGAGAATGTAAAGCAACATAAGGATTTCAAATTTCCTTAGAATCGTCAGAATAGTTACAATGTTATTACCCCCCCCCCCCAAAAAAAAAGGAAACAAAACGGAGCCCGACCGACCGAGATATAGAGGTCGCACGCGACTAAAAACAAAGCGGAAAAGACAATTTATACAATAAATCAACAAGACCTTTTGAGTCCTTACCACAGCTGAAGGATGGAGAGCTTGCTGTCCCGAAACCATCACTTGTTTATAAAAAAGAAGAGGTCGTCCTTCTTAAATAACAGATTTCATTTGCATTAAAATATCAATGGACATTCCGCTAATACCACGAATATTCTCTTTATACGTAATTAATAAAATTATAATGGATTATATTATCATGATCATCAAAGCACCACTCGCGGACGAGTATAGGTTGTTCCCGGGGGTCTATCTTTGATGCGTCTTCCCCCGGGTACGCATTTGCGTGATTTATTTAGCGTGGATGCCCTGGCGCACGAACATTGCACCCACTATCTTCACCGCAGAGATTGATGCCCAGTGTAACAGGAGACCGCGACGACCGGGTCCTCTCCACAGTTGCAACCCCTCATCCGCCCTTACAGAAATTGGAATCGGAAATGCGTCCCCTCATCTGCCTGGTTGGCCGTTGGAGGAGTTGAGTTGGATGATCGTTCTTGGTCTGGCTCCTCCTCACCCTCGACCAATTGCTCAAATACACTGAGGCTAATCTTGCTCGGGGTCATTGGAGCATGCGAGTTTTTGCCCCTCGACGATCGACGGTGACATATATATATATATATATATATATATATATATATATATATATATATATATATTTAGGAGAGAGACCATTTTCTATACAGTAACGATTAAATTTAACAGCAAAGAGGCATTGTTCGAATACTTGAGAACTTTTTCAATTCACGATAAGTGAATATCTCTTGAGGGCAAAAGGATCGTAAAATATCATCGTAAATTATTTATTATATGCCTGAGGTATTAATGCTGAAAAGTAGAGAGAGAATTTAGGAAAAATCAAGAAAATGCTCCGAATGTTATTCCCCAAATAATCTGGACAAATGAAAAAGTAAAAAAATATATAATACTTTAGACATAAAAGATAATATAGTAATCATAAATTATAATGAAAAAAGATATTGGAATATACTAAAAGGATATTGATTATGGTAAAGTTACTTATAATTGCTTGAAGAGAAATAATTGTTGATGTCACTGCATGAGAATATCTTATGAAGGTCAACCTTGAAAGAACAAGGTCTGCTAAGCAAAGTCACGTGCTCTCACTTAATCTGATTTATGACCTTAAGACCTTTAAATTTTTCAATAATTCCTAAAATAACATTGGGAGTACCTTGGTAATTATAGCATTCGAAAGACAATCTAAAACAACATAAGGATTTGGAATTGCGTTAGAATCGGCCGAATAGTTATGATGTTATTGCCAAATAATTCCCCGGCTAAACTTGGGAGGACTTTGGAAATTATATTATTCGAAAGAGAATGTAAAGCAACATAAGGATTTCAAATTTCCTTAGAATCGTCAGAATAGTTACAATGTTATTACCCCCCCCCCCAAAAAAAAAAGGAAACAAAACGGAGCCCGACCGACCGAGATATAGAGGTCGCACGCGACTAAAAACAAAGCGGAAAAGACAATTTATACAATAAATCAACAAGACCTTTTGAGTCCTTACCACAGCTGAAGGATGGAGAGCTTGCTGTCCCGAAACCATCACTTGTTTATAAAAAAGAAGAGGTCGTCCTTCTTAAATAACAGATTTCATTTGCATTAAAATATCAATGGACATTCCGCTAATACCACGAATATTCTCTTTATACGTAATTAATAAAATTATAATGGATTATATTATCATGATCATCAAAGCACCACTCGCGGACGAGTATAGGTTGTTCCCGGGGGTCTATCTTTGATGCGTCTTCCCCCGGGTACGCATTTGCGTGATTTATTTAGCGTGGATGCCCTGGCGCACGAACATTGCACCCACTATCTTCACCGCAGAGATTGATGCCCAGTGTAACAGGAGACCGCGACGACCGGGTCCTCTCCACAGTTGCAACCCCTCATCCGCCCTTACAGAAATTGGAATCGGAAATGCGTCCCCTCATCTGCCTGGTTGGCCGTTGGAGGAGTTGAGTTGGATGATCGTTCTTGGTCTGGCTCCTCCTCACCCTCGACCAATTGCTCAAATACACTGAGGCTAATCTTGCTCGGGGTCATTGGAGCATGCGAGTTTTTGCCCCTCGACGATCGACGGTGACATATATATATATATATATATATATATATATATATATATATATATATATATATATATATATATATATATATATATATATATATATATATATATATATATTAGGAGAGAGACCATTTTCTATACAGTAACGATTAAATTTAACAGCAAAGAGGCATTGTTCGAATACTTGAGAACTTTTTCAATTCACGATAAGTGAATATCTCTTGAGGGCAAAAGGATCGTAAAATATCATCGTAAATTATTTATTATATGCCTGAGGTATTAATGCTGAAAAGTAGAGAGAGAATTTAGGAAAAATCAAGAAAATGCTCCGAATGTTATTCCCCAAATAATCTGGACAAATGAAAAAGTAAAAAAATATATAATACTTTAGACATAAAAGATAATATAGTAATCATAAATTATAATGAAAAAAGATATTGGAATATACTAAAAGGATATTGATTATGGTAAAGTTACTTATAATTGCTTGAAGAGAAATAATTGTTGATGTCACTGCATGAGAATATCTTATGAAGGTCAACCTTGAAAGAACAAGGTCTGCTAAGCAAAGTCACGTGCTCTCACTTAATCTGATTTATGACCTTAAGACCTTTAAATTTTTCAATAATTCCTAAAATAACATTGGGAGTACCTTGGTAATTATAGCATTCGAAAGACAATCTAAAACAACATAAGGATTTGGAATTGCGTTAGAATCGGCCGAATAGTTATGATGTTATTGCCAAATAATTCCCCGGCTAAACTTGGGAGGACTTTGGAAATTATATTATTCGAAAGAGAATGTAAAGCAACATAAGGATTTCAAATTTCCTTAGAATCGTCAGAATAGTTACAATGTTATTACCCCCCCCCCCAAAAAAAAGGAAACAAAACGGAGCCCGACCGACCGAGATATAGAGGTCGCACGCGACTAAAAACAAAGCGGAAAAGACAATTTATACAATAAATCAACAAGACCAAAAATGCAGCAGAACTTGATACAAAAATATATTTTTTTGAAAAATAGAAGACAATAGGTAGAGAGAAAAACATAAAATTTCGAGTTCGACCGCCATTAAAATCCAATGAAGCTTACTAAGCACTTTAGTGGTAACATATTAGATTTAATTATTAAAAACTTATACTTGAATAAACTCAGTCCTTCATTATTCTCCTCCTCAACTTCCCTTCACCCTCCAGGAAAACATTTACCAGTTTCAGAAGCACTGCCGTAGATACACGCGGTTCGGATACCACATTAATCAGTAGGTTTCAATCCCGCCAATGAGAAATAAAAGTTATCTTAAATGATTGTAGATCGGTGATAAAAAACCTTTTCCTAATAATGCGTATGGTCTATGAACTCATGTTGGTTTACTACTGACATTCTACCTAGTGTAAAAATGCTCGTAAAAAGTGTTTATTTACTGCTATGGCTAAAATATTTAGGGAGCCGAACATTGGACTGCTTACTTGACAGAGTAGGCACATTCAAAGCTTATAAAAAAGCACCAACCCTCCAACCTATGAAATTAAAGCCCCTTAATCGAATTCCGCACAGACGTGAAGAAGCTAAATCAACATAATGGGAGAGAAAAAGAGAGATTGAAAAAGTCCTGAACATAAAAGAATTTCAAAAAATTTAATCGAAACTCAAGGACTTTTCCTTTTCAGTAAACGCTATCAACTAACGGTGGTTTCAAGACCCCTGAAGAAAAATTGAGATCTGTGGAATAAGAGGGTGGAAGTATAAGGAAACAAAAGAAAGGTAATTCCAATTTTCTTCGTATCCTTATTCCACTCCGCTGTTTTTAATTCCAAGGGCGTTCAACCATGGGTTTTCTTAAGGCACTGTTTAAAGGGGTGGATTTCCATGACAAAGGTTATAGGATGAAGGCCAAGATCCTGATCACACTGCGAATCTAGTTTCCGAAAACCTTAACGAACAAGACTTTTTTGATCTTCAAGTTCAAGAATATAGAAAATTTAGACAAATATTTTCTGAATACGAAACAGGAAAATTGCCAGAATATTCTTGTTATGGAAAAGGTTTCAGTTAAGATCATATTAATTTTGGACTGAAAAAGAAAAAAGAAACGTCAATAAAAAAAATTGTAATCAGTCTGATGAAAGTTTAAAATAGGCAGCACTAACTAATGGCGTTCTTTAAAAAACGAGTACTAAACCTAATTTTTAGCAGCAGCGGTTGCCACTAATTGAATTGAGGGAGTGATAATTGCATTTGACTTAGTAATTGTTACTTGCAATTGTACCCTATGTTCTGCGAACTTATGGACTGGTACGAACTGAAGAGTGGAAAGAATAGGTTCTATCCTCTCCGGATGAAGATGTACCAACATTTCCTGACAAACTCTTAACCATTGATTCTGCCCATTGTTCCTCTGTTCTTGTTTTTTATGATGTTAATATGTAACCTCCTCTATCCACTAGGATTTCTAAAACTGTATACATGATTATTATATTCCTCAGCGTTAGTGAATTTCATATGCTCCCTCCCCCTTGATCCAATCAATGCCAAAGGCGTTTGATGCTCGCCAAGATTTTTCAATTCTCACGAAGTCAATTTCAGGTTTCTCTGCTAAAGTTCCAATCTGTAAATAATTGCATTTCCTATCAAAGAGTCTAACAGAAAACCGCTTTTTCATTTTGCTGGTTCTCACTCGAATCTTTCTCGCTTGCCACTTTTCTCTGTAGTTTGTTTGTTTTCCTCTCACCGAGGGCCTGGCAAAGGGGTGTTATCCCACTTTCTTCATTTTTCCCCCCTTTTCTCATTCGTTCGCTTGATGGCTGAACGAATTTTTATATTGATCAATTCTTTCCACCAAATCCTAACAATTTATTCGGTAAGTTTCCTGCGGGTGTTTAAATTGCCTTCTCTGAGAATCACATCTTAGGACAGATAACGTCGAGTTCGGTGATTATCACTTTTTACTTCCTCTTTGAGGTAAAACCCATACAAAGCGGTACCAGGGAAAGCATGAGCAACCAGGCTGCAGCTGAAGTATTGAGTGCCATCCATACTTCAATACCCGCAGTTAGATTTACTTTTATGTATCTTCCATAATTTATAACTTCCCCAATCTTCATATCTTTCTAGTTCTTCCCTTACAAACGTTCCGGCAGAGATACTATCCTTGCTTTTCCTTTCTTACTTTTAAGTAATTAATAATAATTAACTTTTTAAGATCGTCGGTATCGTAAGAATATTTTGGAAGCCAAAGGGACAAGTTCATACACCGAAGCACAAATTTTACTCCAATCGCTCTGGAATACTTTTTCTATTACCTCATTTTAATCAATTTTATTTTCTTGAGATCTTTCAATCAGTCAACTTTTACCCGAAGTTTCCTAGATATGGTTTTTCCTTTCGAATAAATTTTTCCTCCGCGCTGAAAAAGAATGTTAAATTTTCTTCTAATTTTCTATTCTCTTCTTTCCCTTTCGACGGAAACTTCCTTAATTTGAAAGAAATTTTGAAGAGGGTCACATTTGCTATTATTTTCACGTCATAGTTAACGAAGGTCGAAATGGTCGTGAAATTTGAATTCCCAATCAGCTTTTTTCAAAGATGGTGAAGATATATGTACAAAAATTACACCAGCTCCATTTTTGTGGGCTAGCTAATTACTTCAATCTTTATGGATTTAAGTCTACTTAGTTGCATGAAAGCTCTTTTCTTATTTTTGCCCTTTCTTACCTGAGGGCAGTAAAGATAAATTCAGAGCTTCTCCGATACTATGGTCATTTCTGTTTTAAATATCATCCGAATGTCTACGGCCAATTTATTTCGAGTGGGTAAGGAAGTAGGTAAGGTACCACATAGCTGTGTTGGCTAAAGTCAGAGACAAATCAAGGTCAAAATGACTGAGAAGGCGCAAACGCTCCTCTACTATTGACACTCCGTTTCGGCAACGAAGTTAAGTCCATTTGTTCGATAGTTCTACCTCAAGAGTGGAGAATAATACGAAAGCAGAAGAAAGTTTGCATAGGGTAGGCTAATTGAAGCGAGCTCACCCATTTTACTATCGCATGGTCTTCATTAAAATATAACTGGGATATGTATTAGGTTGAAGAATAAGTTATTGCGGGTTTTTTTTAATGTTGTGTTGATTTAAGTTTTGTTGACGTGATTTGTGCACATATTAAGAAATAATAATAAATAATGAGAGCAAAATTTGCAAAGATTAGGCTACGTCTCTTAACAGCGTAGTCTATTAGGCTTTTGCTTAGGCTACGTCTTGAAGATGAGTAATAAGTCATTGCGGTTTATTTAACAGTTGTGTTAATTTAATTTTTGTTCTGTACCCTTAAAATGGAATGTCAAGTTGAAAGAAAGGCGCATTTTCGACACTTGTTGTTATTCATTTTCAATCGAGACGGGAACAATGCAAACGCAACCAAAGCTCGTCACGATATTTGTGTTGTGTACGGAGAAAATGCTTTATCATAAAGGACAGCTCAATGGTAGTTTTCATGTTTCAGAAGCGGTCAATCTTAATGATGAAGAACGTTCTGGTTGCCCCATTAAATTGGATGAAGATCGATTGAACAACCTTTTTCATGAAAATCCTCGTCAATCGACTAGAGAATTGGCTGTACAATTGGCGTGTGATCTGAAAACTGTAGTGAATCACCTTCATTCGATGGGGAAAGTTCAAAAACTCAGTGCATGGGTTCCGCATGCTTTGAGCGAAAGCAACAAAGTTCAACGCTTCACGATTGCCGCAGGTTGCTTGCTCGTCATAAGGCTACTCGTCGATATAAGGACATATTAATTCACCGCATCTTCACTGGCGACGAAAAGTGGTGTGTTTATGTCAACATGAACCATCGAAAACAATGGCTTAGCCCCAATAAAAAAACACTTCTGCGATTAAAGCAAGGACTTTATCTACGAAAGACGATGCTGTGTGTGTGGTAGGATTGTTAAGGCATCATTCTTTATGAGCTTTTTGCGAACAACGAGATTGTTAATACAGAACTCTACGTTCAACAAATGTATCGGCTCGCCGAAGCTATTCGGCAAAAAGCGACCTCATCGACGTTATGGAGTCCTTCTGCAACACGACAACGCTCGTTCTCACATTTCCGATATGATAAAATACCCCATCCAAACGCTTAATTGGGAGATCCTGCCGCTTCTTTCATATTCGCTAGACTTGGCTCCATCGGATTTCTATCTGTTCCGATCGCTCTTCAACAATTTGCGTGGCGTTTCGTTCAATATTGATATGAAATTAAGAACCTGGTTAGACGAATTCTTCGAGTCACAATCCAGAGATTTTTATTGAACGTTGGGATGAAGTCGTAAATAACAACGGAGAATACATTATTGATTAAATTGCATATTGTTATCAATTAAAAATGAAGTTTTTCTAAAATTGTTAATGGTAATGAATAAATTTGATAAAACCGCATGAACACATTCCTCAACCCAATAAATATATTTACTGATTGGTGGGCCTCAGTCTTTTTTAAGGAATCTCATGCGTTCAAGAACTTTAAAGAACTTTTTCATTTATAAAAAAATCAGTAAAGTTTTAAACTAGCAGAAAGCATTAGGCGATGTGTTTCTTCAAAGAAACAATCCGCTATAGGACAAGATAGAACTTACACATGGAAAAAGTTTGCCAGAATATTTGTCAGCTGAGCTACTAGCTCTGTTTTCTAAGCAAACAACATTTGACAGTACAAATGACGTTGTCCATAACTTGTTACAGTTTAGTCTCATTAAAAACACAATACTACCAGCTGTGCCATTTTATAATATCGAACAGATGTTTATTGTTAAACCTACTTGCACAAAAATCTTATATAATAAAAGCCTCAATGATGAGTTTTAGTGAAATCTATTCATTCTTCAGTTCTCAACAAGTTGACAATATCTCCTTATATACAAGTTTATCTAGCTTCTCAAGAAAATCCCCGAGGAAGTTAATTTCTTGCACACAAAACTCTCTCTAAGTACTGCTTTCAGGAGTATAAAAAAGTGAAAATTTCATACCTAACATATTCGTCTGAGCCATAAACACAAAACAGGATTATAAAAAAAGATTTATGTTAGCACAGTTGTCTCGGTTTTGTTAAAGAAAATAGTAGAAGTGTAAAATCGTGTTTAATTTAAGGATGATGGTTGGTTTCACTCGGTGATATGTCAAAGCACCTGAACAGTCAAAAAATATTCACGGGCACTCAAGTCACGCGTGTGATCTCCGACTACAGTGTAATAGAGCCTTTATTTTTAGACATATCTGTCGATAGTTAAGTTCATCGTTATATAATACTAACGTTAATTACACTGTTGGACTCTAGGGCATGAGTAGTCAGCTATACTGAAATGATAACAATGTATGGGGAAGTTAAGGATTCTCGAATGATTTCCAAGAATTTATGGGCCCCAAGAACAAGATATCTTAGTACTCCTGATTTATAATTTCAAAATATTATGGTTTTAAAAAATTCTTGAAAAATCGAAGAAGGGGATTTTGAACATAAGTGAATAAACTTTTCGAAAAGTATTTTCTTATGTCGTGTAACAGATACGAACTTGCATCAAATTGAAGAAATTACTTTGAAAAGGTATCGTAACTGTAGTAAATATTCTTTTAAACTATGAATATATATATATATATATATATATATATATATATATATATATATATATATATATATATATATATATACTGTATATATATTAATTTGAATTCACTTAATAATAAAGAGAATTACGTCCATTTTGTTATCCACATCATGTAACTTTAAAATATTCCTTTGGTATCGATCACAGTAAGGCTAAATGTCGCATCACGAAAGGCAACATTTGTATAAGCAATTTAAATATCACATTATCATCCCATCATCATCATTTCATTACTAACTCTATAATTTAAGAACGGGATTTTCTTGGAGTATTTGAATAATAATTTCATCTTAGTTTGCTTATGACTTAAGTATATTTCAAATTTTTATCAGGGTAATTCCTAAGAATTTCTTTAGAGTTTGAAAAAAATAGTTTAGTTCAGAAAATAAATATTATTATCCGATGCTTTAAAATATTTTAATAAAAAATGAATTACAATTGGTGAAGTTCAGAACATTTATTAAAATTTAAGTAAGGCTGCTTTTTTATTTTATCTATAACTATATTTTAGCAACGTAATATTTTGAAAGGGGAGGAAATTTAGTTTAGAGTTCCTTTTTAAAATGATTATAATTGGCGATGTTCCTAAAATTTATAAAAATTTAACCATGGCTGCTTTTTTCTAGATTTTAAATTTTAATCTTAGTAGCGAAGCGCAAGCTCCCCCGTTGGTGGTAGTGGTGAAGCCATTGCCTGGCGTTATTATTATCTTACGACCTCTAATGGACCTTCCTTCTTTGATAAATGTAGGAGAGTACTGTATTCTCCCATTACCTTCCTATTTGCCAGCTCTATCTAACCTTTTTAGTAACTTTATTCCACCAAATATATAGGAACGAATGCCTGCGTGAGCTTTCGTCTTATATAAAGGCTATCGGAAACTTACCCATTGATAAGATCGTTGATAAGTGAACAGTCGATAGAAGACGATAATTTACATCGATGTCTCATCGATTTTATTATAAATCTATATCTTAGATTAATAAATAGAGTAAAAGTTCTCTAAGACCCGCCTGACGACGACGATAATGACGAGGTTTTAGGAAGAGACATTAGGTAACTGTTAATGATCCCAAAATAAGTGGCGACTGCAGTTAATCTTCATCCAATATCTATATAATTAATAGTGACAGACTCCCTGAATACCAAAATGAATTATTAAATGAATGATTTACTAAATTAAAAGAAATTTATTCAGCTTATATTGGGTGAACCCTAAAGTCTCACCCCAGTAGGAAAATTTCCTTGTTGAAAAGTAAAATCAATGTCTGCAGTTAAAACGAGTAAGTAGAAATGAAGAAGGGAAATTGTTATAACATCATTAAGGTAGTTATAACATCATTGACATAAACTGTGTATGAGCCATCTTTTTGTTCTAGTACAAGGTAGACATTTTAAAACACCGCTCTAATTGTTGAAACTAAATTTTTTTATTGTAAAGAGACTTTTTGATTACCCTGTATAAACAAGCAGAGAAGCCTACATGATTTGACCGAACCTTTAGAGATGTGACACTAAATATATATTGTAGACTTTCAACCCATTGCAACCTTGGTTTCATCGCCAGATATACATTAATCACGGGGAAGACTAAACGGGTCTTTCGATCATTCTATGCAAAAGATTCTGGTTAAACTAATAAATGCATCGAAAATTGCACTGCATAAACAAAAAAAGTCAATTAATTAATGTCGTGGTATAGCGATTGTATATATATATATATATATATATATATATATATATACACATATATATATTTATATATATATATATATATATATATATATATATATATATATATATATATATATATATACACGGGTGGGCTGGGCCGACCAGTATGCGGGAGGTGTTAATGGTAAGAGGGGAGAGAACCGTCCCCGAGTACGTGGGTATTAACGATCAAAGTAAGCGAGTGCAGATTGGCTCAGAGGACTGAGTTACGGCTGAGTGCAGTTCAGGTTATTTAAAGAGTACGACAAAAATAATATTTAATAACATAAAAAGGAAATATTATTTCTAAAAGTGGGGTTAACGGAAAATATTTGGTCAGATGAAAGATGACAGTCGGTGTCGGTTGAAGGAAAAAATCAAGGGAGATTCTAGTGGGTTAATGACCTGACTCGGAACGGAGTCTTTAAAGGGGCTACGCTAAGCCGAAATAAAAACAAAGATTAGTGATGCGGGAAGAGTGGATTATAATAAGATCCGCGGGCGACGGCTACTTGCAATATGTAAGCTTGAAGCGTCGAGGGGTAAAGCAATTCGTGGAGGCCAGAATTGCAAAAAAGAACAGGTTTTAACTCATCGTTCTTGTGAGGGAGTACTTGCGCGAATCCACGAAAGAACGGAGTTTGCCAACAGGAAAAAGAGTTCTAGCCTTCGGTGCTCGAAACAAATCAAGGAGGAAACCGAATCGAGAATCGTGACGAGTCTCCGTGTGTAGGGCGAGCGGATAATGACTCGATTCAGCCAAACCTGGGGTTAAATGGAAGTTAGCGAGGCGGAGGAATAGCCTCAGGCAACGGCGCACTCTTCTTAGACAAAGATGGAGCTCGTGGGATAGTCGGCTTCCAGCTGAGGAATTCGAGATAAGGTGGCCCATGGAATATAATTTCGAGTTCTTTCTCGCTTCGAACGTAGGGGTTGAGAGATTAAATCGCCTCAAGCGCGGGGGGATATGTCTCCTCGAATAAACACAGTTGTGCTCAATAAAGCTCCGTTGACTCGATTTTTGCCTCGTTGAACCTTATTCTTCACGCTCTTTGTTTCCAGTTTAGGGCCACGTGTGTTTCTGAAGGTCCGAGGTGGAACTTAAGGGTCTATTTTTCCACAATCAAATTTAGCCAAGGGCATGATAGAGAGGTGCTTGGGGGACACTTAGTGATAGCATTTAAATCAATATTTCCCATCCCCTTTTATAACCATAATCAGAATTCTCATGAATCTGAAGTTCCATTTTACATGTATACAAGTGAAAAATGAAGCTTTATTTTTTTTTATCTGTGATATTCAGAAGAGTATGATGATTGGTAGATTTCATTCAATCTGCATAATTGTGTTTGTAGTAATCTCACTATTTCACCTGTTTTAGGTGGCCACTTTGTTGGCCTAATTACCACCTTGAATTCCTAAAATCTCCCGATTTAGACAAGTGTGCAAATTTGAATTTTATCACACCTCTGTAAATATCTTACGAACCGCTAAATACGATAGGGCTTTTAGAAGCACCGAAAAGTAGAGCTCCGAAGTAAAAATCTGGAAAAAAGAAAACACCGTCGTGTTACCAACCCCTTTTGTCGAAGAGAAAATTATCTTAGACGATACGTTTGTGGCTAAAACTCCTTTGCATAGTTGATTGAAAAAGCATCTAAATAAATAGTTCTCCTGATTTTAAACGGAGGTATTAGGGAAACTCGATGATTGAAGATTCATCTCAAGTTTGGTTTGGGAAACTATTAAAAGACAATAGAAAAATCTAGATAAATTGGGAAAACTCTGTGTAAAACAAGTTTCTTGCTATCATTTCGTTTAATAAAAAGATAACATTGGAACACAACAACGGGCAAGTTATTTACAAATATAAGACATTTTAAAATGAGGTTTACAGAAAAATTAGGCGTAAACTTTTCGTCCAAAGAATTCCCTACTAATTACATTTTTTTGTTCTCGAGTTTAAAGCGCAAAACCAATAAGGACGTACTCGCCTAGGAAGTAGTGAAAGTAGGCGAAATATTAGGTTGGCCAGAAATTCCTGACTCACTTAGGAAGAGGAAAGAAAACAACAAAATTTTATGGAGCAAGACCAACATTTATTCTTCAAAATAAAGTCTATCATTCTCTACGATTTTCTTCCAACGATCAGCGAGCATCGGAATCTGTCCTAGATACCAGTCACCTGGCCTGGAATAAAAAAAATGTAAACAAGCTTCCTTCACTCCATCAAAAGTATTGAATCTCTGGTCACTAAAGAAGTGTGCCATTGAGCGAAATAGGACATACTCACTCGGGGCAGCATCGGAACTGAATGGTGGATGTTAAAGAATCTCAACACCGTTTATCTGTTTGAACGTCTCCATAGTTAACCTGGCAGTGTGTAGCCTCGCATTGTCTTGCTGAAACAAAGCCTGACCTCAAATGATCAAAGCAAGATACTCCTTCTTTAGTTTGTCGTACGCGTGGTCTATCTGCTGACAATACAGTTTAGCGTTGATGGCGCAATTATGTGGAACAAGCTCGAAATGCAGTACTCCTTGGAAATCCCACTAGCCAGAGATCATGACCTTCTTATAACCTTGTCAAACCGATTCCGTTGTGTAACGGAAACTGGTTGTTCATTCGCGGAACCCATTTCATCTCCCGATCGTGATTAACCAATTGCACCTATTTCTCATCCAATGGGATGAGAATCGGTCGTCCATATGGTTATTGAAAGGTTACTGTACGGGTAGTTTGTGCTTGGTGCGGTCATATGGATCCAATCGGGGCTTCTCGTGAACAAAATCCATTTGAGGCAATCGGTTCAGCACAGTCTGGTGGGATGACACTCCAACAAATTATGCAAGGTCACGGGTGCTTAGAGAAGGTTCAACTTTTAATGCTGACACTAAAGCCTCACTGTCAAAGGTTGATGGTCGGCCGGAACATAGTCGATCGTTAAGGGTAAGACCCCGGGAGTTAAAATGTCTGTACCACCTCGAGACCTTTGCCTGCCTGACTGACTGTCCCTTCTCCTTCAGCAACTCTTTTAGAAAGTTTTCGCTTGTAGCAGTAGCGAATCAAACCTCTAATTCCACTTTCTTACAAACTCATTTTTCTCAGTTGGGGCTTACGTAAAGAGAAATTAACTGCGCAAGAGCAACAAACAGCAACAGCGTATAGAGCTACAAGGAAAATAATTAACCTAGAAGACCTTACGCTCCATACAAGGAGGGTACTTTTGGCGCAATCCTCGAAGGTGTCCGTTGGCAACCTCGAAGATCACTCGCGAGGATCTTAACGGTGATTTCGCAAGACTTTATCTAGTCGCGACTTGAACTGGTCAACAGATTCACTGTTGACAACTTTCGTCGGAAGTACGTTCCAACTTCAGTTGGTATCGCTTCAGTTCAAGTTTGTAGCCGTGATTTCTTGTTCTTCCCTCGCTGAGCTGGAAAATATCCCCGTAGTCCAGTCTGTCAAAGCCTCGAAGTATTTTAAACACTTCGATAAGCTGACCACGTAGTCTCCGGGTCTGCAACGGGAACATATCTAATTCCCTTAATCTATCTTCATAACCTTTAGGTCTGATAGAGGAAATCAGTTTGGTTGCCCTGGCTTGCACGCGTTCCAATCTCGCGATGTTCTTTCTAAATGAAAGACTCCAAAATTGTACGGCATACTCCAGTTGGGGTCAGACGAGGGAGTTGTACATACACAGTACTATCTCCTTATTCCGATATCCAAACTGTCGCTTTATATACACTAACATCCTTTGGGGTTTCTTTTCCACCTCAAATACACTGTTTCGAGAACTTGAGGTCACTGGTGATAGTTACACCAAAGTCCTTCTCAGTGTCACTTGAATCAAGAGCAGTGCCCTTAAGGATATAGGGTGATTGGGGATTTCGGTGACCGATATGCATCACTGCATTTGTTTACGTTGAAAGTCATTCACCACGTATCAGACCACTCCCCAACTTTCCAAGATCATCTTGCAGACGGGCAGTATTTCCATCCTTTGCAACGTTCATACCAAGCTTGGTATCGTCAGCAAATTTAGAAATCTTGGCAACCATGTCACCGTCCATGTCGCTGACGTAGATGATGAATAGTAGCGGTCCAAGGACAGAACCTTGAGGCACTTCGCTAGTAACAGGCACCCACTCAGAAGCCTGTCCATTCACCACCACACGTTGCCGTCTGCCACTTAGCCAGTTCTCTATCCAGCCTGCTACTTTTCTGTCTATGCCCAGCGTTCGCACTTTGCGGAGAAGGCGGCGGTGTGGTACCTTATCAAAGGCTTTCTGAAAGTCTAAGTAGACTACATCCACCTCCTTGTCCCGATCGTGCTCAGTGAAGACGAAGTGGAAGAATTCCACAAGGTTCGTCATGCATGACCGTTGCCTTCGGAAGCCTTGCTGAGAACTCCTCAGTAGCAGCTTTGACTCTAAATGCGACGTCATTTTGTCCACCATGATGCTTTCCATGAGTTTACCGACTATCAAGGTCAGACTGATAGGTTGGTAGTTTGACGGTTGGTTAGGGTCTCCTTTCTTGAAGATAGGAGTCACCTCCGCTTCAGGCCAGTCTCTAGGAAAGCATTCAGTCCGGTTGGTAGTCGAATGAGTAAGGCTAACCTAGCCTAATTTTGGTGTTGCTCTATAAATTTTGTTGTTTTATTTCCGCTTCCTAAAGTTTTCATTCACCCATTTTCTTGAGCAAGTAGTAGAATCATGGTTTTATTCTAACTGCGTTCTTTCTTTTTATACATGATTGGATACAAAGTTTAGTGTGATCAAACACCAAGATTAAAAATATGCAACAATAAATTTCAATTCATCTCGCTGTGCTCTTTCTTGGAGGTTTATGAGACGCTCTAACGACAAAGCTATCCTCAACATTGATCAATATTTATGTGTTAATAAGGGAAAAGGAAAGATTGGTTAAAACTTTCTTTCCTCTTTAAGTTAAATATTTAATTCTCACTGAATATCGAAGCTGTAAGACGCTTGGCGGATGTACGTTGACAGAAATGAGGTGTAATGGGGATTTGATATTTCGCTTGGAGATAAAAAGTCCTTGCCTCGTGAGTCCAGATCTCTGTCAGGTGAACATTCGCAACCACGATTCAGCTGACATCGTAAAGCTTACGTGCTCCGCCTCCCCAAATGCTCGCAGGAGGCCACCATTCATTGTGGATATTTGCAGCAACTTTTTCAAAGCCCTTATTTATCTTCTCCATCTTCACGGCATTTTTAAGAACCTCTCCTCACAAACTGTATTAGGAAAGAACCCTTAGTTGGTTTTGATTATTTAGCTTGAACTTGATAACAAATAAATTTAGCCCTCAATAGAATGAATTCTGTCAAGGTTCATTTAAGGCTAAAATAGTGGATGGTCTGAATTAATCGCATACTCTAGTTAATAGAGAATTTTAGGAACGGTAGATATTTTCTACTCTTTTCATACTCGTGTGTATGAATACATTAAATTTTAACTAGAAAGCGTATTTATAATTAGTAAAAAAATAAATATTTCAATATTACTTGGCATTCAATGCTCTTTCTTTTATGTTTTTTAAATCTGATCGTTGTTTTTTCTGACTCTCTCGCAGTAAGGAGTCTTTAATGATATTTTCCTCGCATTTTGTCCTTGATTCGGGAATATTCTATCGTTGGGAATATAAATTCTCGTATCAAATCGAATAAATAAGATATGCAAAGGACCATCAGGTTCTTATCGAAACCTCAAGGAAATAATATTCCCTTTGAGTTTCTACTTACAGAGTTTCAGTTGATAGAAGAACAGTGAGAATTCCAAAGGATTCCAAAAATTTACAAGTTTACTTAGTATGAAGGTGTTTTGAATTAAATTTGCATCGCATTAAACAAAAAATGCATCTTTACCCTTATTATTATTATTATTAAAGTTCCAAGCCACAACCCCAACTGGAAGAGCAAATAGCTATAAGCCCAAGGGCCCCAGCGGGGAAAGAAACCTGGTATGGAAAAAACGAAACAAAGATTAAGAAAAACATAATAAATAAATAGAAAATTCAAAAAAAAAAAAAAAAAAAATTAAATGCTATAATGTTAAAAATATTATAATATTATATATGTGTGGATAATGAATAAAATATTAAAGTTATAAGTTTCTGTTAATTAAAAATGTATTAGCACCCACTTTAAATTTCTGAAGTTCCAAGGACTCAACAACAACACTAGGAAGTTCATTCCACAGTTTAGTTGTGTTAGGAATGAAACTTCTTGAAAACTGTGTTGTGTTGAATCTCATAGGCGTAAAGGCCCTACTATTGGCATTTAGTACACCTCTGGTAACTCGTTGAGGGGCATATAAATTGGGCAGATCGTGATGCAGTGGATGATCTGCATTGTTAAAAATTTTATATAAGATGCATAAGGAGCTTATTGCTCGCCTGTGCCACAGATCAACTTTGAGGTCAGGAATTAAAAATTTTATTGCTCTCAAATTTTTATCTAATAAATTAAGATAAGAGTTGGCTGCCGAACTCCAAACAGGGGCGCAATATTCAAAACACGGAAGAATAAAAGCATTAAAACAATTTTTAAGAACAGTCTGCTCTCCAAATACTTTGTAAGATTTCCTCAAAATGCCAATTTTTTGAGCAATAGAGGAGGAAATAGATCGAATGTGATTCTCAAAAGTAAACCTAGAGTCAAGCATAACTCCAAGCAACTTAAAAGAATCACATATGGAGATGGGAATGTTATTTATTAAAAGATCTGGATGGGGAGGATCTAGTGTTCTGGATCTGCTAACAATCATACACTGGGTTTTCTTTGCATTTAACTTCATGCCCCATGAAGTGCACCAAACCTTTATCTTAGCCAGATCTCTATTTAAAGACTCTGCAACCGATGCTCTCAACTCAGGAGATGGGACTGGGGCTATTAGAGTAGCATCATCAGCATAGGCTATAAGTCTATTTTCCAGTCCAAACCACATATCATGGGTATATAATATAAACAGTAGAGGACCAAGAACACTGCCTTGTGGTACACCAGATAGCACCTCTCTCTCATCACTAAAATTATTGTCAACATAAACCTTTTGATGTCGATTTGTTAAAAATTGTTCAATAATATTTAAAAATACACCACCTACTCCCAACTGCTTCAACTTAAATATCAGGGCCTTATGATTGACACGGTCAAATGCGGCACTGAAATCCAGGCCAACTAAGCGAACTTCTTGACCAGAGTCTAATGATTTTTGGACAATGGTGGAGACTGTGAGAAGTGCATCACAAGTGCTCAGACCCTTACGAAATCCAAACTGTAAAAAGGGAAACAGACGATTAAGCTCGGCAAATGTACTTAAACGTTTAGCTAGTAAACGTTCAAAAATCTTAGATAGAACAGGAGTTATAGAAATGGGCCTATATTCAGTAGGGTTAAAACTACCACTTGCACTTTTACATAGTGGAGTAATGTTACCAATTCTCCAACATTCGCAAAAACTACCACTCCTCGCCAGCTTCCGAAGAATAACGGAAAGCTTGGGAGCCAAATACTCTGCAGTTTTCTTAAAGAATAAAGGGAATATACCATTTGGGTCAGTACCACCATAAGCATCCAGATCAAGAAGTAACTGTTTTACTTCACTTGAACGGAAAGCAATCTTGTTTAACCTTGGTTCAGGGAAACAAGTGTCAGGTAGAGTTAGATTCTCATTACTTTGTTTATTATCAAAAACATCAGCCAACAGTGTTGCCTTTTCTTCAGGACTAAGGGTAATGGAACCATCAGGTTTAAGAAGGGGTGGCATAGATGAATCATTCCCAAAAAGAGCAGACTTGAGAGTGGTCCAGAATTTGTGGGAATTTGCTGTGCGCTGAAGAGTTCCCTTTGTGGTAGTATTGAATTCAACTTCAGCATTATTATATACCCTCTGAGCTGCTGTTCTGTAGTGCACATAATTATCCCATAGAAAGGCAGATCTACTCCCCTTCCACAGGTTGTAGGCTTCTTGTTTCTGCATATGAGCCCTCTTACAGTCATCATTAAACCAGGCTTTGTCCTTAGTGCGATATCTGATCATACGGAATGGAACATGTCTATCAATAATTGAAACAATTTTATCATTCAAAATACGAACTGCTTCAACCTCCTTATATATTAGTGGCCAGTTGATCCGGGAGATATCATTTAATATATTGCACCAGTCTACTTGAGATTTGATGAATACTTTGCTTGTATGAGCTATATTAGGAATAGATTGCTCAATACAGATAGTTATAGAAATTGCACAGTGGTCAGAAGTTCCCACAGGAGGATCAACAGCACTTGTAACGACTCCAGGGGAATCAGTGAAAACCAAGTCAAGGCAGTTCCCAGATGAATGGGTAGGCTCCCTAATGACTTGCTCACAACCCGACTCACACGCAAAATCATAAGCCCTGATACCATGACAGTCAGTAGGGGAGACAGAAGACAGCCATTGCCTATGATGAGCATTGAGGTCTCCCATAAATACAAAGCAGGCTTTCCGGTCATTTTCCTGTACCTTGGCCATGGCAAGGAGCAGACAATCAAAAATAGTATCATCTAAGTCTGGATTGCGATAGACAGAAAAAAGATAAAAATTATTTTGCTTACCACATACTTTCATAACTTGCATCTCATGGCAAGAACAAGCATAGGAGGTCTTTGAAGCAGAGTAACCATTCCTAATGTAAACTGCCATTCCTCTAGCCCTAGGAATGGCATCACGCCTAAGTAAAATTGGTTTTTTGAAGCCTGGTATAAGTAGTTCAGAGACATGCCTCATATTTGAAACCAGGGTCTCTGAACAGAGTAAAATGTCATGAGACTTGGATGAAGCAGTCAAGTCTTTAATATTGGCATGTAGGCCCCTAATATTAATATAGAGTAGACGACATTTTATCTGACGAGGATGACCAGGTCCAGGGTTGAGCTCAATATCTCCTGATAAAATTAAAATCGATATTAAAAAAATAATATTAGCAACAAGATCTTCAACAAAAATAACAATTTGTACAACAACAACAACAACAATTTGTACAAAATTATTCAATAGCAAAACTTTCATTAACTGAATATTATATGTCGGAAAAAAACTGATCAACATGATGGAGCCGACACATCATGCAAGGCAAAATTCCCTTCAGGACGCCACAACAACTGAGGGAGGACAGTAATGATGACTTTGGAATGAAAAAGAATAAAGAAAAGAGAAAAGAAAAGAATAGACCAAGGCAACCTCTTGAAAAGCCATCAGAGCCTCTTTGCTCATCTATTAAGCCTGCCCTACACACCATTTGAGTAAAACAAGAGGAGGAATGAAAAATAGGAAAGTATGCCTAAATGTACCCTTAGGCAGGGATCTCAAACACAAGAGAGTAGAAGACCATGGTACAGAGGCTATGGCACAATCCAATGCATGAGAACACCTTTCTGTCAGGGAGGTCCCTTAGCCTTTGACTGAAGTGTCTATCCACAAGACAGTGGAGGGTTTGGATTCAGAGTTATCCCTCTCCTAGGCGGATTGTCAACCAAGACTTCGAGCTCCACCTGCCCGGGTTTGAGTTCGGAGTTGTCCCTCTCCTAGGTGGATTGTCACACAAGACTATGAGCTCCACCTGCCCATACCGTAACCCTGGTATAGGGTGGCTACCGAGCGCTACGCCTTGCCAAAGGGCGACTCGTGATTTTGTCCGGGGCTGCTTATTCAGTTTATTCGCAACTAACCTCTATATCTAGAGGCCTTCCCCCGATCCGCAACCTGGGGACCCGATGGATGGGAGTTGTCATCTCCCATCCAGAGAGGTACAGACATTATAACAGCGAATGTTTGTCTCAAGGATGAATAAAAGGAGCAAGAAAAAGATGAAGATGGTTCGAAGATAAATTTTCTTTATTACCATTTCAAAGGTAGGATCAAAACTTAAAAGGACAAAAGTTGGATAATTTATTTTGTTTGGGCAAGATTGGAATTTAAATACACAAAAGGCCTTTTTCCCTCATTTCATATCGACAATCCACGAATGGAAAAAGCGGAAAGCAATGTCAATAAAGATACTAATTTGGGAAGTCTCTAAGGTTGAAAGACGAAAAGGAACGATTACCTGAAGTATGTAGACAATGCCAGCTAACCAGAGGCAAAACTTTAGCCAAACATAAGGGGCACCAAGAAAAAATAAACATTAAGGGATTATATAGAAAGAACTTTTAAATTAAAAGAAGTATAAGTGAAAGATGAAGGTATCTCCTTTGATTTTGCTTTCATTTTATATACAAAAAGTGAATAATGTTATTTATACCAATAGCGGGAAGCGTAATTATAGGCTGAAATTGGTTATATTCTTAAAATATATTTCGCCTACAAACTAATGAGTTAATTAAAAGGCGATATTTTTAGAGCGCGTCAAAATAAGGATTGTAATTATCAGGCGAGATATTCATTTTCGCTGCACCAATTTAGTAGAAATGACGTCAAAATTAAAATTCCTCATGGAAAAAATTGCCTTTTGATTATTAAGCTTCATTTTCTCTGCCATTGAATGCGTTCTCGAAATTTATTATGTAACATTTAAAAATAGCTGATAACACGAAAGTGGTTACTTGGACAAAGACTAGGATATAGTAGTCAATTGGTAGAAAAATTGGAAGATCAAATTCAACGTAGAAGAATTTAAGATTATCAACATCAATCATAATAGCCTCAAAGAGATTACATTATGGGTGGTTAAAATTTAAATACAGTTAACATATAAAGGGATTTAGGTGTTTTAACCACGAGTTATCTAAAATCAACGTTGAGAAGTATAAGGTCATGCACATAGGCATCATAATCTTCGAAGAAATTATAATATTGGGTAGTCAAATTTTAAACAGTCAACGTGGTAAATGATCTAAATCTTTCGAAATAATGCACTGACTTCACAAAAGGCAAATAGGGTTTTAAGATACCTAGCTATAAATTTGCAGAATAAATCATAGATATTATTCTTCAATTATATAAACCTCTTGTAAAACTTGACTCGATGTATTTGATCCAATTCTGGTTTCCATTTATGAGAAAGTGAAATATAACGCCAGAATTTCCCGAGCGTCGAGTAACGAAATTAAGTCCTTAACTTAGAAATAGATCTTACTAAGAAATACTCAAGCATTTTAATGCACCTTCACTCGAACATCGACATCTATGTATAAGGCTAACTTGCCAGTCTATAAAATACTAAACTGGGTGTAATATAAATTATATAGATCAATATATGTGCTATATAACAATAGCGACCTCTAGAAATAACGTTTCAATCGAGTAAACAAAAGATTTAACGCTACAATAGCTCAAAATTATTTTCTTATAAAATAAATCTTACTTGAAATGACTTGCTTAGAAATAGTGAAAACACTTCAGTAAATATGGTTAAGAAAGCAATCGATAAATATTATTTTATATAACTTTAAACAAATAAGATTAAAAAAATCATTCTTTATCTACATCCTCTCTTCCATTTATCTGTTCATTCTCTCTGAACCACGCTGTGCTTTCTATCTTGAGTTGATCTTAGTCTTTATTGATTTGGAATTATGTAAAATCTAAAGTGGATTAGTTTTGAAAGAGGCTATGATGTGACTTGCGCCTTCTTCAATATTACAAACCTTTCTTTTTCTTTCTTTTTGTTCTTATTTCCGTCCTACTACTCCTTTTTTAGTGAATTAATCCTTATGCCATCTCTGGACTACACTATATCTTATTAATCGTTGCACTATGTAGCACAACGTTTGTCCTAACTAAGCGTTTTTTTCCTAATTGATTAGGTTTAAAAAGTATATAAAATGGAATGTGTTTTCATTTTAATCTTTCCTTTTGGCACTTTCACATATTTGTGAATATGAAAATGAGCGAATTTTTCTATTCTCATTCACATAATATAAGAAAAAAATCAGCATACTAATAAAAATTAATATTCCTTTATATTATATGTTATACAAAAGTGAACACCAAAATTTAGGTTTGAATATTTTTTTGCGATTGTAATGTAAATCACTTATACGTCTTAACATCCAAATATAGTCTTACATCATGTATGTGTTCGTTATACGTTTTTTGGTAGCGGTGAACACTAGTATATCCTGGTGTGTTCTCACTTTGCCCTGATTAGTATATTCCCATGTTTTTTCTTGAATTTAGCAAGAAAAACATCAAAGATATGGACTTTTAAGGGATTCAACCAGCCTCTATTTTTTTTGCCCTTTTGATATCCAAAACCAGTGCCTCGTTTTCCTTCCATTGAGCATCATTAGGAATTCCATGAAGTTCAGGATCTTCATCACCTGTGGTCCGACGAAAGCACCGACTTTAACCTTCCTCCTTTCCCATAATAAATATACAGTCATACCCATCATACCTCAAATCATCGCATCTAGCAAGATCTTGACACTGTTTAATTTATCTTTGAAATGAGCCTGAGGAGGAGACGGATATTTTATTCCGTTGTAGAGCAGCATGGCTTCGATCCTTTTAGATAATCTGTCAATAAACTCCTTGGGTTACAGGCGATTCCGATGGCCTCAAACAAACTAGTCATATTGCGGTAGAAATAAGGACTATCGTGATTGTGGAAGGAGCTCGTGAAAAGGCGCCTTAGTACTTTCATCTTACACGTTTCACAGTTTGGGCCTAGGCCTCAAAGGCTCGCCATAAGAATTTGGGAGACCAAGATCTATGATCAAGAGGTTAGTATGGATTTCTATCCTAAGCTGCAACTCTGAAATAGTAATCAGGATCTACAACGTCTTCATTCTTCTCCTAAATTACTGCTCTTTAATAAGGACAACTGCTCCTTCATCGGTAGAGTGGGTTTGGGTAGCTCAGGGCAGTATGGCACATGGACGATGCATGATGTAAAGTCCAACATACGGAAGTATCAAATGCTTGAGTGGACAGTGGGGTCAGCCAAATTCTTGTGGAGCGAATTTCATGCGTTATTTATTTCTGTGCAATGGTTAAAAAAAGTAAAATAAATTTCCTATCATAAAAAAAATAATTTATTTCACCCAGGAATAATGGGTAAGAGGTTCTCACAAAATATTTCATATCTGCTAGATTTTTTCTTTAAAAATGGAAAAATATAAATTCATATTAAAAAAACAATAATTAATTGTTTTAATAATTGTAAACAAAATATATAAGATTTCATTGTCCAAGCAAGCAAAAATCGTTCATCTTATGTAAAAGCTAAAATTTTTGTTTGCAATGTTCGGACGTTATTCGTTCTCAATTTTCAACTGCTAATTTCACGAAAAAAATTACCTTAGTTTCGCTCTTTTTCTTCTTAAAAACAATAACCATTTTTTGTTTTATTTTCTTGCAAAATAATTCACTATCAAATAATTTTAAACCTCTCAATTTGTGCAATCCTCCTTGAAATCTGCGCCAGAAGGATCGATAATGGTATTTAAAACTTCTGCAATCTCAACAGTAGAACCGGTGGAAAGGTCAGAAAGAAGCGAGAAGATTCAAGATTTAACTACCTGGCGAAATTAGAGAGGAAAGACCATGGTCGATGATTTGACGCCATCATAGCACCGCAATTCGTCGTTGAAATCCATGAGATCATAAACAGTGGTACCAGAAATTCGATGCCTGCCATAACAGGTGAGATAGTTTTGGATGAAAAACACAGGTTGGTGGTGCTTAAGGATATTCACTACTTTAAATACAAGATAAGGAGGAGACAATTTCTGTCCAAAGTGATGCAATCAAAGCGACTCGAGCACACTTAATAACTGATCAACAAGTTCAATCGCTCGTTGGAGCCAGATTTGGCTTTGGGAAGTCCATCGAGGTTAATGATGACGGATGCTCTCTTGAGGGCATCAACTTGCACTAGGTTTAAACTGGTAGGAATGTGTGCAGTCTTTGGACCCGTATCTTGATCAAGGGGAGAAGGACCTTGTGGGAAGGAGAGGCTTAAGACGACCATGTTTCATCCTCGGCTGCAAACAGCAGCCAAGACACTGATCAGTTGATGCTAACTTATATGTGATCGAGGTATCCTTCTTCTAGCCTTTGCCTAAAAAGGCAGAACCCACAAAGCAGTGGGGGTGGTGCAATGGTTGGTAGATGCCAGGGCGTGCCCATACACCGGTGGGCCTGCAAGTGCCAGCTTTGCTTGTTTTCTTGCTTGCAGCTTTTGCCGCTAGTTAGCCCTTGTGGTGAAAAGGGAGGCCTTGTGTGTAAGCTTTCTCATGTCGCTACATAGCCGTTCCATTACCAAGAATCCTGCTGTGACTCCTCGTGGCTACACACGCTATTTGAGTGTCTCGTAGCTCCGGGCTAAATCCGCAGGAGATATCGGTGTAGCAGTGGGCTAAAAAGGCCTAAAGATTGGCTACAAGCAATATGTAAAACAGTTGCTCCATTTGCAAGTTGCAGCACTGAGGTACTGATTTAAATATACTAAGACAAGAGGAGCTTGTGCTTCGCAGGCTTGCCTTGGGTCTGTGCCCTATGACCAGACATGCTATGGTTCTTCTCTGACGTGAAGAACTTATGCCAAAACCAGAAGATCAACTCCAAAAACCACAGCTGGCTCTCTGTCGAACCAAATCACGTGCCCAGAGTCATGAAGATGAAATTTTCAGCCAAAATCATTGTCTTTGGTATCGTTAGCAGTGAAGGTGACGTCATCCCACTCACCTTTTTCCTGCAGGCATCAGGATTAACACCGACTGAGGGTGAAGCATTGAATTGAGCGGCTAGCTAGAGGGAGTCCTTACGTGTGACAGCAAGTGTCTGCATCCCGCCACACCAGTTGGAGGATTTCTATGAGCACACAGCGCCAGACATTTGGTCTCCCAGCTCGACTGAAAGCAAACCCCTCAACTTCTTTGTGTCGGGCGCGGTGGAACGACAGACCAAAATATGCAGCTTCCACACAAAGGACGAGGTAAGGGCCAAGATTACCAGGGCCTTCAGGAGCCTAAAACTGGGGATAGTGGCCGGTTCTAAAGTCGCCTGAAGGCTGTCACGAGGTCTCATCGAGAGAGATCGATAGGACCTGTTATAAACAAAAACTGACCCAAATTTGACGAATAAATATAAAAAAAATGAATAGTTATTTTTTACTGAGACAGTCATCATGAGAACGAATACCTTCCGCAACCTGAATATCCTGTTGGCCTCAGATATTTTAGCAAATGCTGCTAAATAACACTTTTCCACTCTTGTCTTGATGAATTTCCAACATACGAGTACATAATGGAATACATCTGCCGAATGTTGGAAGCCTCTTGATCTAATCTCTGATAAATGTATAATGTATTTAAATTACTCGAAAGTTCCAAACACTTCTCGACAGTTCTATGCAATTCTAGAAATTTATGGAAATTCTCGACAATTCTAGAATATTCCTTATCAGCTACTCCGCATTGAATCTATCTGAAATATTGGGGAATTTTAAATTTCAAATTATGCTTATTCAGATCAAAAATGCAAGTTTGAAGACAATACATTTTAGGCATAATTAGAAAATAATACTTCAGACCAGAAAGAAAAGTCAAAATTTTGTTACCGCTCTCTATATCTATCCCTCCCTCGCTCCCTCTCTCCTCCTTATCTATAATTAGCTCTGCTTTATTGAAGAAGAAGAAATGGCTCTTCCCAATCGTTTTATAACCGCTTCAAGAATGGACAAAATTAATGTCTTGCCCTTTTCAGATTTTTCAGCTGAAAAATAAAACCATTATTTTAATTCATCCATTAAATATGAGGGTAAAACAGAGGGATAAAAATTACCTTTTGTCTGTTTGCTTATGATAATTAAATAAATAAATTCCAATACTATGTACATACATATTTGTATATTTAGTTTCACGCTGATAAGGAATTAAATAAAAGAAATACATACAAAAGTATTTTAACAGATTTCCAATAAGTGGAGATACTGGTAGTATTATAAATAATAAGTAATTGAATTTAATGACCGCACTCTTTAGAATACCACCATGTGAAACTACAACAAGTGAAGTCAGCGCGCATCAATGCACCTAGAATTAACCCTACCGTCCTTCCCCTTAATTGATAATAAACCTAAAGCTTCTAAGCCTTTTTGTCTGCTTGAGTACCAACCAAGTACTACGGATGGAGGGCGATGTTCAATTTTGAGCGCCATGTAATCAGCATTTTTTTTTTAACCTAATTACAGTAAGCAATTTGAACTAAATCTACGAAAGTAAAGAAGAGGACAGAATCTTAGAGCCGATGAGTACACTAGTGTATGTATGTATGTATGTATATATATATTTTATATATATATATATATATATATATATATATATATATATATATATATATATATATTTAATTGAAAATCACATGACATGTGATATATAATAGATGTATTTTAAAGGCCCAAAGAAATGAAAAGTGGTAACACAACCCGGAAAAACGCTAAGGAAATTATTACTACGTGTACCATTAAAGCTTAAGAAAGAAAATGGGAGATATAGTAAAATAAAAAGAGGGGCAATATATATATATATATATATATATATATATATATATATATCATCACTAACTCTATAATTTAAGTTTTTTTCGATTATTTGAATAATAATTTCATCTTAGTTTGGTTATGACATGTTTTTTATCAAAATTATTTCTAATAATTCTTTTATAATATCAAAAAACAAAATGGTGAAGTTCAGAAAATTCATAATTAGATTAAAATTTTTTACTTCAGCCAAGGCAAAGAAAATAGAGTAATACGAAATAATGTATATATGGAATAGTCTTCCTGGGATCAAATTTAAATAATCCTTCTTCCTTTCCCCCCCCCACCCCTTGGCTTGATTTGAAATTAATAAAATTTTGAATTAGGAATAAGATCTAATGTCATTTAAGATGATTCAAATCAAAATCTTAATTCGAGAAAAGAAGAACCACAAAAACTCAAGAATCTATAAACTCCCAAAATATAAAAATATTTATTCACTCAGACAATATATATATACATATATATATATATATATATATATATATATATATATATATATATATATATATATATATATAATCGATGGCGTTGCTGCTAGTCAGATGAATCTTTAATTTGACCAGGAATGAGAGTACATAGGATGCGGAGAAATTCATCTTCATCTATTGGGTATAAACAACGTTTCGAGCAATCCGCTCATCTTCGGGTTCTATAATATCAAAGTAGAAAGTAATACATAATTTACAATGAATTATAATATTAAAACAAATTGTCTATAAATTAGAATATTAAAAGTTTTGATAAATATCTCGAAAAAGAGAGACCTTTTTTTCCTATAATACAAAACCTAAGAAAATACATAATTTATAATGAGTTAGAATATTAAAAGTCCTAGAGGAATACAAGGGAGAACCATCAAAACACTCACCATTGTTGGTCTGACTCCAGACAGAAGTGGCGAGGGTGAGATTGTATTGGTAGTAGAGTTATGTCATAAGTAGGGGAGTAGCGGACGAGTCACAATTAAGACTAGGGGCACGGGATTTAATATAAAGGGACTCTAGTATTCTTAAGCTTTGTTCATTGTTATCCTGATCTATTATTGTAAAATTATTTATAGTTATATCTGCGTTCCATTTGATTGCATGTGCTCTGATAGGGGATGGTTCTTTGCGATTAAGTGGGTTTCCAGTACGGGCGCTGATGCCCATGTGTGAGGAGAACCTTGTTCTGAGGGAACGAATCGTGCTCCCTATGTATCTTCCTTGGAGACACCGAGGACAATTAAATTCGTAAACAACACGACTGCGCATCCCTCGAAGAAGTTTGTCCTTTTGACTGAACCAATTGCCAATATTGAGTTTGTTAACAAATACTAATTTGAAATTTGTATGGTAAAAATAGCGTTTAAATAATTTATAAAACTTTCTTCTGAATTCTCTATTAAGGGGACCCAATTTCGGGAAGAATAAAATATTTTGAGTCTCTAGGAACCTCGAAGGAAACTGAAAAAGAAAATGTTCTCGCTTTTTTAGACATTTTAGTTAAAACATCATATCAAGGCTTAACAACATTCATATATAGAAAACTACGTTCAATAATATGAGTACAAATTTCTATAGTTTTTGCGATTTATCATACAAACTGAGCTGTATCGGGGCATTCATCTGTCGTGGCTTCCACCTGTCATATTCATTATCTCTTATGCATGAAGAATTTAAATTCCTAAGATCCTATTTCAAGAATAATTGCCATCCCCTCTCAGTAGTAAATACCCTCATTTGCAAATTTTTAAATTTCCAATGCATTCCAAGTCGAATTTTCCCAAGTCGAACAATAATTTCGCCAAAATTTCGCCTACCTTGTCGAATCTCACTTCCATCTCAAACGTCGTCTGCCAATAAAGGCCGCCCAGTCTCGCGCATTCTCCCGTGATGTGCAACGAATCCTGTGTCGTGCTGACATTTTTTTTTACATTTATTCTTTAAATTAGACTTCATTATGGCTCCTAAGGAAGTAAAAAGTGACAGTGCAAGTGGTGGTAGGACAAATAAGTGTTATATTATTGACCTGAAGCACGAATTAATAAAGAAAAGAGAGAGTAGAGTGTTTGTTAGTGACCTAGCCAAAGAGTATGAAATGTCTAAGTCCACGATGTGGCTAAAATAGTGTTTGGAAAATCAAATAAAAGGCCACAAACTTTAGAAAAAGTAGAACAGTTGCTCTTTGTTTGGATAAATTATATGCAACTGAAAAGAAACTGCTAATGAGGCCAAAAGGTATTAAATGGCTAATAAGTTGCATAGTGATTTAGTGGGCAAAACACCCAGTACATGTATGTAGGGAAGTCGATATCCCACCCTATTAACGTCCTGGCGCTTGGCAGTGTAACCCGATTACTTACCCCCTTCCCCCTCCCCATCAATCCCCAAGACCCTCCTCAAACCACGAGAAGTAGGAATCATCAGATTTCTGTGCCAGAGAGCATAACAATACGAAGGAAAGGAGACCAGGTGCAATAACATTGGTTAAACAGGCACTATTTGCCCTAAGAGTTGGGATCTAATTTTGCGTCATTGACGAAATTAGAGGAGCGGCGACCAAAAGCCAGAAGATGCCTTTAGGGCTAAGTGAAAGACGCTCGGAGAAGAGTCGTTAGAGGAGCGAGGCTTAATTCCCCAAACCAGAGATATTCCTCGCCATTGCGGAATACTCAAAGTGAACTCCCCCCCCCCCCCATTTATCAAAGGATTCACTTGTTTGCTCATCGCTCGTCAGTGCGAACCATCTGAAGATTAACACGAAGATTGGAAAAAGCATACCTTCACGGTCTCGTTGTCTAAATCATCTAAGACAACGTGTTTAACGCCATCTGTCGCCCTCACCGAAATCACCTGTTGCTTCCAGCTCGTCTCCTCTTCAGTCAAACAGCTGGGTGTCTGTGAGCACGCCCACGCGCCTAACGGCAAAAACATTTTTTCGTCTACATAAAATCCAAGGCCAAGGTCATTCTCCAGCCGGACTCATGTTTTTTTTTAAAAGTTAAAGAAATTAAATTATTTTTAAGTGTCAATTAGCGTCCAATATTAAATTGAGCTTGGGGTCAACCATGACTTTATATTCATCCGGTTTAAATTAGTAATTCTAACATAAACTTGTTTATTCATAGCTGTATAGTTTTTTTTTTAGATTTCAGTTTTTTTTATGTTGTAATTAAAGATATATTATCTTTAGAAGTATTTAATTCAATCCTCGAAATGCTGCACCTGGCACTAGAAATCCTCAAAGATTAAATAACGTAAAATAATATAGCAGTCTTAGAGGAAACGTAAACAAGGAGTTATTCAAGTACGTATAACACCACTCGGCCCTTACAATACTACGATAATGTGACTAACACTCAAAATTCAAAGCAAACAGAGGTTGGTTCCAAAAGTTCCGCAAACGAAGTGACATTTGTTGTAAGGCATGATGAGGCAGCAAGTTCTGATTAAGATGTTGCTAAAAGGTTTGTGGATGAGTTTGCTGCTTTGATGAGACCGCACTATTCTGGGAAAAAATGGCAAGAAAAACCGACAGCACTCAAAAGGAAATGATACTGCCTGAGCACAAGACAATAAAAGACAGGTTGACTCTTTTAATGTGTGCTAATGCGAGTGGGGACTACAAAATAAAGCCACTACTTGTCTACCATCAGTAAACTCACGAGTCTTTAAGAGGAACAATGTGCACAAGTCTACATTGCCAGTAATGTGGGAGTCAAATTCAAAGAAACACCAGAAATTGAGTTGCCCTCTGTATTTATGGAGGGCGACTGACCATCCAAGCAATAAACATCACCACCACCCACCATACACCTCTATCAGCGACTACAAGGAAGCAAGGTAAGTTGTTAAATATATTTATACAACATATTAGAATTTAAATCTACATATTTTTGCTTCATTTCAGTTAATTCAAGTTCATTTCTGCTTGCCATTGTACTTATATTGCATGTTACTGGAAACAGAGGTCAACATAAACTTATAAAAATGTAAAATAGATATGGGGATTTGTGCCTGGAACGAGTTAATGCCTTTTACCTTAATTTTAATGGGAAAAATTGCCTACCAATTAGAATATTCACAGATGCTCACAGAGTATCTTCTGGAAGAGACAAATCATGCCTTTGGCTCCAGGGTTTTGAAGTCATACTTATCCTTCTCTTAGGTGGACTGCTTGTCGTCATGGCTACGAGCTCCTCCTACCCGTCGCTACTGTGAGGCCTAGTCATGGAGGGAACCTCCCTAATAACCAGTGTCAGCTTTAAAAAAAGAAAAATAATCCAGACCGAGATACGAACTGCAGACCCAACGATCGCCGGGCAAGCGCGCAAGGAACCCCACTATATATATATATATATATATATATATATATATATATATATATATATATATATATATATATCAGGGACGTGTTTAGTTAACACGCAAGTAACAGAAATTGCATTCTGAATAATTTCTTAAACATCTTCAAATGTATGAAGAGATGCACTTTTATATTGTTTGGCGCCTGTCGGTAAAAAAAAACGCATATCCAGACCTCGCCTTGCGTCCCGTGTATAGTGCCTTAAAAAAACGACTCACTCTATATCTGTTGTAGTTATTTTTTTTATAAAATCTTTTTCATTATTGTAGGGGAATAGTCACTCATCCCCCCCCCCTGTTCTCTCCGGGTGGAGTCACAAAGCGTTTACCGCAAGGACATCCGGCCGAAGGCATCGGCGGGTCAAGCGCTTAACCGCAGCGTTACAACACACGGCGCTATGAAAGACCAATGCAAGATCTTCCCCAGGAGAGTGAGATTCAATTTCACGTCAAATAAGAAATTGGAGACGTGTTTCTCCCAAGCTCGAAGGCTAACGAGGAGCCGATGGAAGACTTGGTGGGAAAAACCGTTGGGCATAAGAACTCTCCTTGACCCGTCCTCAAGCCTCTCCCCCCAGGTCCCCTTACCACTCTCCCAGTGGGGTGACAAGGTATAAATGAGGAACACTGAGGAAAATCGAGGTAGTATACGTCAGACTCCAGATGACGAAGTCCTCGATTAAAACCGAGTTACTTAGACTAGATTGGTAGTGTACTTGGCTCGCCAGACCAAGAAGTACTCTGCAAGAGAGGCAGGGCTACCTACCTTAAGGGGCTAAGAAGAAGCTCATCCTCGAGCTAGTCCCTGGTTATCAAACCAAACGATAAGTTAACTTTATTAAGTTCAACTTACTCTCGCCAGAGAAACTCCTTATATCCTGGTGCACCTTAAACACCAGGGGTATTCCTCGTCCTTGAGGAATTAAGAAAAGGAAAAGGCTCTCCATCGAGCCCGTTACTCGGTGGCCACACCGAACTCATAAGTTAATTTGGTTGAGGAACCAAGTTCAACTTATTCTCGTCAGAGAGACTCCTCATATCCTGGCGCATTTTAAACACCAGGGGTATTCCTCGTCCTTGAGGAATTAAGAAAAGAAGAAGGAAAAGGCTCCCCCTCGAGCAGGTATTCGGTGGCCACACCGAACTCATAAATAAACTTGGTTGAGGAACCAAGTTCAACTTATTCTCGTCAGAGAAATCCCCCTCCGTTATCCTCGCCCTTGAAGAAGACCCTCCCCGAGTTCAGTCCTCGTCCATGAGGAATTAAGTAACGAAGGAGAAAAGCTCTCCCTCGAGCTCGATACTCGGTGGTCGCACTGCACTCCAAGTTAACTTGGTTTAAGAACCAAGTTCGACTCCCTCTCGCCAGAGAGACCACGACTACCTTGTTGCCGCATAAAGCACCTTAATTGTTCTCGTCCTTGAAGACCCCCCCCCCCGGAATACCGTGTGGACCCCCCAGCTGCTACCCTTGTCAAAACGACCTTGTGATCCTGCCCATCTACATCTGGCCAGGCGGCACGCGTCGTGAGTCAATAACATTTCTGAGGCATTTAAATTCCAGTAGAATCCGTAAGCCTAAATCTTATATTATTGTTGTGCGTAGAGAAATTAACCAATTTTTGAGGGTCAAACTAATTTAATTAATTCTTGTTTATAATAATATTCAGAGTATTGCTGTAGTTAATGTTTAAATGTTGTGTATTCAATGGTTAAAGTTAAAATATAAATTTATTTTGGGAATTATTGTGCGTCTTCATATCCTTACGTGTTTCCAACGGCTCTATTCTTTAGGATATTATTATAATATCAATATATATTAGACACTTAGCACTCTTAGAACAAAAGGGGGGGGCATTCTACGACAATTATAAACTCAAAAGTAATCAAAGTGTAAATTATTGTTCGTACATTTTATTTATAACAATTTCCATAAATTTATTTAATTGAAAAGAAAAAATAAGCAGATTTCGTAACTGCGTATTGCGACATTTGGCAAGGCATCCCATCTCCCCTTTAGAAAAATAACTTAGTTTTTCCATTGCATTGTCATTTGTGTGATAGGTGATATTTGTTTTCGTATTAATTATTTAGCCCTGTTTAAAAATGGAATGTCAAAATAGTGAAAGGCAATTAGTATGCTCATGTATAATTTGTGATGTTTTATAAAATGGCTTTGCATCTTATGATTTAAATAGAAAGAAAGATATTTTAAACGCCCGTAGGCCTATACCTGCATTGGATATTATTGTAAATGGAAAAACTTGTAATAGAAAATTTAATAATAAAATGTAGGATGACATTGACTAACTAACTGGTTGTTCAGTTCTAAATAAAGTGTTTTGTTGGCCTTGTGTTATTCGCAAAAGAGAAAAATGTTTGGAATCTTTATGGTTCTTTTGATGTTTCTAATATACCAGGGCTGGGAATTGAAATGAAAATCGATTCGAGTTTCGATTTGAGTTTGGCATTTTTAAAAATATCAATTCGGATTTCGATTATATTTATAATTATAATCGATTCAAGTTCGAAATAGAATTTTTTTTATTCTTTTCGGTTCGAGTTTAAATTTCGATTCGAGTTTTCAAAGATTTTTCAGTTCGAATTTTTTTTTCGATTCGAGTTTAAAAAAATATATAGATTTTAGAAGTTTATCGATTCGAATTCGATTCGATTTCCCATCACTGTAATATACATAAAGCTGTTATAAAAAAACTGTATGAAAGTTATTTAACATCTGCATTATTTGAATTAACATTTGGAAAAGTGAGAATTGATTATTTACTTAGTAATCAAAAGAAGATCATTGATAACGGACATAATGAACAGAACAGAAATGTAATAAAGCGTTATAAAGATCTAATTGTTTTTGCACGAAATGAATTGGCATTTAGAGGAGACGATGAATCAGATACGTCATCGAATAGAGGTAACTATGTAGAATTAGTATACCCTGTCGTGGTATAAGAAGCACCCCACACCTGAACACCAAATTTTTATGTCGTAGTATAGGAGGGACCAAATGATGGCAGGATGTTCCTACGTATGAGATTGTTTACGTACTACTCCGTGATTAACGTTATATCTCTCTAAGAGTGTTATATATGAATGATTATTATTATTATTATCTTGATTATTGACTTCTTTAAACTTTGAGGGTTCCTTGTACCGTACTTAGCGATTCGAGGATAGAATAAAATAAACATGTTAAAACAAACTAAAACTTTAATTTAAACAAAAAAAATTAAACATGAACCAAAGAAATAATACATCTTAAATACACAGAAATGACTACAATCAATTTTTAAGTAAGGCTTTCTAAATTGACCTCTCGAAATTATAGTGGCGATTGATCCACCTCTCCCTACACTATAAAAAAAAATGCTAACTGACTTTACTGGAGTTTAAATACCTTGGTCCCTCTAGCGACGGGTTTGAGTCTGACCTTTAAATCAATGAGCTACGTAACCTCAGGAATATTGTTGCTTTGTTGACGCCTGCCGCTCGTCCATATGGCTGGTGGTGGACGAAATATACTTAAAGCCACAGATGACTTTGGCGAGCGTGGCAGATGGGGGGAGCCACACGCCCGCGGCAGGAAATGATATCACCACCGGATTGTGAAAGAATGTTCCTTTCTCCTCTTCATATTACTCTGGAGAATAATTCGCACTGGCTAGCGATGAGCCAGACAGGAATCCTTTGACTCAGGGGAGTGCTGGGAGGAGTTCACTCGGAGGTCTTCCTCAAGGGCTAAGACTATCTCTGTGCTTTTGGCTGCACCAGGATAGGAGGGGGAAGTTTCTCTGACGAGAGTAAGTTGAACTTGATTCTTAAATCAAGTTAACTTAAAGTTCGGTGTGACCACCGGTAACTAGCTCGAGGATGAGCTTCTTCATCTTAGTTCCAGTATTTCTCAAGGGGGAGGACTATCTCGGTGCTTTGGGATCCACCAGGATAGGAGGGAGGTTTCTCTGATGAGAATAAGTTGAACTTGGACAAGTTAACTTAAAGTTCGGTTTGATAACCAGGAACTAGCTAGAGGATGAGCTGCTTCTTAGTCCCTTCTCTTGGTAGCCCGGCCACTTGCTGGGGACTTCGTAGCCTTGCTGACTCACGTATTCTACCCCATTTTTCTCAAGTTTTTGGCATATATACATCGTCACCCCACTGGAGTAGGTGTAGGGGGGGGGGGGAACGGGCCGCATGAAGGTCCCTCCTCCAACGGTTTTTCTCAGGACGTCTTACCTCTGGTCCTGATAGACCTTCGGGCTTGAGGGAGACGGGTCTCCAATTTCGCAATTGAGGTGAAATTGAATACTCACTCTAGGAGAGATCTTGTAGTTTTAACCGTTCTGCTTTTCATCGGGACGAGGCGCAAGGTCGTTGTGGTCGAGTTTGAACCGTGACGTCTACACGACCAGCCTGTTTGTGGTCAACGTCCCATTTCTCAACTGAGAGAGGAGGGAGAGGGTCGATTCTCCTACATACCCCCTTAAAAAATATGATGACAATTTATAAAACTTTTTGGAGAATGCTGCGTCATTTTCTGGATTATCAAATTTAATACAAAATGATCTCATAAATTTCATTGCATTAGTCTTGATAAAATTAAAGAAGAAATTAGACAAGCAATGTTCATCGCAATAATGCTCGATGAAACTACTGATGTAGCAAATTTATCTAAACTTTATTTCATGATTCGTTGTTCTTTACACGACAATATTCATGAGATTCATAGGATTCGTGTATTTGTCGAGTGATTGAAGGGTAGAAACTATTTGTGAGATAGTATTAAATCAATTGCAGAATGTTAAATGTGAAAAAAAGTTGATTGCTCATAGTTAGGATGGAGCAGCAGTGATGGCAGGTGAAAAGAATGAACTTCATTCACGATTAAAAAAAGTATACCCAAATGCAGTTTTCATACACTATTTTGCTGACAAATTAAATTTCGTTCTTTCACAATCAGTGTCCAAAATAAATGAATGTAAAAGCTTTTTCATGACTCTAAGTGGTTAAGCAGCTTTCTTTAGACGCTCATCTAAAAGAACAGATGCTTTTAACAAAGAAAGCACTTTAAAGAAGCTTCCTTGAGTTTGTCACACACGATGGAATTATAATTCTAGGCTCGTAGAAAAATCCATTATATTTCAAAGAAAAGTTAAAAAAATGTTGTTAATCAATTACAGTTGTTATTACCATAATAATTTGATTAATTACTCAAATCTCTCATTATTTACTTTCTTTCTTACACTCCTTTTGTAGGAGAAAGAATAGAAAAGGATGTGAGAGTGGTCGAGAGGCGGAGAGATAAAGTGTGAAAATTAAAATAGTGATAGATGATAGCGTAGTTGAGTGAACTAAAATTTTGTAAGAATGCCGGCAATACTGAATGGTGAAGTTGGAATAGGATGCGAGAAAGGTGCTTGGTAAGGAAGTTCATATGACGCATAAATGAATCATTCAGAAGGAGTGTAAAAAAGATGCGATTGGAAGAGGAAGTTGATTCGGAAGGAGTAGATAAAGGTCAAAATCTCAGTGAAGAGAAGTGGTGTAAACATTTAGGATAAGAATGGATGGGTGATTGCTCTCAATGCGAATGTTACAAGTAGTTGGAGAGAACACTTTGATGAACTAGTAATACGCGTATGTATGTTGAACAGAAAGCGAATTATCATATGATTGTCGTCTAAGGTGCAAACAAGACGCTGTATGGAAGCGATCAATAAACAAAAAAGATGCTAAGGTTTTAAAAGGTTTGATTTATTGGAGAGAAAGAGTCGATAATATACTGAACGAAAGGTAAAGTATAGCGGAGCTTGGGTAATGAAATTGATATATTGGTTGTTTTCTAAGGGCTTTTCAAGTAATCAGTGCCTGAAGAGTAGAAGAATATTGAGACAGTTCGGGTGTCTACTGTGAAAATAGCTAAGCTAGGCTATGTTAGTATAATCTAACTCGCCTAGTATAACATAGCATAGTATAGCCGACTTTATCATACCTTAGCTTAGAATAGCCTAGTATAACCTAGCATAGTATAACCTACTTTATCCTACTTTAGCTTAGTATAGCCTAGCATATCGTATCCTAGTATAGCCTAGCCTAGCTTAGTAGACCCTAGTCTAACCTAGCATATTATAGTATAGCCTAGCTTACTCTAGCGTAGAATTGCCTATTGTAGCATAGTTTACTATAGCCTAGCCTAGCCTAACCATGTATGGCTTAGCATTACATGCTAGAGCCTAGCCTAGCGTCGTCTAGAGTAGCCAAGCTAGAATAGGCTACTATAGCCTAGCCAATCTATCGTGGCATACGATAGCCTAGCCTAACATACGATAGGCTAGCTTGTTATAGCCTATCCTAGCATAACCACACCTAACATAATAGAGCCAAGCGTATCATTTTATAGCCCAGCCTAATATATCCTAGACTAGTATAGCATACCATACCCTAGCCTAGAATAACCTTGCATAGCTTAGCTGATTATAGCCTTGGTTAGCTAGCTTATCGTAGCCTAACATAGTATTACCTAGCATAGCCATCCCTAGCCTATTATACTTTAGCCTACACTAGCATATCATAGTATAGCCCTGTCTAGCTTAGTATAGCTTAGCATAGCTTAGCCTAGCCTAGCGTTAACTATCCTAGACAAGTATAGCATATACTATCCTATTATAGCCTAGGAGAGCATAGCTTAGTATTATCTAGCCAAACATACAATATGATATCCTAGAATAGCCTTTTATTGCCTCAATTAGCATAGTATATCTTACCCTTGTACATTATATCTCAGCATAGTATAGTCTAGCATAGTATAGCCTATTCTAGACCTGCCTGCCAGAGTATAGTATATTATAGCCTAGCCTAGTCTAGCAAAGTATCGGCGGAATATTTATGAGATATGGCCAAAACAAAATAATCCCCAAACTCACCTTGGGAAGACTTTGGCAATTATATCATTCGAAAGAGAATGTAAAACAACATAAGGGTTTCAAATTTTGTTAGAATCGGCCGAATACTTATGATGTTATTGCCAAAACAAAGGAATTCCAGAGCTAACCTTGGGAGGACTTTGGTAATTATATCATTCGAAAGAGAATGTAAAACAACATAAGGGTTTCAAATTTCGTTAGAATCAGCCAAATAGTTATGATGTTATTACAGAAACAAAAAAAAAAGCAAAACGGGGACCGACCGACCGATAGTGTGAGATATAGAATCGCAGTGCAAATGGACGATATCGAGCGATTGTGGTCGTGAGAAACGAATGCACTAAACTATAAGGTATATATGGTTCAAATACAGATTTAGATGAGGTAGAATTGTTTTGAAGTTTTAACAGGATGTGAGAAGAAAAGATAAAAGCATACTTGTGAAGAGAATGCAAAATAACTCATAGGAATAAGGAAATACTGATTCACAAGTGTTTTCGTCTTTTAATCTGACCAAAAATAGCTCAAAAGTAAATTAAGAAGGAAGGAAGGAAGGAAGAGAGAGAGAGAGAGAGAGAGAGAGAGAGAGAGAGAGAGAGAGAGAGAGAGAGAGAGAGAGAGAGAGAGAGAGTAACAACAAGGAGTAACAACAAGGAAAGAAGGTACCCTAGGAGACCTTACGGTCCATTCAAAGAGGGTACCATTGGACTTGCAATCGAGCGGGCACAAGGCTGCTCAATTGTTTTGCGTACCTAAACGGCCACTTTTCAAGACCTTGTCTAGTCTTGCCTTAAACTGGTCAACAGATTCACTGTTGACAACTTCCACTGGAAGTGCGTTCCACTTACCGCAGATACTGTAGGTGAAAAAATTTCCACACAGATTGCGGTTGTAACGCTTCAGTTCAAGTTTGAAGCCGTGATTGCGCGTTCTGTTCTCACTCAGTGTGAAAATATCCCGGTAGTCAACATTGTCGAACCCTCGAAGTATTTTGAAAACTTCGATGAGCTGACCACGCAGTCTACGGGTTTCCAGCGAGAACAGATCTAATTCCCTTAGTCTATCCTCATAACTTTTATGTCGGATAGAGGGAATCAGCTTGGTTGCCCTGGCTTGTACGCGTTCCAATCTCGCGATGTCCTTTCGCAATGAAGGACTCCAAAATTGTACGGCATACTCCAGGTGCGGTCGGACAAGTGAGTTGTACAGGCACAGTACAATCTCCTGGTTCCGATAACCAAACTGGCGCTTAATATAGCCTAGCATCCTTTGGGCCTTTTTCTCCGCCTCAATGCACTGTTTCGAGAACTTGAGGTCACTAGTGATTGTTACACCCAAGTCCTTCTCAGTGTCGGTGGATTCCATAGCAGTGCCCTTAAGGATATACTGAGATTGGGGGTTTCTGTGGCCGATATGCATCACTTTGCATTTTCCCACGTTAAAAGGCATTTGCCACGTGTCCGACCACTCCCTAATCTTCCCAAGATCTTCCTGCAGGCGGGCAGTATTTCCATCCTTTGCAACGTTCATACCAAGCTTGGTATCATCGGCAAATTTGGAAATCTTCGCATCCATGTCACCGTCCATGTCGTTGACGTAGATGATGAATAGTAGTGGTCCCAGGACAGAACCTTGAGGCACCCCGCTAGTAACGGGCACCCACTCAGAAGACTGTCCATTTACCACCACCCGTTGCCGTCTGCCACTTAGCCAGTTCTCGATCCAGCCGGCTACCTTTCCGTCTATGCCCAGCGCTCGCACTTTCCGGAGAAGGCGGCGGTGTGGTACCTTATCAAAGGCTTTCTGAAAGTCTAAGTAAACCACATCCACCGCCTTGTCCCGATCGTGCTCACTGAACACGAAGTGGAAGAATTCCACAAGGTTCGTCAGGCATGACCGTTGCCTTCGGAAGCCGTGCTGGGAACTCCTCAGTAGCAGGTTTGACTCTAAATACGACGTTATTTTCTCCACCATCATGCTTTCCATGAGTTTACCGACTATCGAAGTCAGACTGATAGGTCGGTAGTTTGACGGATGGCTGGAGGATCCTTTCTTGAAGATCGGAGTCACCTCCGCCTCACGCCAGTCTCTAGGAACGCATCCGGTCCGGATTGACATGTTAAAGATAGCGCACAGATGTCGTGATACTTCATCGCACACTTCCTTCAACACCTTGGGTAGAAACCCGTCCGGTCCAGGGGACTTATTCGTCTTTAGGTCAGCGATCTTTTTCTTTATTTCTCCTTCGGTGAAGTCCATTGCCTCCAGCTTTTCCCCCGAGTAGGAATCCGTGGGCTGGGGGATGGGACCACACTCTTTAGTAAACACTGAGGAGAAGTAGTCATTGAGAAGGTTAGCATTTTCTGCATCTGACTGAGTTAATGCACCCTCCTCGTCCACTAGGGGCCCAATCCTACGATGGATTGGTTTACGGCTATTTACATAGCCGAAGAACTCCTTGGGATTCTCCTTGCAGAGTCTCGCCACTCGGAGTTCCTCAGTACGCTTAGCCGCCCTTATGCTGGACTTCACTCTCCTGGCTAGCCTCCGGTACTCGTCAAAGGCACCCGAGATCTTCGATCGCCGGTACGCATTTCTCTTCTCCCTAAGCAGTTGGCCGATTTCTCGATTAAACCACTTTGGTTGAACAGAAGACCGACGGAGGCATTTCAGAGGGATGCAACTTGATTGAAGACTCATGAATTTATTTTTGAAATTGTTCCACGAATCCTCAACCTCTTCGCATACCGCTAGCCTTACATCAGTTAGCCCAGCACGAAGGCGTGCAAAGTCTGCTCTTCTCAAGTCAAGTTTCCTTGATTGACTGGCAGCAGACCTTACCTTCGGGATCTTGACGGTAAATCTAACTAGCTGGTGATCACTGCCACCGAGCTCTTCGCCTACAGAGACATCCTCAACGATATCATCCTCAGAGGTGAAGACCAAGTCGAGGATATTGTCTCCTCTCGTCGGTTCTCTGACCCATTGAGTGAGGAACTCGTTGTTGGCGAACTCCAGGAGTAGCGCGCTATCGCCACAGGCTGCTCTGGTTTCCCAGTCAACTTGTCTGTTGAAGTCGCCCATAACGATGCACACTCTGCCTTGAACAAGCTCACCCAGCAGCTGGTACAGTTCCCTGTCCTTCTCAACGGGTTGGGAAGGGGGTCTGTAAAGCACCAGGGTCCTGTATCTGACAGGACCTATCTCTAGGTCAACGCCTAGGAGCTCGTGATCGGATATAATGTTGGAGTTCGTAGATTTGATTGTATCCTTGACATACAACATTACACCGCCACCCTCTCTGTCTGGCCTATCTTTGTGGAAGAGTTGGTAGCCAGGAACCGTGAATTCGCCTTCAAAGTCTCGGTTTGACGTTTTTATCCACGATTCTGTTATGGCTACCATTTCGGGTTCTTCCGTCGCTACGAGGCCACGGAGCTCAGGAAACTTGTTCCTGATTGACCTCGCATTGAACAGAAGAACTTTCAGGGAGTCCCCGACTGTAGGACTCCCTATGCTCTTCCGTTTCCCGGCTTCTTTTTTGGCGAGGCACCCCTTTTTGCGACCTCTGAGAAGGTCGTTCCTGGAGTGACACGGGCGTACTGGCGTACGTCCGCCCTCACTCTGGGCCGGATACTCCTTTCGGTCCTCTCTACGACATTCTGGATCATGTTCGACAGAAAGGCCTTTCCTTTAAAGGAAAGATGTACCCCATCCCTTTGGTAGAGATCATTTCTACCATAAAAGGTGCGGTACGGGTCCACAAAAAAGACCCCCTCTGCCGTACACAAATCTGCCAGGCACCGGTTTAGAGACACATTCATCGAGTGAGCGGTCCGTGTTGGACCTCTCCTCGGGAGCATCCCGACTACCACACGCTTGCGGGTTTTCAGCCCACAGTCGTCCACGGCACCCATGACCGTGTGGAGGATTTTATCTGTAGGGCCTACCCTACCTCCTCTCAGGTACAGGTCGTTTCCACTGACCATCAGAGCAACGACTGAGCTCTCAGAAATCTGTGATTTCTCAGCCTCTACTCTGATGTGGTGGTTACCACATCCTGGCAGGCAGCTTACCTTCACACTAGTGCGAAGGCGGGCCGCTAGCAGGGACTGCAAGCCCCGTGCTTGAGAATCACCAATAAGGGTGACTCTTGCACATTTGTCAGCAGGCGACTTATTCTTTCCTCTCGGAAGCGACTTGCCGCTTTCCTCTTGTATCTCTGCATTTTTCTTTTTTTCTTCCTCATCTTATTTTTCTTCTCTTCATTTGTTTTCTCTTCTTCCGTTTCTCTTTTCTCTTCTTCTCTTTCCACTTTCCCATGCGCACCAGTAGCGCTCGAATCCTCTACACTGGGGTGAGCTGCATTATGGTCCTTTTTCTTCTTTTTCTTTTTCTTCTTCTCATTGGCTCCGCATGGCAGAAGTGGGACTGCCAATGCAGTTTCACCTCCTTGGGCTGGAGTCACATCGGCGGAACCACCCAAGTCAGTGGGACTTTCGTCTCGAGCTTGAGCCGACTGGGCCTCTAGTTTAGAGGCTAGCTCTAGGATCTTTTCCTCGAGACGCCGAATGTGAAGCGCGTGCTGCGTTTCTAGGGTCTGCAGTTTATTTTCCAGCGCCCTAGATTTTTCTTCAGAGGCTGTGAAGAGATCCTTGAGTTCATTGCAGCATGCCACTGCCTCTCGGATCTCTCCTTTAAGGATGCAATCGGTGCATATACTTCCCGGGTGGCATTTCGAAAAACATCCTTCCGGGAAGTCCACGCACCACTTATCCTTCTGGCATATCGCACATGTATATTTAAGTGCAGCTGGACCTTTTTTCCCTGTCATTTTAAACACTTTCTCTCTTTCAAAACTTTGTGACCAATCAATAGAAAAAAGGGGGTTGGTGAGTTCTCCCCGCGTGAGTCGCTCCCGCCTATCGATCGGAGACCTTTCGGATCTTTCAGAAGGCACGCTCCATGTGCTGCTGTTCGTCCGACCGAGTCGTCAAGCCTCGGCGTGCCGTGGCTCCCAACCAAGCAGCACAGACGGTCCCTGAAGGGGCCATCGATTTGTCACCAGGTGAACAACAACGAAGCACGCCCCTTACTAAACTCCTACTAGTTCCCTTTACAACGGCCAGGATCTCGGAGCAGCGTTCAATGGATATCCCGCCCCACCAAGAGACTCGACCCAAGGCTTTTTATTGGCCTGGCAACCAACCTGGGAACAAAGGGCCGTCACCTCGGACCGATGCTACCAGAGGCACCCGTCAACGGGCACTGGGAACGGTCAATAATTACGCGCCAGGGAAGGGGTTAACGGGGCACTACCCTCATCCCATTCATCGTGCCCCAACGCCTAGGACACCTCTAGTCCTAGTCTCTCGCAACCAGTGAGCGTCGATTGGCGTTGTTTATAGAGGTTCCAAAGCCTCTCTTCTGACGCATGAGGTAGCTGCCAGGTCCTTATATGTAGATAGAGGAAGAAAAGAGAAACAGGGACATGATAGGAGTAGGCTTTTTTTGTTTTTTTCTTTTTGTATAAGTGGGAGAGATAGAATAAAAGTAAAAAAAGAGAAGGATAGAGTAAAAAAAAAAGGAAGGAATGACGCACTTAGTCTGGAATCTCGTTTTCGACCAAATCGACAAGGGAAGCCCTACCAGGGGTACCCAGAAGAGGTACCCCCGCCGACATAGCTCGAAAAGTCAAAGGTACACACAAGCTCTCTTCCCGCGACAAGGGGGCGTCACCTCTCCCTCTTCGTAACTTTTGTGCCTGAGAGAGAGAGATAATGGGTTACAATGTGATAAGTGTTACATCTGGTATCATGTTGGATGTGTGGTTGTGTCTCAGGAGTTTACAAATCAATACAGAAATTGGAAGATGAGCTATGGTATTGTCCACCGTGGAGGAATTGGAAGTGAGGAATGAGGAGCTGCAAAGAGAGATGTAAAGAGCAGTGAAGGAACTGAAAAGGAAGAATGAGATGCAAAGGAAAATGGAGTGTCTAGAGTAAAAGTGGACGGAGATGAAAGAAGATGTGGTAAAAGAACCACGCACAAGGTAATGGTAAATTTAAGACGGAAGGGGAAAATATAAAAGGGATAGTTAAGAGTGGATAGAAAAAAGATGGTGGAAGAGGTGAAAGAAGAAATAATTAAAACAATGAAAGAGGAATTAGATAAAAAACAAAGAACAACTAATCCGGTGACGTATAGTGTTGTCGAATCTGAAGGTCAAAACGAAACGGAAAGAGACAAGGACGACTGAGAATTCTGTAATGCAATCATAAGAGACGGTGTTGGTATGGAGAGGCAACTAAACATAGCGGGCATAGTGAACATAGTAGACATTATAGGATTTGGGAAACGCAACGATCAACGGGGAAGTGAGGTTAGACCAAGACCCCTGTTGGTTAAGTTAGAGAATACCTAAATAAATTGAGAGATTTTGAAAAAAAATTTAAAAATCAAAAAAAGGCAAGCTCAGAAGTATTTAGGAGGGTTATAATAGCATCTGACCTAAACAAGTTAGGACGAGAGCATGATAGGATGTTGAGAGAAGGGTTAAGGAGGAATATGGACAATGGAGAAGACAGATGGTTCATCAAGAAAGGGCAGGTGTATAGGAAAAATTTATAAATAGACAGAGAGGTATGGTACAGGGATGGAAGAACGGAAATATATGTGTAGGACTAATTAACATTCAGGGGATAACAAAGCACAAAGCATGTGAACTTGAGAGAGTTATTGTAGGAGGAGGACCTCGAAGTATCACCTTGAACCCTCCTCCCTTTTTCGAGCAGAGACTGTGTGGTCTCAAACAAAATCCTAAGGAAGGACAATAACGAAGATTTTCACGTTGAAATCGGTGAGAAACTCCACCTGCGTTTGTCTAAATCAGCCGATTCCCCTCCCTACATAAGTGACCCGCGGAGACAAATTAATCCCCGACCAGACAGGAGCCCCCAGTCAACCCCATGCCTCGAGGCCAGAATTGGCGCTAGACAAGCATCTTTTCAAACCTTTATCTGAAACAGAGCTAATCCGTTCGACGCCAGGATTTCCCTTGAGACAGCAGCCGTGCCTGGAGGCCTTTAAGCGACTTAGCCAGCTGAGTATATATACTCAGGGGCCCCCGTTACTCGAGAGAGAGATCGAGTACAGCTGACGTCCCTCGAAGATACGCCCCCCTTTTGTCTAGAGTCGAGACCCTGAAGTTTGAAGGTCTCGTTGGCTAGATCACCACCGTGAACTTTTGATCATCAAGTTCGTGAAGCGGTTTCTTCGAAGAGTTCGTGCGACTTACTCCTCTCATCCCGTTCACGAAAGTATACGTCACCCCGTCCGAGTGCACTCCCTCAAGCCTAAGTGTATCTCGCTACTCCACCTACGAGTAATTCATCTTGCTCCAACCTCACCTCGCTCTTCCTTAAGTTTATCGACACCCATTGCAAGATCATATAAGGGCGCTGCAAGATTTTCTCATCCCGTGCAATCCGAGTGTTAGTTCCGTCACTACCTCCCACTTCTCCGTGAAGCTAGTCCGCATGGTAAATATCCTTCCGCCCATTTTTTTTAAACCCCCCTGTCCATAATTTGTTAACTACCGAGTCTCATTTTCATTTTCCTATTGCATTAGTCCACGTCCAATTTATGCATTGCAATTGCAAAATACCTCAATCTTGATCCGTGTATATATTTTGTGATTACCTTTATTTTGTAATTAAATCATTTTTTTTAGGGTTGCCTCTTTAAATAACCTTGAATGAATCCTGGCATTTTACGAACCCTTTAAGGCCAAGCTCACGCACTCGCTTACGCCCCCTTTTGTTCGAGCGTCCCATTGAATTGGAGCGAGGCCTACCTCTCCACTCTTCATTCACGCGCGGCCTCTCAACTTTTGTACGCCTGTTTATGCGTGTACGGGCCCACGGACTAGAGTGTACACCCATAATTCCACGACAGTTATAAACAACGAGGAAAATTTGTTTAAGTTGTGTTTAACTGAGACACATCATGAATACAAGAAGGTGGATTTTACGAACTCTATTGATGAACTTTCGTGATGATGTATATAGCCCAGAAACAGGCTGTAAAGAAACCGGTGCAGGAGGCTATAACTGAACATGAAATGAAGGGGATTAAAGAAATTAGGAGCAAAAATAACTCAGGTAGAAACTTTTGGGAAAATATGAAGAAGTTAAGAGGAAAGGATATAAAGAATAAAGATGGGAGAAGCTATGATGAGTTTGATACGGAACTTGAAGGTGGATATGCTGAAGAAATAAAAGGCTTTTGGACAGAGATATATCAGAAACATCCAAACAACATTGTCTGAAATGGTGAGATTATGGGTAGGTAGGAAGATAAATTGTTAACTGAAACAGAGTCGAGAATTAATATTAATTATGACGAAATACACATCATGACCTACCCGGAGGTTATTGAAAAACATTTTTACATGATCAGAGGACAAAGGTATAGAATGCCAGGAGGAGGAGTGAGATGGGAGTTGGCACAAGAAGAAAAAAAAGCGAAAGTATACCAGAAGAGTTGCGTCAACCTTTCAATTCCCTGAGAGGAAAAATTGAAGAAAGAGGTTTAAAGAGAATGGAGACGGTAGTGTATACGGAAAGGGATTTAAAAGAATCAGATAAAGAGATTAAAGAGTAACAAACAACTGAGGCCGGATGGAATAAAGTGAGAGATGTTTAAGTGGATGGAACTAAGTGAAATATGTGTCCATATCTTGACAGAAAGTATGAACAAAACTTTTCAAGAAGGATTACCACCAGAGGGTTGTAAATATTCAAAAACAGAGTGTTAATACTGAAAAATAAGAAACCGAAAGTAAAAGATTTTAGGTCAATAGCATAAGAAACGTGGGTTATAAACTATGTATGAGTCTTCTTAAAGAAAAGATACTAACACATTTAGAACTAAATGGAGAGATTAATGAGATGCAAGCAGGTTTTACTAAGGAAAGGAGATTAGAGGATAACGTGTGTCTGGCAAAATACTGCATTGATGATGCGAAAAAAAAAGGAATGAAAAGCTGGTATTGATGGGTATCGACTTTGCCCAAGCCTTCAACTCTATTAATAGAGGGAAGCTAATACAGGCTCTGAAGTATTATAAATGTGACCCACAGCTAATAGAATGTATAACAAAACTGTATAGCAGAGAGGAGACGTGTTTGTGTTTAAAAGGTGAGGAAATATGTAAGGTAGAGCTAATGACTGGTATCAGATAAGGGTACACTGGATCCCCACAGTGGTTTGACTTAGTAATGAATACTCTAAAAAAACAAAATTGGGGAAACAGAAGTAAGTTTTAGAAATGATCTTATACACTTACCAGCGCTCTTCTTTGCTGACGATGGTCTGCTGGTAATTACCAGCAGCTATTGCAAGTGGTGGAAGAGGCGGCGGGAGAGTGTTGTTTGGAGATAAATAAAGAGTAACTGTATGATATAGAATGAAGGGAACAAACCAGATAGTATAAAGGATGTGAAAGTAGTGGATAAGATAAAATTCCTTGGCATTATAATAAATGATAGAACGGATGGTTTTAAAGAACACAAAAATTAAAAATTAAACCTATGCAGGAAAATGGCAAATATGACCTCTAGGTCATGTAATAATTGACTAATAGGGAAGACGTTCAGGAAGTGTGTAGTGCTAGCCTGTGCGATGGCTGGATTGACAGTGATAACGTGAAACTCGAATGAAATAGACCAGCTACAAAAATTGGAGAATTCTGTATGGAGGAAGATACAGGGGTGCTCCGAGCTATACATCAGTTGCTGCAGTGATGGGATGAAGTTGGAGCATCGATGGATATGAGGCAGAAAATTAACTATATGAATTGTTAAGAAGGGTTTTCGAACATGAATGGAATAAATATCAGTGCACACAGGGGATGAAGCAAGTAAAAGGCTATATGGAAAAAAATAGGAATTGATAACTTGTCACAGCTAGGAGAAATGAGTAAGGAGGAGAGAAAGAAAGTGGTTACAAGGAGTTACAAGGAAAGAGAGTACCCTAGGAGACCTTACGGTCCATTCAAAGAGGGGACTTTTCGACTAGCAATCGAGCGGGCACATGGCTGCTCAATTATTTTGCGTCCCTAAACGGCCACTTTTCAACACTTTGTCTAGTCTTGACTTGAACTGGTCAACAGATTCACTGTTGAAAACTTCCACTGGAAGTGCGTTCCACTTACCGCAGATACTGTAGGTGAAAAAATTTCCACACAGATTGCGGTATGGTGGAGCCGTTTGGAGTGAACGAATATCAGAAAAATATGCAGTAGCATTCATTATACAGAAAACGCAAAGGAAATATTGAAGAAGAAACTTTTGCAACACCTTTAAATCAGCACTGATGTTTAGATCAAGGACTATTACTTTGATGTTAAATTGGAGAAGATATAGAGGTAGAGAGGTGGGATGCGAGATGTATGCAACTCGAGACGAAGAGACTTTGGAACAATTTGTGAAAGAGTGTAGCGTTGAGGGAGGAGAGTAGGAGATTTGGGCTGGAGGGAGTTCAAATCAGTACACTACTGCTGTTTGAGGGGGGAGGTGAAGAGGTTGAAGAATATAAGGAGTATGTCTTATCTATGTGGAACAAGAGAAATATACTACAGGAGATGGCAAGAGGGAGAGGCGGGCAGATGGAGGAGCTGGATGATGGGGAGGTTGGGCAGCAGCAGCAGAGGGAAGAACCAGTATGACCGCAAAGCTAAAGAACTTCGCCCAGATCCGGTGCTAATGCAAAAGCAATACCGGACGATATCATCTGATTTGATAAGCTGCAGGCCACGTTAACAAAGGGACGCTTCAATACAGCTTATAAGCCAAGCGGTGTAAGTAAAAGTTCACCTTATTTTGTGAGGAAGAAAGCGTTAGTAGGAGTGCCACACTGGGCTTCTTCAATGAACGCTATTATTTATTTGTTAATAAACGTAGTTTTTTATAAGTAGTTCAAATTCTTACGGCTGTTCCTAACTAGTATACAAGATGAGCGCCTTCGCCACTCCTCCTTACAGCGGAGCTTGCGCTTCGCTTCGGTTTGTGGCCTACGGTATATCCAGCTTTGGCAACGGCCTTTTAGTCTAAAAAAATGTAAAAGGTTTCCAGTACATATCCTCCATAACCCTATATTTTAAGAACGAGATTTTTTGAAGGTTTGAATAAGATTTTTTCTTTTAGTTCAGTTGTTACCTAAGTAGATTTAAATTTGGTATCAAAGTTATTTCTAATAATTCCTTTATAAGAAGAACTACAGAACTACAGAACTACAGAATCTAGGACCAGCAAAGACCCTAAGGTCCGCTCGAGGCTAGTCCGCTACACTACATCCAAAACTACGATACAAACTTATCTACGAGTGTATCTCTAACATGCTATATTTTTTTTTATTATTTTTTTTTAAAGAAGAAGAACTACAGAACTACAGAATCTAGAACCAGCAAAGACCCTAAGGTCCGCTCGAGGCTAGTCCGCTACACTAAATCAAAAACTACGATACACCCTTATCTACGAGTGTATCTCTAACATGCTATTTTTTTTTTTTTTTAATACTATCTACTGTACACACTTATCTACATGTGTACATTATCGTGCAATTTTAACTAATCAAACTAGGGGTCGGGGGAGATAGAAAGTTTTTCTTCTCATCTTCCGCAGCCACTCGACTGCTAGTGGTGAAAAACTAATTTAGGGATAGAGACTACTTATAGGATAGGCGGAAAAGAAATGGGACATCTAAGCTACACATGCAGAGAATCGCCGGCATCATTTTTAGTCATCATAATTTCATATCCTTAAACCTCCGCTCCAAACTCTCTCTCTCTGCAAGGACGTCCAAATTCACAGTGCTCAACTACGTTATATTTAAACTATTCAAATGCACGTCGAGACGATTTTTGAACATATTAACCGAAGTGCTATCTACTACGTGGGTGGGCAGCCGATTCCAATTTTGAGTAACTTTAAATGTAAAATAGTTTTGGGCTATACTAGTGTTAAAACGCTTGTTCACTAATTTTAACCCGTGCTGACGAGTATTTCCCCTATGATCCAGTTCGAACAGATTGCGAAAGTCCACGTTTGAGAAACCCTTTAGTATTTTAAATACTTCTATTAGCTGGCCACGTAATCTTCTGCTTTCTAGCGATGGCAAATCTAAAGCCCTGAGCCTTTCCTCGTATGATCTATTCCTCAGCTCTGGAATTAATTTCGTAGCCCTACGCTGCACTCTTTCTAATTGCGCAATATCTTTCATTAAATATGGAGCCCAAAATTGAACAGCGTATTCGAGAAGTGGCCGCACAAGGGATTTATATAAAGGTAAAATTACATCCTTAGATTTGAAGATGAAATTGCGCGCGATATAACCCAAAACGCGATTTGCTTTTTTACACGCATCCGCGCATTGCTTCGAGAATTTAAAATCGTCTGAGACTAATACTCCCAAGTCTTTTTCTAATTTAACCGCGTCGAGGACTTGGCCTTTCATGGTATAATCTACTCTTAAATTATGGCAACCCAAGTGCATTACCTTGCATTTGCTTAAATTAAATTCCATTTGCCACTTGTCCGCCCAATTGGCAATCGAGTTTAGGTCCCCCTGCAATTTATCGACATCCGATCTTACATAGGCACGATTACCCAGCTTCGTGTCGTCCGCAAATTTCGAAATCCGACTAAGTATGCCTTTATCTAAATCGTTAATATAAATTAAAAACAATAAAGGGCCTAAAACAGAGCCCTGCGGTACCCCACTACTAAGAAGAAGAAGAAGAAGAAGAAGAAGAAAAAGAAGAAGAAGAAGAAGAAGAAGAAGAAGAAGAAGAAGAAGAAGAAGAAGAAGAAGAAGAAGAAGAAGAAGGATAAAAGGGTGTTCAGGGTGTTAAAATAAAGAGTCTATAAGGGGATTAAAAAGGCGGTTAAGATTAGCAAATAAGGCCGTAGGCCAAACCCCGCAGGGGTGCCTGTGTAAGGAAGAGAACAGCGGCTTGTCTCCTAATAATTTACTCTGGGTGTATTTTTTCACATCAAAGCTTATCTTCTAGGCCTAAAAGTCGGAAAATTCTTTTTAAATAAGGAAAAAACAATCTCCAAAAAAAGTTTACTTTAATAATTATTTATTTTTATATATCTTCTTCTATAACCATATTTTAGCAACGTGATATTTTGAAAGGGGGGAAATTTAGTTTAGAGTTCCTTTTTAAAATTATTATAATTGGCGAAGTTAAGAAAATTTATAAAAATTTAACCATGGCTGCTTTTTTTTTAGATTTTAAATTTTAATCTTAGTAGCGAAGCGCAAGCTCCCCTCCCCCCCCGGTGGGAGTGGCGAAGCCATTGCTTGGTTTAAATATATTTTCGAACTCCACCATGAGTAATTCTTTTTTTTTAATTACAAAACATTAAATAATCCTTAACCCTATAATTTAACTTGGTGAATTTTTGAAATTTTTGAAAATGTTTTTTTGCTTAGTGGACAAGTAACCTTTCATGTTTTTGAGTTTAGGTTTATTTGAAACTTTTATTCGCAAGGCTGTTTTTTGTATGTTTCGAGCTTTTATCAAATTTCTTTCTAAGAGTTCAGAAAAAAATAAATATAATTATCGAACGATTTGGAATAAAAAAACATACAAATCGTGAAGTTCAAAAAATGTATTAAAATTAGGGCTTTGGCGCCTTTTTACTATCATTTCGTATATAAAACAAATTTAGATGAAAAAAGAGATCTGACGAAGGTTTTTCTATATATCAAACCGGGTGAAGTAACTTAAAAAAAGGTTTCAGGGTGTCTATGTTGAAAAAAGTGTTTGGAAAATTCTCAACTATATATAAATCTTCAAGTGATAAAGACACTATATATAATAAAAGGTGAAATAACTTTTAAAAAAATGTTTCAGGGTATCTATGTTGAAAAAGGTGTTCAGGGTGTCAAAATAAAGAGTCTATAAAGAAATTAAAAAAAGCGGTTTAGAATAGCAAATAGGCCGTAGGCCACACGCCGAAGAGGTGTCTGTGGAGCCAAGTTCTTTCTGTAACAAAGAATACGAAGTATGGCTTGTTATATTTATTAGTCGCGTGCGAGTCTAATCGCAAGGACTCTACATCTCACTATGTCGGTGTGTCGGTCCCTGTTTTGCTTTGCTTTTGTTTTTGTAATAACATCATAACTATATGGCCAATTCTAACGAAATTTGATAATCTTTTGTTGTTTTATATTCTCGTTCGAATGCTATAATTGGCAAAGTTGTTCCAAGTTAGCCCAAGAATTACTTTGTTTTGGCAATAACATCATAACTATTTGGCCAATTCTAACAAAATTTGAAAGCCTTATATTGTTTTGCATTCTCATTTGAATGATATAATTGCAAAAGCCCTCCCAAAATTAGCTCTGGATTTATTTCTTTTAGCAATAACATCATAACTATTCGGCCGATACTCTGCTAGACTAGACTAGACTATAATATGCTATATTCTGCTAGGCAAGCCTTGAATAGGCTATACTATGCTGAGATATAATGTACAAAGGTAATATATACTATGCTAATTAAGGCCTTAAAATGCTATGGTAGGATAGCATATAGTATGTTAGGCTAGACAATACTAAGTTATGCCTGCCTAGAGTATAATAAATAGTATAGTCTATATCTGTCTAGGATAGTTAATGCTAGGCTAGGTTTATACTACATGTGCTAGGCTAAGCTATGTTAAGCTATACTAGGATAGAAAGGGCTATACTATGTTATTCTAGTGTAGGCTAAAGTATAATATGATAGGGAGGGATATGATCTGCTAGGCTAGGTAATACTATGTTAGGCTACGATAGGTTAGTTAATCAAGGCTATAATAGGCTAAGCTATGCAAGGTTATTCTAGACTAGGGTATGGTATGCTATACTAGTCTAGGATATAATAGGCTGGGATATAATATGATATGCTTGGCTTTATTATGTTAGCTGTGGTTATGCTAGGATATTCTATAACAATCTAGCCTATAGTATGCTAAGCTAGGCTATCGTATGCCACGATATATTGTCTAGGGTATAGTAGCCTATTCTAGCTTGGCTAAACTAGGATAGGCTAATCTAGGCGACGCTAGACTACGCTTTGGCATGCAATGCTAAGCCATACTTGGTTAGGCTAGGCTATAGTAAGCTAGGCTACAGTAGGCAATGCTATGCTAGGCAAGGCTATACTAGCTAGGCTAAGCTAGGCTATACTATAATATGCTAGGTCGGACTAGGATCTAATAAGCTAGGCTAGGATATACTAAGATACGAGAGGCTACGCTATACTAGGAAAAGATAGGCTATGCTATGCTAAGCTAAGGTCGGATAAAGTAGAGGCTATACTATGCTAGGTTATACATACTAGTCTAGTTAGATTATACTAAGCTACGCTAGGTTAGGTTTGGCCTGGCACAGCTAGGCTCTTCTATTTTAGGCTAGGTTCTAACGAAATTTCAAACCCTTATGTTGTTTTACATTCTCTTTTGAATGATTGAATCGTCAATGTCCTTCCAAGGTTAGTCCGGGAATTAGGTCATAAATCAGAATAAGTGAGAGTACGTGACATTTTGGTGAGCAGACCTTGTTTTTTCTGAACTTCAACATTTTCCTTTTTCAAGGTCATAACCAAACTAAGAGAAAAAAATATCTATTATTTTTCAAGCGCTCAAAGAAATCTCGTTCTTAAAATATTGTTTTATAGATAAGTGTGTAATAATGCCCGAATGGTTTGGGGAAGTCCATCGAAATCGACGATGACGGATACCTTCTTGAGGGCATCAACCTGCACAAGGTTTAAACGGGTAGGAATGTGTGCAGTCTTCAGACCCGTATCTTGACCGGGGGAAGAAGGACCCTGTGGGAAGGAGAGGCTCAAGACGACCATGTTTCATCCTCGGCTGTAGGCAGCTGACGAGACACCTGTCTGTTGGTGCTCGCCTATGTGCACTCTCGATCCTGGTTTGTGATCGAAGTATCCTTCCTCTACCCCAGTGAATCCCGACGTGGACGTTGTTGAGGTACAAGGCGCCGCTGTAAGATGTTGCTTCACTTAGGAGGCGTTGAATACACAATGGGGGCGTTCGGCATTTATTCAATGTTAACCATATCAAGTTTAAATATTACTCAATTATTATAGCATACCCACTTGTTGGACCTGTATAAATCTATAGAAATACTGCAATTCTATGGAGAGCAAAAAATCTGTAGAATTGCAGAAACTTTACAGAATTCGGCATAAAATTCTACTGGATACCAGTCATGTGTTGGTGTTACACCGCAGGGTTGCCAAATTGGCAATCTCGTAGTCATAATTCGTGAAAAATTATTACCTTTTAACTCCGTGGCTATGAAAAAATTAATGTAAATAATTATGTAAGTGAAATTATAAATTTTACTGTTATGCAGATTTAAAATTTTATGCATTATTTGCATACAATACTTATATTACCACTATTGTACGACTAATTGTTGATACTTCCTCACGCGGCATTTGGTTTGTGGTGACGTGTTTAATGCAAGCTGTTACTGATAAGGTTTGTTTGATGACGTTTTAATAAACCTCTGATAGTTGACTTATAGTTTGATATAACTTCTTCAATATTGCCAAACATGTTTGAGGTTCGATCTGTACTTGTATAAAATAAGTACAGACAGCTTCTACTCGTAATTGAGGCTTTAAACTTGATCCGTTTTGTACTTGTATAAAACATGTACGTGACAGCCACTCTCTCTTGGATCCACGTCTGTTTTGGATTGCTGTTAGTTTTCACTTAAGTTCTGTGTTGGTGAGTGTTGTTGCTTTGCGTGATATTAGTTATTTAGTGCTTTTTTGCAATAGTTTTCACATAAGCTTTGATGTTGTAATCTTGTTCATAACATTTAGCCAAATTGTGACAAATGTAAGTAGTAAGAATGGTGATTTTTGTATAACTTTATTAACTATATACAAACTTAATCATCGTCTTGTTAACATATTTTTTGCTGTTTTCACTTTTTATAGTTTTATGTTTGCTGTGCCCGATTATTTTAGTTGTGAGTTAGGCGTGTTTCCTGTAATCATCATTGGTGTTGAAATTCTTTGTTTGCCTTTTACGATCTATCTGAATTATAGTGACTGTGTTTAACTACCTATAATCATTATCTGAAAACTCCTCAAAACAAAAGTGCAAGCTATATTGTGTTGAATATTTGAAGTTTGGATTTATTAGTTCTCCTAATAACAATCAACTGCCAATGTGCCTTCTCCGTGAGAAAGTGTTGTTCTTTAACGAGGCCATGAAACCATCTAAACTTTTGATCACTTAAAAAAGATTCACTCTGATAAAGAAAAAGAGAATTTGTCATATTTTCAAACCTTACGAGACAGATTTAGCAACAGAAAAACCATTGGCTCATTTATAACAAAATCATCCCAAAATGATTGTCAGGTCTGGGAAGCCTCATACAATTGGAAAACTGATTTTGTTAGCTATATAGGAAGTCTTGCGTACAGTAGTACATCATCCTTCACCAAACACAATTGCTAAAGCGATTCCATTTAGAAATAATACTGTTCAAAGAAGAGTTGACGAAATGGCCGAAGACAATGAATAAATCTTATGTGACACACTTAAGGTTCAGCAATTTGGTTTACAATTAGATGAGTCTACACTGCCAGGCAATGAACCACTACTTTTAGGATTTGTTCGCTTTATTAAAGATAACAAAATTAAGCAAGAGCTGCTCTTTGCAAAGGAACTTAAAACAAGAGAACGATATAAAGGTTTTCGTGTATTCTTGAAGAAATTTGTTCGCGGTGTTTTTACAATACATTGCGGTAAACTCATGGAAAGCATGATGGTGGACAAAATAACGTCGTATTTAGAGTCAAACCTGCTACTGAGGAGTTCCCAGCACGGCTTCCGAAGGCAACGGTCATGCATGACGAACCTTGTGGAATTCTTCCACTTCGTGTTCAGTAAGCACGATCGGGACAAGGCGGTGGATGTGGTTTACTTAGACTTTCAGAAAGCCTTTGATAAGGTACCAAACCGCCGCCTTCTCCGGAAAGTGCGAACGCTGGGCATAGACAGAAAAGTAGCCGGCTGGATCGAGAACTGGCTAACTGGCAGACGGCAACGGGTGGTGGTGAATGGACAGGCTTCTGAGTGGGTGTCCGTTACTAGCGAGGTGCCTCAAGGTCCTGTCCTGGGACCACTACTATTTATCATCTACGTCAACGACATGGACGGTGACGTGGTTGCCAAGATTTACAAATTTGCCGACGATACCAAGCTTGGTATGAACGTTGCAAAGGATGGAAATACTGCCCGCTTGCAGGAAGATCTTGGGAAGATTGGGGAGTGGTCGGACACGTGGCAAATGCCTTTTAACGTGAACAAATGCAAAGTAATGCATATCGGCCACAGAAACCCCCAATCTCATTATATCCTTAAAGGCACTGCTCTTGAATCGAGTGAAACTGAGAAGGACTTGGGTGTTACTATCACTAGGGACCTCAAGTTCTCGAAACAGTGCATCGAGGCAGAGAAGAAAGCCCAAAGGATGTTAGGCTACATAAAGCGCCAGTTTGGATACCGTAACAAGGAGATAGTACTTTGTCTGTACAACTCCCTGGTTCGGCTGCACCTGGAGTATGCCGTACAATTTTGGAGTCCTTCGTTTCGAAAGGACATCGCAAGGTTGGAACGCGTACAAGCTAGGGCAACCAAACTGATTCCCTCTATCCGACATAAAAGTTATAAGGATAGACTAGGGGAATTAGATCTGTTCTCGCTGGAAACTCGTAGACTGCGTGGTCAGCTCATCGAGGTTTTCAAAATACTTCGAGGGTTCGACAATGTGGACTACCGAGATATTTTCACACTGAGTGAGAACAGAACGCGCAATCACGGCTTCAAACTTGAACTGAAGCGTTACAACTGCAATATGTGTGGAAATTTTTTCACCTACAGTATCTGCGGTAAGTGGAACGTACTTCCAGTGGAAGTTATCAACAGTGAATCTGTTGACCAGTTCAAGTCAAGACTAGACAAAGTCTTGAAAAGTGGCCGTTTAGGGACGCAAAATAATTGAGCAGCCATGTGCCTGCTCGATTGCTAGTCCAAATGTACCCTCTTTGAATGGACCGTAAGGTCTCCTAGGGGACTCTTTTTTCCTTGTAACTCCTTGTAACATCTGGTTGCCAGGAAATTGAGTGATCGGCTTCATAAACCTCTTAACGTTGTTATTACATCAGTAAATGAAAAAAATGCAATCCCCTTAATTCCCGAATATTTCGACAGCTCTGTGTTAACAATGATGAAGAATTTGATCGCCTCTTTTTACATTCCGAAGTGAGGTGGTTATCGAAAGGAAACTGTTTAAAGCGATTTTATTCACTTTTCAACGGCATCATTCAATTTTTCCAAGAGAATAAATGTGATAATTTGAATAATGAACTCTTAGTTTGCAAGAAGGACTTTGCCTATTTAACATATCTTCAGCATATTTAACGATCTGAATTTGCATTTGCAAGGCTGTGATGTAACTCTCATCAAAGCAAAATCTAAAATATGGGCATTCTTGGACAAGCTTTTCTTCCCCAAGAATAATACTGGTAGTAAGAATCTGTTTCTTGTTTCCAAATCTAACTGAACTGGAATATGATGAGACTAATAATTCCATATTGGATGATGACCTCTTGATTTATTGCGAACATGTGAAAACATTACACAAGGACATGAGCTTTAGATATCACGATCTCATAGATATGAAAATACCTGACTGGCTGATAAACCCATTTACAAATGTGTATACAAATGAAACTAATCTTCTAATGCAAGAAGAGTTAATTGGTTTAAAAAAATGACTTCGACTTTATGTCTCTATTCAAGCAATTATACCAGGAACTTTGGTTGCAAAAAGAATTCCTGAATAGTATCCAAAGCTGTGGGAGGCAATTAGACAATATTTCATAGCTTTCCCATCTTCATACATAGTTGAACGCGGGTTTAGTGCAGTTACTCGACTTCTCACAAAACAAAACCACCTGCAAATCACAAAAAGATGAGATTTAAGGTTACTTCTTAGTGTTTCCCAAAAAGGTTTGGAAACACTGCTCTAGCCTTGGGGCGGGGTGAGGGCAGTTGTTGGTAGGCGCCAGGGCGTCTACGAACTTGCTAGAGAAAGAACCATGTATGGAGGCTTTTACCAGTGCAGTGGGTTTTTAGAGGGATTTGCAGGGAAATGTGCGAGTGTTACATGTGTGCAATTCCTTACAGATCGGCAGAAACATTATTATTATATATAATTAATCCTTGCCAGAGATGCTGTATAAACATTTGACTGTTAACAAATCGAAGCATTTTAAAGATCAAGAAAAAGGTGCCCACACAAACCCAATATAGTCGCTTTGGGCCAAACCGAAAATGGCGAATAAAAAAGAATGTGGAACTACTCGTTCTCTGATCAACTCCTATATGTGCGAGTTTTTATGGAGGCAACTTTACAAAGACATTATAAAGTTTTATCTATTAAATAAAGTTTATCTTTTACTTTTTTTTTACTTTTCTTAGCTTTTATTAGTTTAGTTTCCTTTTAATCACCCCCAAACCACCAAAATACTTATAACAAAGGAATGATCCCTTCCCTAGATTCCCGCGCATGAGAAAGGCAGTTCAGCCTCCTCAGCCGGCCATTCATCCATCTGGCTTAAGAGACGAAATTGCGCCAAATCAGAGAAAAGATCCGGACCCATCAGTGTCATTCTAATCGTTATGTGATTTTCATTATTCGTTTGTGAAACCTGGGAAGGAACAAAGTAGCTATCTACCTACAGCTCACTGTAGAAATAAAGAGAATTTTTTTGTTTTAAATATAGAAAAATTAAACCACTGCTTGGCAAACAAACCATCTTTTGTTATGAAATGTTTGTTCATTTTGATTGGTTTGAATCTGTGTTGTGTTCTACTAAGCTGTTTGTGGTATATCCGATATAGGACAATGGTGTCATCGTTTTGGTTTGGGTAGAATTGGGATCTCAGTTCGGCGTCTTGTAATAGCATAGGCCTTTTATTTTTGATTGTTATCTATTTTTATCTACCTCTGTGAGGAACGTTGTTGTTAAAAAGATTTTTATTAATTATCTTTATTTCTAGAGTGAAGATTAAGTAAGTAGCTCCTTTTCTTCCCTCGTGTTGTGGACGAGTTTCCCCGAAAGAATAATCTTCTTCTTCGTCGTCAGCCCCTCTTTGTACAGGGTCGCTGTTTTTGATGAGCCGTTTCCGCCTGTTTCTGTCTCCTGCCATGTTGGTCTCCACTCCCTTCTCTCCCATGTTATGCCGTCTCTCCATCTAATCTTGTGTCTTCCTCTCCTCCTCCTTCCCTGTACCTCCATATCCAAGGCTCTTTTCTCGTCACTTTCTCCATCCCTCCTCAACATGTGTCCATACCATCTAAGTCTTGCCTCCTGTATCTTCTTCGAAATCTCCGCCACCTTTGTTGTTCCTCTGTTGTATTTGTGATTCTATCCTCCCTCGTCGCGCCACACATCCATCGCAGCATCCTCATTTCTGCTACTTCCATCCTCCTCCCATTACTCTTCTTTACAGGTAATGCCTCTGCTCCATACATTAGATTTGGTCTTACAACAGTTTTGTATACTTTTCCCTTTAATTTCACTGGCATTTTCCTGTCACACAGAAGCCCTGATACATCCTTCCAACTCTTCCATCCTTCTGGTTGCTTCCTTATCCCCATTTCCATCTACTGATATGATAGATCCCAAATACTTGAAGGCATCTACTCTCGTTATTTCCATACCATCTAACCTAATGCTTTCACCTCTTTCCTGCTCTTCTTCTGCACACTTCATATATTCTGTATTTTTCTACTTATCTTTATCCCTGTGTTTTCCAGTACTAATCCCCACTGCCCCAGCACTTGCTCTACCTCTTCTTTAGTCTCACTGATCAAGGCCACATCATCTGCATACATCATGCCCCAGGGTATCCCCACTCGCACGTTCTCAATCAACACGTCAAAGACAATGTTAAAGAGGAAGGGGCTTAACGCAGAGCCCTGATGTAGCTCCACCTCCACTTTAAAACTGTCTGTCATACTTACTCCACTCCTTATCCGTGTTTTGACACTTCTGTACATTTCCTTCACCAATCTTACATATTTTTCTGGCACTTTTCTTTCTTTCAAACATCTCCATAGTTCTTGTCTTGGTATTCTGTTATACGCTTTCTCCAGATCTATAAAAACCATATGTAGTTTCCTTATGTTTCTCCCTGTACTTTTCCACCATTTGCCTCAATATAAACACTGAACTCGTTGTTCCTCTTCCAGGCATGAAGCCAAATAATGAAATTCACATAAATATCAGAATGACAATGGCGGCTCCTAGAAAGCGTTTTCGACCAAAAAGGAAACATTGTAGTACTTCAAGACTATAATGAGATCAAACGACAAAGGCACCAAAAATAGCGCAAACTTTCCTAAAGTACAGGAGAACAACTCAATGCAACCATTAAAGCGGATAAACTACGCAAAGTTATATATATATATATATATATATATATATATATATATATATATATATATACATTGAGGATATGACTACACAAGGATATTATTGGTTTAATTTAAAAGGTTAATACAATAATTCCATACGCTTGCTTATCCTGAGGCATCACCGAACTCATGCAATCCAGGCGCTCGCAACGGAGGTCAGGTAGTGCTGTTTAGATTATTGTGAGTCATCGCGTCCCTACACCAGCAGATTGCCCCTTAAGCCACAATGCTTGTACGAGGATCTTTAGGTATAGATCTTCCACACATTTTCTCTCTCCTCTCTAGGTTCATCTCTTCCTTCACAGATCTCTCCTAAAAAGCCTTTCGCTTGAGACGCCCTCGTCGCTATTCCGCTTTGAATAGGGAGAAAAAAGAATTATAACGAGTGAAGTGGAATAAAAAAAAGTTAATTTTCACAATGTTATTAGTAAAATAATAAAGGATCAGTGCGCAAAATAAAATGAAAATGAATAAGACAATTATAAAAGCTTGATGTTTAGTCTTCTCTGAAATACCTCAAATTAATTTATCTGAAACTCAAAATAACTATTTTGTAAATTTGAGATGAAATATATAAAAAAAGTATTATTATTATTTATTTGTCAATAATAAATATTATGTTCTAACTGAATTTTAGAACTATACTCCTTAAAATTAAATTCCTTTTCATTTGCAAGACGATTTTGCAAGAGTTAACGAATAATATGTACCCATTATTTATATATATATCCATAACCTTATATTTTAAGAACGAGATTTTTTGAAGGTGTTGGAATAAGATTTTTTCTTTTAGTTCGGTTGTCAACTAAGAAAAAAAAAGAAATAAAAGAAGAAGAAAAAGGAGAAGAAAAGGAAGAAGAAAAAAAGAAGAAGAGAAAAAGAAGAAGAAAAGGAAGAAGAAAAAGAAGAAGAAGAAGAAAATGAAGAAGAAAAAGAAGAAGAAGAAGAGGAAGAAAAAGAAGAACAAAAGGGTGTTCAGGGTGTTAAAATAAAGAGTCTATAAAGGGGATTAATAAAGGCGGTTAAGATTAGCAAATCAGGCCGTAGGCCACACCCCGCAGGGGTGCCTGTGTAACCAAGCTCTTCATGTTAAGGAAGAGAACAGCGGCTTGTACATACATATATATATATATATATATATATATATATATATATATATATATATATATATATATATATATATATATATATATATATATATATATATATATATATATATATATATATATATATATATATATATATATATATATATATATATATATATATATATATATATATAATTATTATGGTCAATTTCAAAATGAATTGCATAACCATTGAGGTAGAAATTAAACATTAATTTTTCTAAGCGACCAAAAAGTGCCTAGAACACGTCGTGATTTCATTCTGTGAATAATGAAATTATCGGAAAGAGGAACTGGTATAAATAAGATCATATGTTCACCCTTCTGAGTTTCTCTATTCTTTGTACAAACTTCATTATTGGAGATTTTAAATGGATACGAGAATATGCCAAAACAGAGTAAAGAGCGAGGGCGAGGCTGAGGCAAAACATTTTTAATACTATCTCTCTTCCTAATTCCTTTCCTTCTTCTTTATCAGACAATGCTTATTCTTCTGCTTCTATCTTCTACTTTCCCTGATTATGACATTATATTCGGTGATAAAACTTTTTAAAAATTCGTAACCAAAGTTGTTTAATTATTAGGGAAATTCGCGATATTAGGTTGTTTCACAAGAAATGTTATAAATAGTAGGTTAAAGGTAATGATAAATTGTAAATATTAAATCAAATTTGGATACTAACTCTATAATTTAAGAAGGTGATTTTTTTTAGTATTTGAATAATAATTTCATCTTAGTTTGGTTATGACTTTTTTCTATGAAAGTTATTTCTAATAATTCTTTTATAGTAAAAAACAAAATGGTGAAGTTCAGAAATAAATATAAGTATCGAAATTTTGTGAATTTTTTAAAACCGAAAGAATTACAAATGGTGAAGTTCAGAAAATATATTTTTATATATCTTCTTTTATAACTATATTTTAGCAACGTGATATTTTGAAAGGAAAAAAAATTAGTTTAGAGTTCCTTTTGAAAATTATTATAATTGCTGAAGTTCAGAAAATTTATAAAAATTTAACCATGGCTGCTTTTTTCTAGATTTTAAATTTTAATCTTAGTAATGAAGCGCAAGCTCAACCCCTCCCCCCCGTAGGGGGGAGTGGCTAAGCCAAAGCCTGGTTTCTACTATATCATCTTTTAGAACTTTGCCAGAGGAAATCTAATGTTTTCTAAACTGATGTACGATAGTTTACAGGTTTAAACTACGTATGGCCAAAGGCTATCCAAATTCGGATTAATCAAACGAAAGTTATCAGCAGATAAGCAATTTACCAGGAAAATTGAAGTGTCAAAAATGATCAAAAGGACAGTGGAAAATATTTTGTATATGTAATTAGTATTTAGTGTAGAGGGTTTTATACTCAATGATGCTTCGACATCTCAGGCCACAAGCCCTCCAATGAATTGGTCGTGCGGCACGCGGGAGCTATCCTGCCTAAAAATTGCAGGTTGAGATTCGGAAGCAGGTAGATGGGGCAGGGCATCCTGTCGCAGCAATTCCTTGTAGACTTCTGCATTCACTCTGCCCCATAAATGCACAGGTTGCCGCCTTCTACTGAAATCACAGCCTTTTTGATCAGAGTTTACAATGATTTTGAAAAATATGCAATTTCATTAATAAGTTATTTAAGCGTTTTCCTTCCTGATGTAAACAAAGTATATTTGATTCGAAATAACCTAATACATTGGACATAACGCCAACATTCACGTTTGATTTAGGATGGGATGAAAGAACGGCGTTTTGATCAAATTATTATTGGGTGAGTTAAAAGTTTACAAATATAACTTAATTTTTGTGAGAGCTTGCTAGCATCGGGGTTCTGCACTATAGAGCCTAGAACATTTTTAGACCTAAAAAGCTTGTCATAAAGGAGAATGGACTCTTCCTCTATCCCACAGTTTCCTAGTATCCTTAACTTTGAAATAAGATTTTGAATATTCCATTTTAATAAAATCATTTTTTGGTCGTACGAGGCTAACAATAAAATCCAATCCTTATCCAACGTTTGCAGATAATTGGATCACGACATTATCCGAAATCCTGATTTATCACCTTCCTCCGACATCTTTATCTCCGAGGTCTATTTATTTACTATAGGAGTAGGAAAGCACCTAGAACCCTATTATAGAACAAAGAATCCTAACTTTAAGGTATATTTATAGAAAATAGCTTGTGCTTCAAAAGCACATAAATTGTCACACAAATTTAGTTCAACACCAAACAACATTATAGAAAGGCTTAAGGTAAATAATACCGTAAATTAATAATGGAAATGGAATTTAATTACGCCAATGAAACTTCTTCTCTCTGGAATATTTTGTTTCTTAACTACAAATGGTGTTTCCAAAAGTTGGAAACTACATTTAGCGGGACTGCTGTACCCAAGTATTTAAGGGATACACAAATTTGACGACACCCCCTTTTATACAAAATTTAAAAATTAGCGAAGTAAAAAGAATCTTCGGAGACTCATTTAAGGCGGTGACAAACTAAACTTAGGTAAGAAAGGGCACTAAATATATGCTAATTTCCTATGTGAATAATTCCTATCATACGCGATGTATACAGAATGCATTTATCATCTGTAATCTCTAGGCAGAGGCAAGGAGTACATAGAATAATTCACACCATTACAACTGCACTCAGTCAATGTTTCAGAACATTTAACTTGCAGTCCCACGAATAGTGTATCAAAAACAAAGAGCAAAAAGAGAAGGGAATAAAAAGAGGCTAAATATATGAGAAACCTGAGAAAAATTTAAAAGAAAATATAATCAGAAATATAATAACAACGCTTCCATGGCATAAAGAAGAGAATAGGAATTGTGGAGAAATGGCTACATTAAGACTCCTGGAGGAGTATAGGTACATTCAAGCCCCCCTCCCTTCATGAGGAGAAGCGTGGGAAAGGTAGCCGGCGAAAATGCTTACCATGTGTGATCTCCTCGCCGCTGTGGGCCGTTGGAGCTAACATATGTTTGAAGGCGACCACCTAAGGTCCTTAAACGACGCTCTAACGATCGAATTACCTACGAGACCCATAAACCCGTGGTTAGGAAAAAAAACGGTGCGAGTCAGAAGGCACGCCAAGTAGCGGTGCGGTTGCGAGCCTATAATTTGCGAGCTGACTTGGGCACCCCAGTGCCACCTCAGGAATTCTCGCTCTCCCCAGATGCTAACTCTCCATTCGCTCCCCCCCATCTTTTGCATCTGTGGCCTGGTCACCTTCCCCTTTAGATGGGGCGGCAATCCGCCTATATATAAGCCCCGCAAAGAAAGAGAAGAGGATTATCAGAAGTCGATACGCTAGAGGTGGATTAGTTCTTGAAGATCGATCCATCGGCTAGACAAGAAGATTATTAGAAGTCGATTCGCCAGAAGAAAGATTAGTTCGTAAAGATCGATCCTTCAGCCATACAAGACTATTTCCGTGAGAAACGATAGGATCAGATTGAGGAAATCGATCCCCCCCTTTCAGGGCCGTATTAACCTAATTAGTCAAGTTTTATATCGGTGCCATACCGAAGAAGCCTTTTCCGTCTGCAAAGAAGTCCGACTGAAGAAAAGCAAAGCCGCTCACACTCGAGTGATTCTCACATCTCAAGCAATCCCTCTACGAAAATTTCAACCAGCGACCACCACACTTCAAAGCGAGAGATAAGTCCTCCAGCGACATCCGGCAATCCCTAATACCTACCTGTAAGTTAACAATAACATTTATATCTCTATTGCGATAGTAGGAGTTTAGTACGTCCCACGTTTTAAAGGAGAGTAGAAACCATTATTCTTGAACCTAGGTCATATGTGTTTGTAGATGACAGTACCTTAATTTAATGTTTTATGCTAAACAAATAGAGTCGTGATAAAAATACTAATTGGCAATTGGTTTGTTTATTGGAAGCCTACTTGTTTATGTTTTGTCATTGAACAATCTTTGAGGCCAAATTTAGAAATGCTTTTACTGTTGGTTTGTAATATTTAATTTAAAATACATGTTTATTTTGGTAGATTCGGGTGTTTCCTCTTATCCTTATGTGTTTAAAATTAGCTCTTCCTTAAGGACTAAACCACTAAAATAGCACTCTTAGAACAAAGCCTACTTCATCATAGAAGTAACTCACGCCCCTTAAAGCACACCGCTACTAAAAGGGTGTCAAAGCGTAGAGTGATCAAAGCAAAGGGTCATTTTACGACAGGAATAGTTCGACTAGTTAGAAGTAATAACTGATCATAATTAGTCGCGTGGGAGTCTAGTCGCGAGCGAGTGTAAGAGCGAGGAAATCTACATCTCACTATCTCGGGTCAGTCGGTCCCCGTTTTGCTTTTTGTTGTTTTTATAATAAAATTGTAACTATTCAACCGATTCTAACGAAATTCCGAACCCTTATGTTGTTTTACATTCTCTTTCGAATAATATAATTGCCTAAGTCTCTCCCTAGGTTAGCCCGAGAATTATTTTGTTTTAGCAATAACATCACAACAATCCGGCTGATTCTAACGAAATTTGAAACCCTTATGTTGTTTAACATTCTTTTTCGTATTATATAATGGCCTAAGTCCTCCCAACGTTAAACCGGGAATTATATTATTGGGGCAATAACATCATAACCTTTTGGATGATTATAACAAAATCTGAAAACCCTTATGTTCCTTTACATTCTCTTTCGAATGATATAATTACTGAAGTCCTTCCAGGGTTAGCCCTGGAATTATTTTGTTTTGGGAATAACATCATAGCTATTCGGCCGATTCAAACAAAATTTGAAACCCTTATGTTGTTTTACATATTCTTTCGAATGATAAAATTCCCAAGGCCATCCCAAGGTTAGTCCGGGAATTATTTTGTTTTAGCAATAACATCACAACAATCCGGTAGATTCCAACGATAATTGAAACCCTTATGTTGTTTAACATTCTTTTTCGTATTATATAATGGCCTAAGTCCTCCCAACGTTAAACCGGGAATTATATTATTGGGGCAATAACATCATAACTTTTTGGATGATTATAACAAAATCTGAAAACCCTTATGTTCCTTTACATTCTCTTTCGAATGATATAATTACTGAAGTCCTTCCAGGGTTAGCCCGGGAATTATTTTGTTGTGGGAATAACATCCTAGCTATTCGGACGATTCTAACGAAATTTGAAACCCTTATGTTGTTTTACATTCTCTTTCGAATAATATAATTGCCAAAGTCTCCCCCAAGGTTAGCCAGGGAATTATTTTGTTTTGGCAATAACATCACAACTATCCGGTAGATTCTAACGATAATTGAAACCCTTATATTGTTTTACATATTCTTTCGAATGATAAAATTCCCAAGGCCATCCCAAGGTTAGTCCGGGAATTATTTAAAGTTTTGAAGGTCGTAAGTTCATAAATCAGAATAAGAGAATAAGCTTTATCTAAGTTGACATCGGAACAATGATACATCCCATATCGTGAATGTCCTGGTGAAATATTACATTCTTGTTAAATTTTACATTCTTTATTTTATTCCCACTCTACTTCAAATAAAGGAAGAAGGAATAGAAAGAATTTTCTTTTCTTAATCAGCGAGTGAAATAAAATAACTAAAGTGAAACTTTCATTTCCTTGAATAGGAGCATTATTTTCATATTTTATTTATCTTTAATATTAAGATTTAATAAAGCCATCGGTATCCTCAATCCAATGACATCATCATCATTACCATCAACTGCTCTGCACCAAGTGAGGCTGGAGCATATCAAAGTAACTAAAAAACTACCAAACCATTCCCATACATTTTTCCCTATGCAGTATAAAGTAACACATCACCTTTTGATTTTCTACCATGAATTTGGCTATAAAAACGACAATGTTCCGTCTTTTAGTATTTGTTCCAGTCAAAGCTCATGGACGGGTGAAAGGCGGAGAACACGCTAGCTCACAAACCCCACCCAAGCACGTCTACAATAGAGGTAGGGGACGCCGGACCTCGGCTTTCCCACTCGACTTGCATATACATACAGGACATGGTCGAGCGATGAGTGAGACTCGGCTACCTCTGAGAGTAAATGAGAGAGAAGTAAACTTCTTTTATTTTCACCCGAAGATTTTTCTTAACACCTTCTTGTTTCAGCCGGAAGCAGCTTTCCGTAAGAACACATTCTCTTCCCCAAGCAGGGGACACGCCAGACCCCAATTCGGAGAGAATCAAATCAGATTGTAAAGTTGCCTAGGAGACACTCGCATCCACTTTCTTTAGTCGCTGTAAAGACTAGAAGTAACGCAAGCATCAAGAGATGTTTCCATCTCTTCTGGAATCCAATGTAATAAAGCTGCTTCTACTCCCATCCCAGTTTTTTCGTATATATATAATATTACTCTTTTATTTCGCAAACTACCTGACTACTTTTGACTCACCTCCAAACCTCTGCTAGAGGGGTCTTCCCGTTAAGTGAAGATACGTTCTCGCCAAGAAGAGCGTCGGGAGTGCTTCGAAATATACCGGAACCTAGCCCTAGCCGGACGAAATTCACCGACAGTGAAATCGTTCTGGCGGTGTTTATAGCGCATTTAGGCATAACGCTTCTGTTTGAGGGTCGTCTCACATTCACTGAGAAGCACGGGAGTGGGAGTGGTCGACGTGCAAAAGGGCCAGAAGTTCTAGGAATAGTAGTTAAGCCTAGGGCGATGAGGTTGCTGGAAAAGAACTTAACGGCTTCATCAACCGACCTAAACTCCTCGACTGAGATAGAGAAATCAGTCATTTCCTGAAATGCGGACGACCACGCCCTCGCCAAGCATAACCGGGATGGGCTCTTGGGCGGCAGTAGCCCAGAAAATGATATTTGAATAGGAAAGTGATCACTACTATGGAGGTAATCGACTACCACCCAATGAAAATGAAGCGGTTCTCGGGCAGTGATGCGTAAATTCATTCGCATTTAGGGCACCTATCTCCAGCTCGTCGATCAGGTAGGCAAGGAATTGGCCCCTAGGATTAATGAAGTAGTCTCCCCAGACATGTTGTCTACCGTTCAGATCTCCGAGCAAGAGAAAGGGCCTCGGCAACCGTGCCACGACGAAGCGCAAGACCCCGCGTCGAAGTCACCTGACGGTGGATTGCATGCAGAAATAATAGTATACCTCCAATCCAGGAGCAGCTGCACAGCTACTGCCTGAAAAGAGGTATCTAAAGTAAAGAGAAGAACGGAGACATCATGCCGGGTGTAAATCGCGCATCTTCCTGCCTGGCCCCCATCCCGTGGTGGCGGGGTGTCAAACCCCTTATATCACTGAAGGGTGGGCAAGGGGTACGCACCCAACATGGTCTCCTGCAAAACGATCGCTAACGGGGAACGGGAGGAGAGGAGCCTCCGAAGCTCCTTTCAACTGGCTGGAAACGAGATTGAGTAATGAGGGCCCCTCTACATAAGAAGGTAGCCATTTGCAAAGAATATTTGAGGTTCAAGGGCAATACAGGCCACTAGAACAAATGAGAACTTCATATCCTTAACAGAAGATTTAAGTAGAAAGCAAATCTAAATATCAGACGTTGATGCATCTAGTCAATAAGGGAATGTTTCAGTTCGATTGTTCATACCATTAGTATCTGTTTGAGTGATGATGAGTGTCCTTTCAGACTTATACCCTCATAAACGATGTATTTGACTTGCGTTTGCATCTGGATGTTTGAGAGTGTGTGGTTCCCAGTAATATATGATGTAGAGTCAGTATATTTGGTCTTCACTATTCATGTGGGTATCGCGATAGCAGGTAAGATATGTAGACGCATATTTATACCTTCGGTTTCGTTTTGTTTTTCATTGAATGGAAGTTTTATTATCAACATGGTTATGTGGGTGATTTGTGAACTAACTTTAATAAATAAAAATAACAGTGTTCGTGTATACAGTTATATTTACAAAAGTTACATGTTACCAGTCTTGAAGTATTGTAATATTCATTTTCTTCAATGAAATTACCACCTTCCTCAACCTCGGCCTCCAGGCGGCGTCAGAACCTGTTTTAAGCCTTCTCGAGGGCCCCCATGTTTAATTGGGTGAACACTGTGGTGATCCTAAACCAAAGCTACTCCTGAATAAGGCATGGCCACTCGTTGGTATCTCCTTCTCTCACAACCAGGGAGTTGTAGTCTCGGGAATTAGGAGGCCAGATATTCGGAGTGACAGCCAAAACTGAGTCCTTCTGCTTATATGGGCTTATTCAGAGTACGCTACCACACGCAAGGCCTTCCAGTAAACACTTCCTAGATCCCGGGCAACACAAAAATACTCCAGGCACTTGATGTAGCCCTCCATATGGGTCTAAGACTCTCCTGGAAGATAAACGGGGGCATATCGTGGCCCTTGGTACTAACCACCCCAAACACCATGATGTGGACCGGAAACTTGGTCTTCATGCGACTCTCGTACATTTGGGGGGACACAACAACCAGCGGTTGTTTTACGAGTTTACTACCTCTTTCAGGCCGAAATCCTTCTCATCTGAATAGAATCAAAGCATGACAGACTCTGACACTCCCTTGTCCCTGGTTATTGACCTCATTAACCTGCTAGGATCTTTGCCAATGATGGCCTCGATCTACAAGAGAAATTTGGAGGGTATTTTCTTATCCAAGCGCTTATAGTGAGGTTTACGAGCTGCCTACCCACATAATCACAGACTCATCCAAATGCTCATTCTCTGCCCTGTCCTCAGCTTGATACTCGACCATTCGGTGATTTTCGAAACATTTGAAGGATTGATTTAAACCATAGTATTCTTTCCTTCACAGAAGATCCATAATTGAATCCACTATGATAGGACGAAGAGAGAACCGACACCAGATAATACGAATGCTTTTTTTTCTTGTTCGCATTTGAGACAGAAACTTCATTATCAGTGCGATCTTGTTTCCATCTTGCGTGGTCTTGTCATCTTAAAACATAATATCTGGTTTGATGGCCGAGTTTTCTATATGGATGGGTGTAGGAATGATTTTATATGGTGTAACTTTTATTACTTCAAAGGGCCTCTGACCAATTCTCCCAACGTTTTGACCAGAATTCTAACCAATGCGCATTCAGACTTGTCCATTGGTGATATTTGCATATCTTAGCATGGTACTTTGGGTAATGGCTATCTCCAAGTAGGGTTTCAAATCCAGAGATGAGGCGGCCCACGCTTTCTGTTTCTAGCAAAGTGGTACCTACATCTATCATTTGTAGCCATCGCAGACATTTATTTCAAGCTTTTGTTAGTAGCCACTGGTCTTTGGTCCTCATTAGGTATCATCCTTTTAAAATCAAAATCTGAGCCCACTCTTTAGCCAGTGATCCATCCTTTTTCAAATAGCTATTTTACCAATTTCCCGGATCTAATACAATTCTTCCCTGTTTCTTCCTTTTGTTCGAGCCATAACAACTTATTTAGGGCTTTCCTAAATATGTGGCTGAATTCCCATTTGACACCTCATCTGGTAATACTTCTGCCCTAAAGTTGCCTGAAAGTTGTGCAATAAAGGTTTGTAATGAGTTATTTGTAGCTTTGTGTTTCGCTATTAACTTGTACGTGGTCGTTTGGATTCGTTAAATATTGTATAGTGTTGCTTAGGTATTATACCTGTTATCCCAAGCTAGTTTAGCTCAATTAGCTCCATTTTCACGTTTCGTGATAAGTAAAGCTGAGTTGTCTCCTCTCGTTTTACAGTATCCAGTATAGTCATATTAATTAGTAGTTGGTCTTTTGTGCACATGCAGTTACTTCTGCACACTCTTTTGACTAGTTAGGAATCAACCGATCTCCAGGTTTTGATATATGCTCTCTGTTAATAGTCCTGTGAGGATTTTGTATGCTGTGGTTAGACGACATATTGGCCGACATTTGCTGAGGATGTTGATGCAGATTTATGGAGCAGGGAAGATTCTCCCTTTGTGGCATATTTCCGCTTCCTATAGGATTCTCTGTAATAATCTTCTTAGATAATTGAGGTTGATAGTTGTTATGATTTTCTGCCAGAGATTGGATTGTTTGCTTGGTCCGTGGGGAGTTTTATGTTGATAAGCTAGCGAATTTCCTTCTCAGTTCTTCTACTCTCAATTTGGCTTGCTCGTACCTAGCTTATCTACATTGCTGGATCTGATGCTGATACATTGTTCTTGGATATTTGGCTCAGGCTGCTTTTCAAATCATGATCGCCAGTAATTTTTCCCTTACCTGGCGAACTACTGCAATTGATCTGAATATTCATTTCAGTGCAAAAGAATTTTTCGGGGATTAGATGTGAATTTTAGGTTGTGGATTTTGTTATTAATGTTTATTTATTTATTTTTGTCTCTCTGACAAAGGTTTGGATTTCTGGCTCTACTTCCAATCCTTTATTCTTTAGTTAAATTTCTGTTTTGATTCATTTTGAGGGGTTCTATTGCACTTTTGAGAATGCCTTTCTCTAAAGGTTCATACAAGTACTTAGTAACAGGATATGATGTATTTCCTTTCATGATGTTTCGATATCGCTTATGTTAATTTTCCACGCCTATTCCTGTCGCTAGTTACAGCTGTCTTTGAATATAGAAGACACCAAGTTTATATTATTTATTTTATACTATGCAAGCAGATAGTGCAATAAAGTTATTTGCTGCTGCATTTAACTTAATAGTTCTTTTGGCCTTTTATTTTCCTTGATTTTGAGTAAAGCTTGTATGCATCCCATTTCCATATATTTTGTGGATTCTGTTACATTGCAAAGTTCTACTAGCTTGATTGGGTCTGAACCTCTCGGGTTTCTTCGGTTCTGAAGTTGGGATTAGATTATAGCAATCTTCTTGGGTTGCATGTGGGTTAGTGGTGCATTGGGGGGTTTCTGTTTTCTGGCTTTGCTCGAGGAATTAAGTTCGTGACGGAATCAATTTTACTTAACGCTCTTCTTCTTCTGATGGAGTTCTGTTGTGAAGGCGCCGTTCATTATGAAAGTTTTAACTCTCGGTTGTTAAACTTTTTCTGTTGATCTTCGCTCTATGATGAAATAAGTGGAATACAATTCTTAGCAATGCTGATGTACTCTCTTTTTGTTATTTTGCTTAGCCTTACGTTATCACAGGATAGATAAGTTGGTGGTATCCTCCATTTATTTGTCTCCGAAGATGTTTTTCTTAATCTCTACCTTCAAGCGATCTAACTACTGGCATTAATTAAAAACATTCATTCATGGTCAAAATGGCAATACGTCCAAATGGGTAATAAACTTTAATCCCAGTAATTCGAGTGTAATTGGTTTTTAAATGGTCAACGTTCGTTTATATTCAACATTTGAGATATTACCATTGGTGATTGGTGCCGAGATTGTCCCAAAAGATCATAACTTGCTTCATTATAATTGGTTTTCTCAAGAAATCATTATTTTTTCAACAACTCGAAACATACTCGTTCACGGTTTTCCTTTTGTTCAACAGGCAAATAACATTGAATCCATCATTAGCCAAATAAAGATTCCTTATCTGAATAAGATGCAGCTGAATTTTATTGTGACAAACTCTCAATTCTAATGCAATGCTCTCTTATCCGTAGCAGACTTCTCTGAATTCAAACACTTATGTACACCTATGTTTCAATCCAGCGATAGTTGACTACAATTTGGTTTATCACCCACTGAAATTGTTCTGCCTGGATGTAGAATTTAGTTCGGCTCTATGATTTATACTTAAAAATGGCAATAAACATATATACAGCGAAAGATAAATGAGAAAATAGCGCCCCCAGTACGTAATATAACAATATTAAATAAAACAACCGAATTTCGGTAACAATAGATGTCATACATACGAGTAATTATAAGAAAATCTGTTTTCAATCACCGAACAAATCTGTGAATACAATCAGGTTACAAGAAAAGGAATTGTGGCAATCCAAATAGATTCCAGGCTCTTTCCTAGCGGCTACATTCAAAAGGAAGATAATATAGAATACAGTTATCTAACGCACAACAGCAGGGGCCAAGGACTTAATGGGGAATAAAAACCAGAATTACAGGAAATCTTAAGGAGAAAAAAAGGATATCGGAAAAGGAAGATTTTGGAAAATAATATAAGGGGAGATGGAATAAGGCTGAGGGAGGATGAGGGAAGGATCCAGGAAACTATTCATCCCATTTAGAGCCTTTACCATATGAACATCTCTGTAGCTCAGTCTTGACAATCTGCTTGGATTGAGGTATTAACAAAGAAATACTGCACATATTAAAGGGGCTGAGGATAGGAATAGCAGTCATTGTCATCACAGACATTGTCACTTCTATTTTCCTTTTTCCGTGTTGTCATCACATTCCTTTCGCATTGGCTTATGATCATTTAAAAAAAAATTCTTATATCTTCTACATCTAACCTAACCTAACCTAATTCGATTCAGTTATGGAAGAAAATGAACCCCACAAAGGTAATTTAGGTGTAACTTGGAAAGTTGAGCCTGAAATTACAGGACTATGGATCAGTAAAGACCTTAAATTCCACTCGAGAACAGACAACATGGGTAAGGAAGAGAGGGAAGAGGATCATAGTGGATGAAAGAAATTTATAAATTGAGTATCATTTATACAAATTTTGAAGTTTTGATCATTTTATATGTGGTCGATTCTAATCTTATACACATTGGATGAGATGCCTTCGGCGGTCAGTTAGGGCATATTTGCTTAAATCTATGAATACGAAAAAATATATTAAATCTCTTCTGAACAATGTTGAATCCATTATTTCTAGTTCCGCTCGATTATCTAACTCAAAACGCAATTCAATTTTTATATTAGTAAAGCCTCTTAGTACTTGCGCATGATGACGGCACCTGGCAACCTCGTGTCATTCAGGCCTACTTGTTCTGCCGCAATAAATAAATAATAATAATTGTGAGAATTTTTGTATAAACAACCGTTCAAGGACATTAAAGATTTTGGTTAGTTGTCCGCGCAAACAACGATTTCCCAGGGAAAGCAGATGAAGATCCTTCAGTCTGTCTTCGTATGATTTATTTCTAATCTCATGGATTAATTTTGTCCCTCTACGCTAAGCAGACCCATAAGTTGCTAATTCCTTTTGCATATGAGGGGACGGATAGTGAGCTGCGTATTCTAATGAAGTCTAACAAGCGAATTCATTATACAGTAACGTTAAGACTAGAGAATAAAATACCCAAATCCTCATTTTCTGGAAAATCCAAACTTAATTTTCATAAATAATTTCAGAGAATATTCTTTGAAATTTGCTCCTGAAAGTGTCCAAGTTTTATTTTATAGAAGAGCAAATAGTAAAAGTTATACGGAAAATAAGGCCCATTTGAAGAAAGGTGGTGCGTCCAAACTAGAAAACGATGAATAAAATGAAACCATAACTAGAAAGCATAATTAAATCGTAAACAACCAGACAAAATATTAATAGGCAGTATGCAGAACCCTGTTCAGAATAGCTTGAGTACAATCTTCCGCCGCAGGACTTCAACAATTTGTCGCTTTGTTCAGCCAGGATTTTTTTACATTTGTCTTCCAACGTTTGCAGAGATATTCAATATTCGTTGGTTTCTGATTCTAACCACCTCGGCGAGTATTTTCCAAAAGTTTTCTTTTAGGCTTAATTAATAGCGCTGCGCAAGAGTTCGTCACTCTTATATTTTTATCATCCAAGAGCAGTTTCACAGGTTTTGCGCTGTGTAACATTGACCATTATCCTCCCTATAATAGGCACACGTAGTCCCTATGTTCGGTGAAACCGTTTATAGCATATCTCAGTATTTACTTTGCCGCGTAAACGGACTAACGGGCAGTTTCCAGCTCCTAAAACATGTCCAACACCATAATCCTGCCACTTCAAAATTTACTGCCTTTTTCGTACATGTGGGTTTTAATACGTCACTTCCACTACGCCTTCCCTTTACCTACTACTTCCTATTTGATGGGAACAAATTGAATTTACTTTCATCGTTGAAAATCACTTTTTACCAATTTTTAGCACGCTGAAGGACAAGCTCTGTAGCGAAGGCAAACCTAGCTGTTTTATATTTTTTTATTTATGAGAGGTCTCATAAGATTAGATCGTGCTGAGCCCGCCTCTCTCAAGCAGCGTGGGGCCATATGGTGAGTCACATCGCGTTCATGTTCTCGCATCTTTACATGAAATACCGAATGCAGTCTCAAATTGGTCCTACATCGAAATCAGCTGCATCATACCATTTTCCTTGCGAGTGGCTTTGCCACGGAGACTCGTTGTCTTGTATGACTCGCAGGGACCAGTCAAATTTGAGTTGTCGACCGATTAAAATGTCTTTAAATGTCATCCATTCACTCTTCTACTAAAGTGCTTGCTTTCTGAAGGACTTGTATACCAAAATTCGTCTTACCCTCCTAATAAATGAGTAATATTACGGCGTTTTTTTCATGTTTATCATAAAGGGTGTTCCATTGATTAATTTCACTATCGGATCATGTTATTTGAGTCATGGCAATTATGTGTGAAAAATAATATCGCCTAAATGTCTGCCAAGGTTTCGGCAGCACACCTCGACTCGATGGTCAAAATTTTTATGACGTCTCTGCATAGTTGCTCCTCGATCTCACCAATATTCCTTATTATCTCATCCTTCAGTTGTTGAATTGTTGTTGGCTTGTTGGCATAGACCTTACTTTTGAGATGACCCCAAAGGAAGAAATCTAAAGGCGTCAAGTCACACGATCGTGGTGACCAATTGACCTCGCTGCTTCGAGAGATGATGCGACCTGGGAACTTCTCATTCAATAAAGCTATTGTTGCATTGGCTGTGTGGCATGTGGCGCCGTCCTGTTGAAACCACAACACTTCGACATCCATAGAATTCAATTCAGGCCATAAAACGTTGGTTATCATGGCACGGTATCGCTCGCCTCTCACCGTAACAGAATTCCCGGCATCATTTTCGAAGAAATACGGCCCAATGATTCAGCTAGCAAAAAATGCACACCAAACAGTGACCTTTTGTGGATGCAGCGGCTTTTCAACAATCTTCTGGGATTTTCATCAGCCCAAATGCGAAAATTCTGCTTATTAACGAATCCACCAAGATGAAAATGGGCTTCATCCTAAAGATGAATTTTTGCGAAAAATCATCATCGGCTTGTCTTTGATCGTGCACCCAATTGACGAATGTACGGCGCTTCAAATGATCAGCAGTCTTAAGTTCTTGTGTCAATTGAATTTTGTAAGCGTGTAGAGACAAATCTTTTGTCAAAATTCGATGTGACGTTGTTGTGGAGAGGTTCAATTCCTGCGCGCGATGACGAATAGAGGTGTCTGGATCTTCGGCCACATTCTCGCCCACTGCAGCAATGTTTTCAGCTGAACGGCGTAAACGAGCACGCAATGGCGTTTTCATATCTGCCACCGACACCGTTTGTTTGAATTTACGAACAATTTTCCCAATTGCACTCTCGGTTGGTCGATTATGTTGACCAAAAAAATCGCGAAGTGCCCGAAATGCGTTTCTGTTTGAACTTCCATTTTCGTAATAGGCTTCCATAACTTTAACACGTCGTTCGATTGTTAGTCTTTCCATGGTTGAAATTTCCAAAGACTGAAGTTGTTAAATCGGAAAGAAAAAGAAACAAATCATTAGATGCTTAAACCTTACTCACATTTAAAATCGGTCCAAGTTATTGGAACACCCATTATGTTATAGATAGATATTAAACAACTCAATGAAGTAATTTATATTTAAATAAATATTTACTTATAATTTGTATAAGTAATATAATTGCTACATTTCTATTAAGATTTTAATGCCATGTTTGTAAAGATCGGTTGTAGTTTGTAGAAAAAAAATTGTTTCGGGGTTCTTTGGACCTCTTTTGGTGTCGACACTTCACACTCTGAACAGATGATCGCTAAATTCCTAAAAAGACAGTAATCGGATGGAACTAACTAGGGTAAGTGTTGAGGATGAATCATGAATTCCCAATCAAATATGCCAAGTTTTGATGTTATCTCTTGCCGCATGAGACCACACATTATCTTGTGTCCCCTGATTTGAGTTAAGAGTTAATCTACGTAAGAGAATCTTACATAGATGAGGCCCATGTTTTGGCTGGTAGATTGTCTTATTCCCCCTTTTCCCCATTTGGTATCCTGCAACAATTCTACTCAAAGATTGTTGACTGTTTTAGTTAACAAAGGAGAGATGAACAAATGTTGATTCTTTCTAGCAAGATTACCTCAGATAGGTTGTGAGGAATCCATTGTCCAAATCATGAAACCATTTTGCTCGCTCATAAACTTACAAAACGTTATTATCTCCTCTTACGATTAAAGGTAGTTCAAAAGAGTTCGTAGAAAAAAAAAAATGGTAGATCACGTATTGGAATGGAAACAGTTAATAGATCGCAGATTGGAAGAGCACAACTTTGTTTTCTTTGCAGACGTAAGAAAAGAGTTGTGGGGATGCAAAAATAAGCCGAATAGAGCCATAAAATATTACGTTTATTTCGGTAAAACAGAGGATAAACAACTGAACATAACTTCCCAAATATGCATTTAGGAAGCGCTTATCTTTGCTCAGTCAAATTTAAGGGAGGCGTTTGTCTTTGCGTGCTTAAATTTGCGATGACTCATCGTTACTAGCGGTCTTTAGGGCTGCTTATCTTTAATGGGTCCCCAGTTTCTTGCTGCTTAGAAAGTTTACGAAGTAAAATTTGGAATCGCTTAACATTTTCGTAAATTTCAAGCAAAGTAGGACTTCAAGTTCTTGCGTTTGCATTCAATTCACGCTGCGTCCATTTTATTTTTAAGAGTTTTGTCTCTAGTTTTTTTTATGTGGTTTAATCCCGCTTGTTACATGACTGTTATTTAAATGCACCGCCTTAGCAGTAGGCGAACGTATCACCAATTACAGATTCCATATTAGTCTTCACCTTAAATATTTCTTAGAGAAAAAAGTTTAGAATAAATGCGGAGGGCAACTGTACTCACATTAGTACTCATTCGGATAGGTCTTGAAACTCTTTCTAGGGTTACAATAAACAGCCCTTTGTCGTAGAACATACTAAAATTTGACCATTTTATATTAAAATTAATAATATTCATAATATATATCGAATATTGGTGCGTGCATCTAGCAACCATCCCTTCGCCTGTAATTGCTTGCAAATTAAGGTAGATTTTATAGCAAATCTAATAAAACACTTCTGGATTTCAAACCTTACGCAAATACCCCTTCAACCATTCTGTTTTCAACATATGCAAGTTTATTTCTTAGAGTTTATATTGGTAAAATATGTGGCTCATGGTGGGTAGCGCGACAGTGACCTGTTCCAAACATTGTTTGATCATTCGGCAAATATGTTGATGTCATTCGTAACGAACCCACCATTACACATGCTAAGAATAGAGCTCTTACGATTATTCATGTGAAGAATAGCAAACCCACAATTACACATGCTAAGAATAGAGCTCTTATGATTACTCATGTGAAGAATAACAGACCCACAATTACACATGCTAAGAATAGAGCTCTTACGATTACTCATGTGAAGAATAACGGACCCACAATTACACATGCTAAGAATAGAGCTCTTATGATTACTCATGTGAAAAATTTCGAACCTACAATTACACATGCTAAGAATAGAGCTCTTATGATTACTCATGTGAAGAATAACGGACCTACAATTACACATGCTAAGAATAGAGCTCTTACGATTACTCATGTGAAGAAGAGCAAACCCACCATTACATATGGTAAGAATAGAGCTCTTACGATTAATCATGTGAAGAATAACGGATCCACAATTACACATGCTAAGAATAGAGCTCTTATGATTACTCATGTGAAGAATAACGGACCCAGAATTACATATGGTAAGAATAGAGCTCTTATGATTACTCATGTGAAGAATAACGGACCTACAATTACACATGCTAAGAATAGAGCTCTTACGATTAATCATGTGAAGAATAACGGATCCACAATTACACATGCTAAGAATAGAGCTCTTATGATTACTCATGTGAAGAATAACGGACCCAGAATTACATATGGTAAGAATAGAGCTCTTACGATTACTCATGTGAAGAATAACGGATCCACAATTACACATGCTAAGAATAGAGCTGTTATGATAAGAATAACGGACCCACAATTACATATGGTAAGAATAGAGCTCTTACGATTACTCATGTAAAGAATAACGGATCCACAATTACACATGCTAAGAATCGAGCTCTTACAATTACTCATGTGAAGAATAGCGAACCCACAATTACACATGCTAAGAATAGAGCTCTTATGATTACTCATGTGAAGAATAACGGACCCACAATTACACATGCTAAGAATAGAGCTCTTATGATTACTCATGTGAAAAATTTCGAACCTACAATTACACATGCTAAGAATAGAGCTCTTACGATTACTCTTGTGAAGAATAATGGGCCCACAATTACACATGCTAAGAATAGAGCTCTTACGATTACTTATGTGAAGAAGAACGGACCCACAATTACATATGGTAAGAATAGAGCTCTTACGATTACTCATGTGAAGAATAACGGATCCACAATTAGACATGCTAAGAATAGAGCTTTTACGACTACTCATGTGAAGAATAACGAACCCACAATTACACATGCTAAGAATAGAGCTCTTACGATTACTCATGTGAAGAATAACGGACCCACAATTACAAAGGCTAAGAATAGAGCTCTTACAATTACTCATGTGAAGAATAGCGAACCCACAATTACACATGCTAAGAATAGAGCTCTTATGATTACTCATGTGAAGAATAACGGACCCACAATTACATATGCTAAGAATAGAGCTCTTACGATTACTCATGTGAAGAATAACAAACCCACAATTACACATGCTAAGAATAGATCTCTTACGATTACTTATGTGAAAAATTTCGAACCTACAATTACACATACTAAGAATAGAGCTCTTACGAGTACTCATTTGAAGAATAACGAACCCACAATTACACATGCTAAGAATAGAGATCTTACGAGCACTCATGTTAAGAATAACGAACCCACAATTACACATGCTAAGAATAGAGATCTTACGAGTACTCATGAGAAGAATAACGTATCCACAATTATACATGCTAAGAATAGAGCTCTTACGAGTACTCATGTGAAGAATAACGAACCGACAATTACACATGCTACGAAGAGAGCTCTTATGAGTACTCATGTGAAGAATAGAGAATCGAAAATTAATTAGGAATAGAGAACCCACAATTTCTCATGACCAGACCACAAGAGTCAAAGGAGGTCTCGTAGCCGTGGCTTAGACGATAAGACCTTGGATTTCCACGCCTGGTTTTTTTTTGCTTGATTCCAAGTGCGAACAGACCAAGAAATTGGGAGTCAGTAGGGAGAACCCGCAAATCACGGTAGCATACCGAGTATGGCACATGCGCACAGGAATCTCCATCGCATCGGTTGTCACGCATATAACCAATCACAACAATTCTCTCTCTTTTAATTACTCCTCTTATACATCACTCTTCCGTCCACAGAACCCGCCGCAAATGTTACCAAACCACACTCCCCTGGCGGGAAATGGGCGGCCCCCTTTTGGGCCACGAAAGGGGTCACAATTTTCGCTTGTCGGGAGCAAAAGAGAATGGCACCCTAAATCTCTCCCTGCCATCCACCGCAAGGGAATGGCAGGTGTACGAAGGAAAATACGCTTCAGATGACATTTGGTGAACTGTGTACCCTGCCATAAGCGCGTTTCCTCCCGAAGCCAATACCTGTAGGAGAATCTTCCTCTATCGTGAGATGCCTTTATTAGTTTGCCTTTAAATTCAAAAAATACAATCAGATACCGATCGGGACCCCCACCAAAGGAAGGAGCATGTAGCGTTCGAGAGTAATAATAATAATTGCGGAGAAATGGCTATATAAAGCATCCCTTATGGGCAGGAGGACATATTCATCCCCCCCTTTGTGGAGAAAGCCGGAGAAGCGAGCCCCATGAGGAGAATCGGGGGAACTGTAGCCGGCGAATAACAGTAACTGCCTACCCTGTTTGATCTCCCTGCCGCTTAGGTAATTGGAGCAACCATATGTGTTAAGGCAACCGTATAAGGCCATTAAACGACGCTCTAACAATCCAATTAATACGAGATCCATAAACCCGTGGTTATGTCACAAAAAAGTGGTGCTAGTCAAAAGGCACGACAAGGAGTGTGGCAGTTGAGAGTCTCTCTAATTAGTAAGCGGACTTGGGCACCTCAGTGCCAACCTCTGCACTTCTCGCTCTCACCAGATACGAAGTAACCATTCGTGGTCCCCTCTATAACCTAGCCTCTTGCCTCCTAGATGGGGCGGTGGTCCGCCTATAAATAAGCCCCAGAAAGAAAGAAAAGTGATTAGAATTCGATAAAAAAGAAGAAGGTTCAGTTCGTGAAGATCGATCCTTCAGCCCGACAAGACGATTTTCGTGAGAAACGATAGGATCAGATTGAGAAAATCGACCCCCCCCTCCCTGGGCCGAATTAACTTGATTTAAATCGTCACATTTTGTATCGGTGCCATACCGAAGAATCCTTTACAGACTTAGAAGAAGTCTGACTGGAGAAAAGTAAACCCTCTCACATTCGAGTGACTCTCACATCTCAAGCTCCAAAATAGTGAGAGGAGAAGAACCCAGCCCCTACGAAGTTCCGTTCTTTAATTACGGTAAAAATCTCACCGAATACCCCAAAATCTAGGTGGACACTCTACGTTGAAGAATCAGACACCAAGAGGCGTCAAGATCATTCAGAAGAGGAATCTTGGAGCAAAGAGCAGCGTAACTCTCTCCGTCTTCTTAATTTAACCAGAGGCAAGTTTGCAATAAGAAGTGACATCGCCGCATCTCTCTCCCGCCATACCACCTCTACGAAATTCTTTCATCGGCCACGGCAACACTCCAAAGCGCGAGATAAGCCCTCCAGCGACATCCGGCAATCCGTGATCCCTCCTGTCATGTAAGTAATAAAGAACATTTATATTCATATTGCGATAGTATGAGTTTAGTACGTCTCTCGATTTAAGGGAAGTAGAAACCATTGTGCGTGAACCCCTGGCATATTTGCTAGTAGACGAGAGTACTTTAAATTAATGTTTAACGCTAATCAAAAAGGGTCGCGATAAAAATACTAATCGGCAATTGGTGTGTTTATGTGTAGCCTATTTGTTTATTTTTGTCATCGTAGACATTGTAATAGGCCTAGGTGCCAACCGGGATAGTAGTCGAGTTTAGCTTATGACGAGAATATAAATGTGATTACTGTTTGTTTTTCATAGTTGCGTTAAATTTAAAATATATGTTTATTTTGGGATAATTCCCGTGTGTTTCCTTCTTATCCTTACGTGTTGAGCCGGCTGTTCCTTAAAAACAACAAAATTAGCACTCTTAGATCAAAGCCTACTTCATCAAAGAAGTATATCACGACCACAACGTATACCACGACAAAAGTGTTGTCAGGAGTGGAGTGATCGAAAGGAGCATTATACGATAATATTAATGATGATAATAATGATGATGATGATATAAATGATAATAATAATGCTGATAATAATAATGATGATAGTGATGATAATTATGATAATGACAATGATGATAATAATGATAGTAATAATGATTATAATAATAATTGATGGTAATGATGATACTGATGATAATAATGGTGATAATAATGGAGATAATTATGATAATAATGATGATAATTATAATAATAAGGATAAAATATTTTTAACTTTGTAAATTCAAGCCCTAATAATATTTGCCACCGATTCCCTCAAACTCTTCTGCTCTTTATTTTTCATTTATCTGTTTCTATCTCCTCCCCCCTTCTTTATATTTCTCCCCTTCAAGTAAATCAATGAACTGCAAGAATCTTCGTGTCCGAACTCAATAATCGTTTATCCTCTCATGACTACCATAACAATCATAAAATGTATGGTTTTGAACATTAAATCTACTTGAAATTCAATGAAAGAAGAGTCAATCCAGTAGAAAAGATCCCACCCGACACCGCATCCCTATTATTATCCCTTGAGTCCAGTTCTCTTTTAATTCTCTTTGAATGGATCGTAAGGTCTCCTAGGGTACTTAATTTCCTTGTTACTCTCCGCTCTATAGAGTGCGCCCGCCCACTCTGCTCAGTAAAATCGAATTTTAGCCTTCAATTTAATTGGCATATTCGTAAGACGGTCGTTGCTATTCGTTATTAGATCTTCCTTTTTATTACATTATTACAGTACAAGCAACTGGTAAAGACCCGGGATACGCAAAAAGGTAACCCATAAGCAGAAAGGTTACATTGTCATCATTCGCGACACCCCCCTTCCCCTGCCCAATTTTATTTTATGTGACATTATGTATTTAAAAAGTAAGTGTCCAGTCTATTCTTGAACATGTTTACTGAAGTACTGGATACTACCGTAGCAGGAAAGGTACCCCTGCGGTTATTATCCTAAATGAAAATGAATTTCTTGCTATTTCTGTATTAACCCTAAGATGAAACAACTTAAAGCCATTATTTCAAGTAATACCTTCGTTATTCGACCTAAAAAAGTCGTCGAGGGTAACGAATCAAAACCTTCTACAATCGTAAAAACCTGGCTCAGTTCCCCCCACAATCGACACGTTTTTAGAGAGGGGCACTTAATTCAGCGATTTTACGGGTTGAGGGAGGTGCCGTCAGTCCTCACAATTAAAACAAGGTCTGCTGACCAAAAGTGGCATGTTCTCCTTTATTCTGATTTATGACCTTACGACCTTCAAAACTTTTAATAATTCGCGGACTAACCTTGGAAGAACCTTGACAAATATAACATACAAAAAAGAGTGTAACACAACATAAGGGTTTCAAATTTCGTTAGAATCGGCCGAATAGTTATGATGTTATTGCCAAAACATAATAATTCACTGGCTAACCTTGGGACTATCTTGTCACCTGTATCACTCAATAAGAGAATGTAAATCAACATGTTTCAAATTTCATTAGAATCGGCCGAATAGTTAAAATGTTATTACTAAACAAAAAAAGCAAAACGGGGACCGACCGACCGACATAGTGAGATATAGAGTCACCCGCCACAAAAAATACAGTTTATACATCTGATATTAAAGCCACTGGTGAGCAATATAGTGAATTGCAGTCACACTATATTATTTGGAAGGGCTATGTTCGTTATAAATTTGTATTGTTTAGTGAAAGGGACTCTTGAATAATATCGTAATTTTTTTATATTTTGATAGTTTGTACAATGGAATGATTGTGATAGAACGAGTTCAGAGCTGCATTCATTTCAACTTCTATCACATTTTATTTAAACCATGAGGCTACCCACGTGCATCTTCGATTCGAGGCTTGGAGTCTTATCAACAGCTACCAGACGCCAATGTTTAAACAAGGAGGTTATCGTCCCCCACGTTCGCCCCCATACGCCGACCTCGCCAGATCGAGTTAGGCTTATGAACAGATAAGGCATTTTTCTCCGGCCCAGCTGTGCGTTCCCTCCAAGCTTTCACTCCATTTTCCCCCACGCCAAGGAGATGTCCTGGCTATTTATATGGAAACTTTACCACTAAGATCAGATTGGAGATCCAGATTTTCGTCGCGAAACATCACCACGACCCTCTCTCCCTTTGTGCGCCAAGGGACCTCGACCTCGAGATTCACCATCACTTGTCCAGAAGGAGGACAATATTCCTTGAGTGCCAAAGGTTCGAGCCTTTAGTGACGCCAAGTCCCCAAGGCATCCCCCCCCCTGTTGTTCAAGGAGAACAGCATTAGAACAGCCATTGTTCGTTTTGAGCCCTTCGCCAAGAAACGGTTCTCATCCCCCCCCCCTGTTGTTCAAGGAGAACAGCATTAGAACAGCCATTGTTCGTTTTAAGCCCTTCGCCAAGAAACGGTTCTCATCCCCCCCCCTGTTGTTCAAGGAGAACAGCATTAGAACAGCCATTGTTCGTTTTGAGCCCTTCGCCAAGAAACGGTTCTCATCCCCCCCCCCCTGTTGTTCAAGGAGAACAGCATTAGAACAGCCATTGTTCGTTTTGAGCCCTTCACCAAGAAACGGTTCTCATCCCCCCCTGTTGTTCAAGGAGAACAACATTAGAACAGCCATTGTTCGTTTTGAGCCCTTCGCCAAGAAACGGTTCTCACCCCCCCTGTTGTTCAAAGGAGAACAACATTAGAACAGCCATTGTTCTTGAGCCCGTAGACAAGAGACGGTTCTCATCCCCCCCTTTTGTTCAGAAGAGAACAACCTAGAACAGCCATTGTTCGTCAAGCCGTTCGTCGAGTAACGGTTCTCCTTTCCAAGACGCCACGTCAGGATCCTTTTATCCCCCCCCTTCGGCTGGAACTCGCCAGCGGACCGAATATTCCTTCAAGTACCTTCCACTTCACCCTAATGAAGTTACGTAAGCCAAGCGTCACCTTTTGAGTATTGATCCCTTATTTGTCAATTCTATCCTGTGCTTTAAATGGTTTATCGAACCATCCCATCTCTTTAACTCCATATTTGTTTTACCTTTTTTGATCCCTTAAATCCTTGGATTAGCCCGAGTCTCCACGACCCTTTCCATTCTGTTTGTCAATATTTTCCGTTTTTGTGTTTTGTTTATAGTTATTATTAATAAAACTCTATTTTATTAATGATAGCAATATTATTATCCTTGAGCTCAGTTCCACTTCTTAAGCATTTTGAAGATACATAATATCGGCCGCCAGACAGTAAAAACGCACTCTAGAGATAATTAAGGAAGTTCCCTCAACGAATAGTGATATATGGTATATCGTCGGGAGTCATTCTACGACATATATATATATATATATATATATATATATATATATATATATATATATACTATTTAATTTGGTATCAGGTGTGTAAGGTTTAACGCTATATCTTTGCAAACACTGGTCTCAGTCGAGTAAAGCGTAGTGTTATTCGTTATAATAATAGAATATAGTAGTTCCCTTTTGTTTTAACGATTGCTATCCCCCTTTTTTTTTAAACTTAAGAAGCTGGAGTAGCTCAAGGAACGGTTATAATAATTTGTTTGTGTTTTTTTTGTGATTTTAGTCAGTGGTTATTTAGATTGAGAAACCAAGTACGAATAGGTCAGTGCCCATATTTAGGTAGGCTAATTCTATAGAGGCATAATTCTTGTTGCGAGGAATTTTAGTTGGTTGACTAGTGCGCCCCAAGTGCAAAGATGACTCAGTTTGAAATCTTTAAAGCGCAAGGAGAGTCCTGTGGACTTTCCTGAAAAGAACTAATTGAGTACATTCAAGAAGAACGAGAAAGAGAAAAACAACGAGAGGAACGAAAAAGAGAAATCCAACGAGAAGAATGAGGGGAACGGATAAGACAAGCTGAGCTTCAGATTGAATTAGCTCGGATTAAAGAAGAAGTTCAAAGAAAAAAGGTAGAAAAAGAAAGAGAAAGAGAGGAACGGGAAAGAGTAATCCAACGAGAAGAAAGAAGGACGGATTCGCGCCCCTTCCCAGGAAAGCTGACAAAGTTTCCGAGCCCCGTAAAACCCCAAAACTTCTTTCCCCAAAACCAACAACGGGACTCCAAACCTCCCGTTAAGACTTCTCCTCCATCTCTCTTCACGAAGCGACCAACCATATGCTTCACCTGTGGTGTAGAAAACCACATGAGCTGGAATTGCCCCCAAAATTCTAGGCTTAAAAGCGGACCAGCCCACCAAGTTCACCAGATTAATGCGACCCCGGCTCCCCCGGTGGTGCAGACCCAAGCAGAAACTTCTCCCCCTCCGTCAGGCCACCAGGTAAATTTTGTTTTTGGTAAAAGTTCATCGGGAACTTTGAAATATGAGGAGGGCAGCGTGGACAGCTGTCGAGTATTGACTCTCGTCAGGGACACAGGATGTACATGCTTCATCGTGTCCGACGAACTCCTCCCAGTGGCCTCTAACCACGAAAAATTTGCGGTGGTACATGACCAACTTGGGCGGGCGAACAGATTCCCCGTCGCTAGATGTTACCTGCAGTGTCAATATTATAATGGCTGGGCTGAAGTCATTGTAGCACCAATAAAATTCTGTTCCGTACTTATAGGAAAGAGCCCCCAAGTAAGTTCCGACCCTCTGTCCCAGGCCGCCCTTACTCGAGGTCGAGCTAAGAAGGAAGCCCAGGAGTCCGTCCCCATCAGAACCCCGATACCGCCCGATTTCTCGGAAACCTTTAACCAGGACTTTAGGACGGCACAAAAGGAGTGTAAATCACTAACACCCTTAGGTGATAAGGCCCCAGACAAGGACACGGAGACTGTCCATGGACCGCAAGAAAAAAAGAACCCCCAACGCGCCCATGGAGATACCTTCGTAGAACTGGACGAAGCATCGGCGCTTGAAGAGGATTGCCCCGCGGAGTCCCTTAAGGTAATCCAGACAGTGTGCATCCAACCTGATGCCGATTACCCTCCTCCTTCCCTACCAGGCAAGTCTTTGGAACCCTCTGACCTGGATAGTGACGCGCAGCTGACACCACGTCCGAAGAGCCAGCTACAAGAACTAATTAAATGGAATCACCATTTACCCACCCTATTAGCTCTTTTCGAACAACTGCGCGAAAATGGCCTCACCATTGGCCCCCGCAAACGCCATTTTGCCCACGAACCCATTAAATATTTGGGTTTCAAAATAGGACGAAGCAAGTTAGGTCCCCACGAGAACAAGATTAAGGCAATCGCCCACATGCCCCTCCCGATTAAAAAGAAGCCATTAAGATCGATCCTAGGATCAGCTTCTCCCTATCAGCGATTTGTTCCGAATTTCGCTGCAATTTCGGCCCCCCTATGCCCCCTTCAGGAAAAGAATTTCTCCGATCGTTTACGTTGGAATGATGTCGCTGTTTCCCAGTTTAATCAGCTCAAAAGTAAGTTCATTTCTGCCCCCATTTTTAAGTTGCCCAACCCGGAAAAATCCTTTGGGGTTAAGACCGACGTGATCAACGAGGGCATTGGAGAGGAACTTCTCCAATACGTGGATGACAGAACGAGTCATCCAGTTGCATATGCTAGTCGTCAATTATTACCACGCGGAAAGAGATATGCCACTAGAGAAAAGATAGCTCTATCAATTATCTGGGTCATAGACAAATTCAAGCTGTACTTGATATGTAAAGATTTTCAAATAGGAACCGACCACCGTCCGTTAGCCTATATTAGGAATTTGAGACACTCAAACGGCCGCATCATGCGCTGGAGTTTACTCTTGCAAGAGTATCAATTTAAAATAAATTATATCAAAGGTTCCGATAACCAGGTCGCTGACGCACTCAGTAGGAATGCGTTACCGAATAGCGTAGAACAATTGTATTCATAGGATTAGTATCTCCATGTAGGTATATACCGTCTTATACGACTTGATTTAAGATTCTTTTGTAATATAATTAATTAATGTATATGTCTGAATTTTGTAACGCTCAATGTCTAATTTTTTGTATGTCTATATATTTGTTCTTATTAATTTACGTATAAATTATTTTGTCCCGTATGTACTAAGTTTATATCATTTCATTGTTCCATGCCTTTTTTTTTTATTAAGTTGTATTAAAGGTTATTTTCCCCTGTAATCTAAAGATCAAAATAATCATGTATTGAGGTAATAATAGTTAGGTGCAGGAAGATACGGTTGGTACAAGAAAACGAGTTCCCTACAACGGAGCTCTATCGTTGTCCCTTCTCTCTTTTTTTTTCGAAGTGACAACTTCCCCTGGAATGGAGGGGTGTGATAGAACGAGTTCAGAGCTGCATTCATTTCAACTTCTATCACATTTTATTTAAACCATGAGGCTACCCACGTGCATCTTCGATTCGAGGCTTGGAGTCTTATCAACAGCTACCGGACGCCAATGTTTAAACAAGGAGGTTATCGTCCCCCCCGTTCGCCCCCATACGCCGACCTCGCCAGATCGAGTTAGGCTTATGAACAGATAAGGCATTTTTCTCCGGCCCAGCTGTGCGTTCCCTCCAAGCTTTCACTCCATTTTCCCCCACGCCAAGGAGATGTCCTGGCTATTTATATGGAAACTTTACCACTAAGATCAGATTGGAGATCCAGATTTTCGTCGCGAAACATCACCACGACCCTCTCTCCCTTTGTGCGCCAAGGGACCTCGACCTCGAGATTCACCATCACTTGTCCAGAAGGAGGACAATATTCCTTGAGTGCCAAAGGTTCGAGCCTTTAGTGACGCCAAGTCCCCAAGGCATCCCCCCCCCCCTGTTGTTCAAGGAGAACAGCATTAGAACAGCCATTGTTCGTTTTGAGCCCTTCGCCAAGAAACGGTTCTCATCCCCCCCCTGTTGTTCAAGGAGAACAGCATTAGAACAGCCATTGTTCGTTTTGAGCCCTTCGCCAAGAAACGGTTCTCATCCCCCCTCCCTGTTGTTCAAGGAGAACAGCATTAGAACAGCCATTGTTCGTTTTGAGCCCTTCGCCAAGAAACGGTTCTCATCCCCCCCCCCCTGTTGTTCAAGGAGAACAGCATTAGAACAGCCATTGTTCGTTTTGAGCCCTTCGCCAAGAAACGGTTCTCATCCCCCCCTGTTGTTCAAGGAGAACAACATTAGAACAGCCATTGTTCGTTTTGAGCCCTTCGCCAAGAAACGGTTCTCACCCCCCCTGTTGTTCAAAGGAGAACAACATTAGAACAGCCATTGTTCTTGAGCCCGTAGACAAGAGACGGTTCTCATCCCCCCCTTTTGTTCAGAAGAGAACTCCGAGTCTCCACGACCCTTTCCATTCTGTTTGTCAATATTTTCCGTTTTTGTGTTTTGTTTATAGTTATTATTAATAAAACTCTATTTTATTAATGATAGCAATATTATTATCCTTGAGCTCAGTTCCACTTCTTAAGCATTTTGAAGATACATAATATCGGCCGCCAGACAGTAAAAACGCACTCTAGAGATAATTAAGGAAGTTCCCTCAACGAATAGTGATATATGGTATATCGTCGGGAGTCATTCTACGACAATGATATTACTCGTTTCTTTCAAACTTTCCAAGTTTACCAATTTTAAACTAAATGGTTTATAATTCTCCCTTTACAAATCATGTCAAGAATAGAGAACGCAATTATAGCATGTCGAAAATACCGAAACCAATATAAATAACGTAGAAAGGAAAAACTGAACATATGCAATATCAGTTTATTGATAAAAGAATAGGTTTGGTTAGATGAATCAATTTAACAGAGCTCGCCCAAAGTTTTGGTAATTAAACATCATTCACCAAAGCTATGGGCTGCACTTAGGCAAATTATTTCCTCCCAGCAATTCATAACTGAATCCAAAGCAATAATTGAACTTTTGATTTGGCAAAGTAGATCCAGTTCTTATGGAAGTTTCATTCTTAAAGCGTTTACATTTATTGTTTTGGCATTTCCAAACAAATTTGGAACCTTTCATTCACCCAGGAAAACTGGGATTGAGTCCTTTTACAAGCAGAGGAAGAACGAAATCTGGTGAGTGGTGTAACGTAAATTTACCATGTCGAGAACAGCGAACCCAAAATTACTCCTGCCAACAATAGCGAATAAAGTTTGGCTATTCCTGACATGATCCCCATTTAATTATGTTCTGAATGCATTTATCAACTAAATTGAGATTAATTGTATGATTGCTCAATGTAGATTTAGTAGAAGCTACCTTAAATGTTTTAACCGCTCTAGATAGTTAAACTGGTTATGTCAGTACTGACCTATATCCCATGTCTGTAAACGTATTTTGCAGAATAATCTCCAAAATAGGGCAGTTGTCTTCAAACTTCCCGATGCAGAAATAAAACATGCTCACACATGGTGGTATGTAACCAACTTGGCGCTAATTCCTCCAGCCTGAAATTGGTATTAATGAATGAGTATAGCAAAGAGCAGATTAGACAGGACAAGTCTTGTAATGAATGATACAATTGATTTTTCTATAAACGCAGCAAAATGTTAATTATTAGGTTCAGATATATAGATTTTCTCTATTATTCTTTTGTAGTTTTGACAACCTGAACATTTCAACAAATTAAAGTAGTAAATATTAGCAAAGACCAATAGATCCGTCCAGAGGAGAAGAATAGGTTAATGGAAAAGAGGATATTAGTTAAGAAATAGTTTTACATTTCCTATTTCTATAAAGTTATATTTTAAAGTAATATTTATCGATTCTATTCCTAAACATTTATTGGAGTGATTTCGACGACATTCCTAGAAAAAGACACTCCAAGTTTTTGCTATCTTATGAAAGATTTATTTTTTTATTTTACGATCTGTTTTGACTGTCACATAACGAGAGCACCGTTACCGAAATTACAAAAAATAACATCTCTCTAGGCTAAGTTATAGAAAAAAAAAATAAATAAAGACAACAACAAAATACCAGCAACAAGAGCAAATAAATATCAACACGTCACGACCAGATGCCAGAAGAAGGTCTCGCTCAGGGATCCAGGCTTGCAGCCAATAATTAAAATAATCACACCGCACAGCTAGGTGTGAAAGAGTCCTTTCCAGGGACTTGAGACAGGCAGTAGAGACCCTGCCCACCTTCATGGTACCCGGAAGAGTCATCGCTCGCCGTATTTGCCCATTCTTCGAAAGAGAAACTGAAGAAACCAATTTTATTAAATGAACCATTGGTCGGGTCAGAGAAAAAGAAGATATTGAGCTAGTTAATCCTAAATAGCATAGAATGTTTTGACAGAGGATCAAATTCATTCTAAAAGTGGTGAGCAGTTCTTAATGTACGATACTGGTCCTAATGGTTATTATTAAATTTTTCGATTGTTCTCTACTTGTCCAGGCTTCCATGCTGATGGTTCTTTGAAAACAGTATCTAACATCTTAGAGGAATTATATTCCTTGAACGGGATTAAAATACCGATTTAGATTTTGATTGATTTATCATCATTTTTTCAAGAAGAGTAAAATTATCGCTCTTAACGTCGATTTTGACAGATTTTTAAACTGAAATGATTAGTACATTAGAATCAAGTTTCGAATTTGTCAATTCTGGTTGATTTTTCATTTAGCTCAAGACCTTTTATAGAAAATTGTGCGAATTTGGTCTCAAAAATGCGTTATGAAACTGACTCTCAATTATTCTTTTACATTTACGAATGTTTATAGTCCTTGCTTTCCTACCTTGTTGAAAAGTTGTTGATGGATTTAATATACTGAATGATTAGAAATTTTCTCTGATGAAGCAGAGGCCATTGTCTATTACTTCGAAGATACTTGCGATCGGCCAGCCCGACAGATGACGAAGTCACCGAATTCCTAAATTAAAAACATAAATGTGGTCATGATTTCAAAGAGTTTTAAATAATTTCCCCCCAAAAAACAACAATACCGTTGAGGGATAGCATCGAGGCCTTTTACAGAGAACTTCTTCTAACCATCTCACTATTTGAAAATTTTTGCCAGCGTTAATGAAGGAGCAAGATGTAGATGAAATATACCTTGATAGAAATCGGCAGCATTGCTGAAACCACACAACAAAGTACCGAACAATTGCTAAAAAGGCTGACAAATTTAGTAACCTTTTTACAAGTTGTCGCATTTATTATGGTAATTTTTCATAGTTCAGAGTTTCTCATCATCAGCATTTATTTACAATTTTACATAATAATTTATTTTAAGATATTAATAAAATCAAGGATCCCAGAACAGAGGCCTCAATCAATACCTAGGAAGGTATGTAAACATATAAATATTCCCCCCCCAAAAAAAATAATTGAAAGAAAAAGTATCAAAACAAAGAGCAAAGAAACAACTAACCCCGAAATAGACAATAACACCAAAAATCAAATAAAGCCCTTTATGGGAGAACTTCCTCTTTCTAAGACTCGAGTACACTGTCAGTGCTTTGCTGCAACATAAGCATTGATATCTTCTCCTCTTCCAATCTCTAGTGTAATGACAATATTGGTTGCAAAGTAAACGCAGCTACATGTTACTCATGTGGTAGAAACAATTCCAATTTCCATAGAATTCTTCTTCATCTTGCTAGTTTGAATATTTCGACGATATTCCAATTACATTCACATCACACACACATACCGGATATGGAATTGACTCTTTTGACTGAATTCAAAGAAATTACTTGTAGGCTTCTCCTTGCCTTCACAAAATGAAGAGAAAGGCATAATGTTGCCTTCAATGAAAGACTTAAGAAATGGAATATTAGAGCCACAATAGAGCATCCGACGTGAAGATGAACATACGGAAGCTATATTAGAGCCAAATACAGGTGATCTCTGTTGTTTAAGAAGTAAACGAACCTAAATTGTGCTCTTTTCTCAACTAACTTGCACATGCTAAAGATAAATTAGGTGAACACCAGAAATGGTGGAATAAGCCCTTTTCAGCTTGGAAAAAGTAAACCAGATAGAAATTCAATAAGAATTTGTAAAGATACCATCCAAAAAGTCCTGCTGAAAAAAAGCTAATATAATTGCCAGACCTCGTGCACCCAAGTATCGTAGCATGGTGTAAAAGATTTAGTCTTTGGAGATAGAATCCAGTTTGCAGTTTCCAGCGACTATGTGATGAGCTGTGAATATGAAAATATATTTAATCCATTTAAATAATGCAACTAAATCTGTGAGAAGGAATTTTTTCGACAGTAATGAACTCAGAGATGACGGTCCTATTTTTCCTGCAGAACGGGAAATGAGTCGTAAGGAAACCTTCTTCAAATCATTTAGACACGCTTCACCTCCTCTGAAAGAAGAATTCACCCATTGCCTGGAGACGCCGCGTACACGCACCAAGAGGAACAATAAATGAGCTTAGGAAAGAAAAAAAATCCATCTTTGACCCAGCGAAATTTACACAATGAAAAATTACACGCATAAAGCTTGTACCACTTAAAAACATATGCCTTTCCTCTGAGCACCGTCTCACACTCAAAGAAGGGGCTTGAATGCAAAACTTTTAAAAGTTCACGGAATATAGTTCATACCTACTAAGATAATGGTATCGGGAAAGAACTCGACAGCCTCCTCTACTCCCCTAAACCTTTTTAACTAAGATAGAACTAGAAAGTATTAGCTTCAATGTGGATCGTCCTCACCTAATAACCAAAATTAGCTTATGTATTGCAAGAGCACGGAAACTAGTCAAACACTAGCCTAACAATAACTCGTCAACCGAATTCGTAAGAACTTGGCCTCTGTTATTGGCCATGTAGTTATCCTAGAGGAGCTTCTTACTTTCAAATCCACAAGCAGGAAGAAGGATCTTGGCAACAGTCTTACGATTTGGTGGAACTCGCCCGATCGAATGTAAACCAAAATCACACTCAAATAGTTCACATCCCTGATAGCTGGACAACCATCTCCTGAAATAAAGGACCAAGTAAAATACGTATATACTCGTATGTGGCATCACTCCATACATGACTCGCTCAGCCACCAGTCCTATCTGAATCGCGAAGATGCGTGAGCTTGCCCAACCATATTAGCCTGGAAAAAGAGTCGATGGTGACCTCTTAAGGAAGAGGACACGACATGGGTAGATGAAGTCTTCTCGAATGGAGCCGTGTTTTAAAAAGATTCGGGTCAGGATGCAACTTCTCCACTTTTCATTCCTCGATACTTTAGGATAGCCGAGCATGTCTATAGCTGAGTCTGCTTCGTCATATAAAGGATCCTGGTTATCGACCAAACCGTGTTAGGTCTTAGGCACAGGATACGAAACCTTTAACCAGCCTTGCAACGAACAAATCGCCACAATGCGCGGCTTATTCCACACCGAATCTAGTGACTCAGTTGATAAGCGGGGCCGTTTGGAACTTCAAGAAACAACCACGCTGTGAGAGAGAGAGAAGTCCCCAATCTTTGCATGAACCGAGTGTGAGGCGTTTTATCGCAACTATGAATGGGTTGCCGCCCATAGAAGGGCTTCGAATGCGCGTAGGTGCTTAAGATGTGATTGGAGGTGCAGAACGCGACAGAATTTTCTCCTAAGAATCACTATTGTAAAACTCCAAAGACCTAAGTACTTTGTTCCATTTTTCCAACAGAAACGTGTAAAAATTACTCCATTAACCAAAGTGCGACATACTACAATTCACGTATTTGGAAATTCAAGAAAGAGGGCATATAAATATGAGAATGACTTCCTATTAGCTGCCTGACAAGTGTTCTTGGTCTGACCTGATACCTGACAACGACAAAACCTCCGCTGTAACGGTACATGCCTATGCACAAGAACATTTTTTCATTTTGGGATCCCATCTGGCTACAACCAATAAGGGCACACGACTGCCGAAAGACCTTATCAAGAAAGGAATCTTATACCTTAGAGAGGCGCAGACAGAGGGCATGATGCTGAAAATCATTGTAATTAGCCACAGATTCCCAACCCACCTCCGTCCTCACAATTTACTCGAGTTGGACATCGCTTGATCTTCCAATTGTTCATTGAATTCTTCCTAGGAGTAACGAAGCAGTTTCCTTGAAAAGACAAATCGTTTATGAAGCTCATCGTTGAGAATAGCCCCGTCTGCCCTATTCTCTAAAAGACTGGCCCAAACAGAAGGCATGATGCTGCCCACTTTTCCATGCACCCCCTCCCCCTTCTTCCTTCGCCGAACCGCTGAGAACTTTTTTTCGCGCTTTTATTTCTGGCGTCCCTCCTTTCTTCTAGTCTTACCTAATGAGGAAGGACGCGCAGTTCTCCAGATGCCTTCAGCATACTTGTCTTTGCTACCTGTGACACACAAGTGCGAAGTAGAGACTACATACTTATGCCAAATTTGGTCTACCAGATATCTAAACGATGTGGTAGTATTGACAGAAAAAAAGAAAAAGGTTGAGCATCCATTGTATTTTATAAAGGTGGGAAGATTTATCAGTTAGAATTAGAGTGAAACCATGCGCGAAAATAAACACAAATTTAGATAAACGTTCATAAGTCAGCCGTAAAAAAAAAAACAACACTTATCTTAATGGAAAAGAATTCCCCCCTCCTCCCACCAAACTATATTTTCTTCGATCGTTAAAAATTGTCTTTAAATTTACCGCTAAAAAATTGGTAACTTGGCTCATTATATTAATGTGGTTGTCATTCATTTTCTCTTCAAACTCAATGGTGAAAAAAATGACTTAAAATAGGAGAATTTCATTCTTTTGTAATTTTTAGGCTAAATTTTTATTGAAGTAATGGAAGAAAATTCCAGCCTTCAATGGAAATAGTTACAACCAAGAAAAATCAAAAAGGTTAACCGATGCTTTCGACAAGTTCATAAAGAATCAATTGAAGGAGATGGAGGTCGAAAACTTGCGATTCGTCAGTCGGACCTGAATTATAAGCAACGAGCTTCGAGGTGTAATGCTTTGCCATTTAATTATAAATAGTAATTACTGAACTCTTGTTAAAAGATTTATTCATGAAATTTTCTATTAATGTCTAAAAAATGAATAGTTAATGGTCATTCGAGGTATACTATCAATAAGCCGATTTTTTTTAGTATTCAACCTTTCAAACTTGTATACCAAAAGTTTCTTGAGCATTATAAATATTAGTGAGAAACCATCTTTTCAAGAAGAGCATTCCAATAATTAGAAAATATATACACAAAGAAATTGCGCGTTGAAAATAATATAAGATGGTAATATTTCTCTAAAATAATGGTTAAAATTAAAAGCTGGAACACTTCCAGGATGAATATAAACAAGATGCAAAATATATGCAAAAGAAAAAGCGGAGAGTTTGGATCGAGGGTGACCCTGATTACTGGAGACATCATCAACCACAAATAACAGAGCCACGACCATATGTTGCAACCACAAAATACCAGTGCATTTCAAAACATTACCACTACCAGTTAAGAAGTATCGCACGGACACAAATATACAGATATTTCTGTTATATTCAAATATCAGTCTACAATGTATAAAATGTTGATTCACAATAATAACAATAGTATAGGGGATGGGGGTTATTCTGTTGATTGTTCAGTTTGCCCTAAGCAATACTTTGGGCAACCGGTAAATCATTAAGTGTAAGCTTAACGCAACATAAATACAATACATATTAGGAGGGGGAAATGCAGCAGCGTTTTTATCGGAAAACAGTCACCTTATCAATTGGAATTCGGCTAAATTTATTTACAAATCTGCTGACTTTATTCAAAGAAATATTGTTGAATGCTCATTCATTAATTTCTCGTCTAATTTTAATATATCCCCCGGTCTCTTTAAACTAGACCCTGTTATTAAAAGGCTTATTTCTAACGAAATTGTTTATTTTAAATCTTAGCCCTTTGATTTATTATTTTAGTTATGTCTCTCTTGTCTATTTTTATTTATTCACAATCAGGTATGTATGTACTTAGTTTAGTCCCATAAATGTCTACTTTCTTTGCGCACAGGTTGGTATTTTCCGGAAGTAGACCTTATCTATTTGGTTTAATACCTTTCGTTGTACATGGGCGGGGCATTGTTTTTCTGTTTCACATATATATATATCACCTTTGTAATTTTTTTCTTTATTCCTTGATAATGAACTGAACAAGTTCGACAGTACTTGGAATCCGCCTTTCATTTTCCTGTGGGATTTTTTGCATATATATAGTGGCGACTCGTGCTCATTAGGTCCGGTGGGGCCCGTCAAATAAGTTTAAAAAAACACAACCAGTGACAACTCATATAACATTAAAACATTCGGTAATATATTGTACAGTATATATTACACACTAAATAAAAAAATTATAATAGTTACATTTATTTATATAAATTTTCTCCTCTTCTGTTTTTCTTGAAAACAAATTGTAATATACAATCACAGTGGTTTAGAAAGAACGATAACAACATTTAGTTAGTTTTGCGTCATTGTATTTCTTAACAGTGTTTTGATTCGTTTCAGAGTGCTAAAAGAACGCTCGGAATCGGCCGTAGAGACGGGCGTGATTCAAACAATCTTCATTAACTTTGATACTTCTGAAAAAGTGTCAACAAGTTTATTTTCATTTAGGAATCGCAAATATGATCAAAAGCACTGAAACTTTTGTTAGAATACAGGACTTTTAATTCAGACCACATTTTTACTTTGTGCAGCATCAGTGGCAGATCCAGGATAAAAATTTGGGAGGACAGCTAACCTGAATTCTTCACTTTGAGTAGCCTTAGAAAATGGCATTGATGATTAATAAGGGTTATAATAGACAGCATTTATAATAAATAACAGCATCTCAAAAGATTGAGCACTAACTCTCTCAGATCCGAATTTCTTTTCCGCACATCAGAAAATTATGGAGTGTTTTTTTCAGTTTTTGGACGTCATCTAAGGTATAAATACTGAATTTAATCATTATTTTTGAGATTGACCTGTATTTGAGACATGTATCATATGAGATACATTCGATCGTGACGGTCTAAAAAAATGTTTATATATTCTATATTATTACATAATTCTATCTGAAAGCAGAATACATGTATATCTTAAAAAAAAAGAAATATAAAAATAAACGGGTTTGAAATTGAGGGGCGGCAGGCCCCTAGCCCCACCCCCTCCATTGGATCCGCTCCTGTGCAGGATAGGATAATTAGTTTCAATAACAGTGCAGTGGTCAATTGTCAATTCTAGGAGATGAAGAATGAACTCCTTAGCATCTGCAACAGCAAAAGAGCGAAATATTTGTGACTTACTGAATCTATTCTTCATATGGTTTGTAATTTGAATGCAGGCCTATTTTGCAATCACATCGGGTCTGTCGTTTTTTGGGGAGAGATTTTTATTTTTTTTCTCTCTCTCTCTCTCTCTCTCTCTCTCTCTCTCTCTCTCTCTCTCTCTATCTCTCTCTCTCTCTCTCTCTCTCTCTCTCTCTCTCTCTCTCTCTCTCAACAAGTGGTCTACATTTTCAACAAGTGGTCTACAAGTGATAACAATAATGCCTGGCGCTCAAACACTAAAAAGCGAATGCCCAAAATGCGAAAGCACACGCTGGTGTATCGACTTCCCGGAAGGCAACTTCAGGGACATCGCTCCAACGAGCAGATGCCTCTTCTGCGTTCTGGAGGAGAAGCTCGAGCAGGCGGAGGAAAGGAGGAGGAAGGAGATCGCCCAGATGGAGGAGAGGTACAACGGGCAGATCGCCGACCTTAAGAGCCAAGTCGCCCTCCTAAAGAATGCACTCGACCTCAAGCACTCGAGTGACGACTCGAGCGCTACGGCTGAGGAGAAGACCGCTGAGGGTAGTGGAGGGGACAATGATTGGAGCTGCTACGCAGCCGCCGTCAAGAAACCTCCCAAAACTCCCATCACAGAAGATGAGAAAAAGGAGAGAAAGCGAAAGAAGCAAGAAAGGAAGAAGAATAGAAGGAAGCAGAAAAGGGAAGAAGAGAAGATTGAAAAGAAGAAAAGAGAAGAGAGCGAAGCTTTAAACACGAAAGAGAAGGAAAAGAGCACGAAGGCAGATGGCCGGAAGAAGGTGGAGAGGAAGAAGGAGAAAGCGTCCAAGAAACCGGAGGTCACTGTCTATGGTGACTCTCAGGCTCGAGGACTAGAACCGTTCCTGCGAGCACGGCTCCAAAAGAAAGTGGAGGTCAAGTGCCTGCCCGGCAAGGGTAATAAGGCACTGAGAAAGGAGGTGGAGAAGAGTCCCACTCCTGACTCTTCAGTAGTTGCCATTCTGGCTAGTGGCAACGACCTCTACTTCCGCAACGGGGGAGCAGGGGTGACAGAACCAATACTCCAGAACGTCATGGGGGCAGTCGACGACTGCGGACTAAAGACGAGGAGGAGGGTCGTTGTCGGGATCCTTCCACGGAGGAGCCCTAACCCCATTACATACCGTCGCAATGAGCTGGTAAACCAGAGGTTGAGAGACCTCTGTACAGCTGAAGGGGTCTTCTTCGCGGACCCTTTCCGGACGTTCTTTGGTAGGAACGACCTCTACCAAAGGGACGGAGCCCACCTGTCGATGAAGGGAAAAGCCATGCTGGCTAACCTCATCCAGGAGACGGTTAACCGCTGCGTCCGGTCTGTTCGGGAAAGGAGGACCGTTCCTGCCGCCAAGCCAAAGGCGGCGGGAAACGGTCGAACTTAGGGAGACCACCAGCCGGGAACTCCCTTAAGGTTCTTCTGTTCAACGCGAGGTCCATCCGGAACAAGTTTCTGGAATTAGTGGCCCTCGTAGCAACGGAAGAACCAGATCTGGTGGCCATCACGGAGTCGTGGATTCGAACCTCTGTTCGTGACTTTGAGGGCGAATTCGCAATCCCGGGCTACCAGATCTTCCACAAAGACCGGCTGGCGAAGGAGGGGGGCGGAGTGGTGGTGTACGTGAGAAGTGTATTCACGGCAACGAGCAGCACCACCACCGCCCACCAAGAAGTCCTATGCGTGGACTTGGAGCTGGGTACCACCAAGTACAGGACTGTTACAGTTTATAGACCCCCATCCTCGACGGAGGATCAAGACAGGGACCTCTATAATCAACTGAATCAGTTAACTGAAGGCAGGGTGAGTATCGTCATGGGGGACTTCAACACTCACGTTGACTGGGCAACCAGAGAAACCCGCATCGACAACATACGGCTCCTTAACTTCGTAAATGAAGGATTCTTCACTCAATGGGTGAGAGAACCAACACGAGGTGCAAACATCCTCGACCTAGTTCTCACATCCGAGGATGACATCATTGAGGAAGTTAGTGTAGATGAGGAGCTAGGTGGCAGCGACCACCGCCTCATCAGGTTCTGCATTCGAGTCCCAGCTCGCGAAGCAGTAGCTCGTGCTGCAGCCAAGCTGAACTTCAGAAAGGCAAATTTCGCGGGACTTCGTGCTGGCGTGGCAGCGATAGAGGTGGTAGATAGTGACAACGTCGAGCAACCATGGAAGAATTTCAAAAACTCATTCATGGCCCTGCAGTCACGATTCATTCCATCAGAACGCGGCCGAGTCGGAGCTACTCAACCCAAGTGGTTCACCCCCGAAATCGGGAGAACCCTACGGAAGAGAAAAACCGCCTATCGCCAAGCGAAGAACACTGGAGAATTCGAGCACTACAAAAGTCTATGCCGAAGTGTCAAGTCCATGATAAGGGTGGCGAAACGCGCCGAAGAAGTCCGTGTGGCGAGACTCTGCAAAGAGAGCCCCAAGGAATTCTTCGGATACGTAAACAGCCGTAAGCCGACACGTAGACGGATCGGTCCCTTGGTGAAAGAGGATGGTGAGCTAGAGCTCAGTGACGAAGCGAATGCGACCATCCTCAACAAGTACTTCTCGTCAGTTTTCACTGAGGAGAAGGACACCACCCCTGAGCCTCGTGACAAGTACGAAGGCTCAGAGCAATTGGAGAGATTTCACTTCGAAGAGACGACAGTGCGTTCAAAGATCGACGCTTTGAACCGCTACAAGTCGCCAGGGCCCGATGGCTTCTTACCACAGGTGCTGAAGGAAGTGCGAGATGAGGTCTCCCCACATCTCTGCTCGATCTTCAGGAAATCGCTCGAGACTGGATGCGTGCCAAAGGACTGGCGAGACGCGGAAGTCACCCCCATATTCAAAAAGGGTAACGCGAGCGAGCCATCTAACTACCGGCCGATCAGCCTGACGTCGGTAGTAGGAAAATTGATGGAAAGTATCCTGGTTGACAAAATAACGCAGCACGTCGAGTCCAACCACCTATTGAGGAATTCCCAACACGGGTTCCGGCGGCACAGGTCATGCCTAACGAACCTTTTGGAATTCTTCCACTTCGTGTTCAGCGAACACGACCGGGAGAAGGCGGTGGATGTCATCTACCTCGACTTGAAGAAGGCCTTCGACAAGGTGCCCCACCGCCGATTGCTGAAAAAGGTTCGAGCGCTAGGCATCGCCGGAGCTGTAGGTGACTGGATCGAAAACTGGCTGCATAGTCGAAGGCAGCGAGTAGTGGTGAACGGGCAAAAGTCCGGTTGGCTACCGGTAACAAGCGGCGTTCCCCAAGGCTCCGTGCTGGGCCCCTTACTCTTCATCATCTATGTAAACGACATAGATGATGGCATAACTGCGAGGATTTCCAAATTTGCCGACGATACCAAACTAGGTATGAACGTGGCAGACGCGGAAAACGTCGAGAGACTCCAAGCCGACTTGAGGAAACTCGGGGAGTGGTCAGACAAATGGCAAATGCCGTTCAATGTCGAAAAGTGCAAGGTGATGCACATTGGCCACAGAAATCCCCAAGCCGTCTACAGCCTCAAAAACTCGGCGCTCGAGAGCACAGACATGGAAAAAGACTTGGGAGTCGTGATCACCAGCGACCTCAAGTTTTCCAAGCAGTGCATCGAGGCGGAGAAGAAAGCCCAGAGAATCTTGGGGTATATCAAGCGACAGTTTGGGTATCGGAACAGGGAAATCGTTCTCACTCTCTTTAATTCCCTGGTCCGACCTCACCTGGAGTACGCAGTCCAGTTTTGGAGTCCATCCCTTCGGAAGGACATCGCCCGACTGGAGCGAGTACAAGCCAGGGCGACCAAACTGATCCCCTCGATCAGGCACAAAAGTTACGAAGCCCGCCTAGAAGAACTAAACCTCTTCTCACTGGAAACCCGAAGACGGCGCGGTCAATTAATCGAGGTCTTCAAAATCCTCCGAGGTATTGACCACGTAGGCAACGGGGACATGTTCCAACTAAGCGAGGGCGTAACGAGAAACCACGGCTACAAAATTGAGCTGCCGCGTTATCACCGGGACAGATGCGGGAACTTCTTCAGTTACAGTATCTGCAACGAGTGGAACGCGCTTCCGCCAGAAGTCGTGAACAGCGACTCTGTGGAGCAGTTCAAAAGGCGCCTGGATAAAGTCCTGGTTCGCTGACAGGCTCACGAGTCCCTGACTCGTAACAAGTACCCTCTCGTATGGACCGTAAGGTCTTCTAGGGTACTTCTTTTCCTTGTGACTCCTTGTGACTCCTTGTGACTCTCTCTCTCTCTCTCTCTCTCTCTCTCTCTCTCTCTCTCTCTCTCTCTCTCTCCGAGGTATTGACCACGTAGGCAACGGGGACATGTTCCAACTAAGCGAGGGCGTAACGAGAAACCACGGCTACAAAATTGAGCTGCCGCGTTATCACCGGGACAGATGCGGGAACTTCTACAGTTACAGTATCTGCAACGAGTGGAACGCGCTTCCGCCAGAAGTCGTGAACAGCGACTCTGTGGAGCAGTTCAAAAGGCGCCTGGATAAAGTCCTGGTTCGCTGACAGGCTCACGAGTCCCTGACTCGTAACAAGTACCCTCTCGTATGGACCGTAAGGTCTTCTAGGGTACTTCTTTTCCTTGTGACTCCTTGTGACTCTCTCTCTCTCTCTCTCTCTCTCTCTCTCTCTCTCTCTCTCTCTCTTTCTCTCTCTCTCTCTCTCTCTCTCTCTCTCTCTCTCTCTCTTGTCTCTTTTTTCCGTCTTGTGTTTGGATTTGATTATAATCTTCATCTGATTTGGAGATGAGCTCACCGACGTCATTTTGCAATTGATTCATAGATGACTCAAAATCCTTTACTGCTTGCACAGCAGTAATATCATTAGATATTTTTTCTTGCAAAATAATGTATAGAATGTCGGCATGTTTAAATGCAACATAAAAAAATGACAACAAACAGTTTAACACTTTATCTTCAAGTGCTCTTTTGAACCCAGTAAATTCGCATATGCTTTTCTCATCCCAGCCATCATCATCTTGGTTTCTTGTGAAACATTCTATTAGCTTATTTTGTCTCTTTATTACAAAGAAGACACAAAAGCTTATTAAAGTGGAATAAAAAGCTTAGTACTTTTATTTGAAGAACATACGTTTTTATATTAACAGATTCAGGGGTGGGGAACCTTTGGCACGCGTGCCAAACGTGACACGCCAACGACTTCTACCGGCACGCGAAGCCAAATGCTTAACTTAAGAAAACTAAATAAATATATCTCCAATTTATTTTATATAGCAACCGCATTGTGTACAACCTGTTATAAATTATGTTATCAGTGAGGCAGCAGCAGAAGTCTCATTAATGGTAAATAAATGAAAAGGTCCACAATTTTTCTTTCTCTAGTTTGGATTTGTTGTTTTCTTCTTGAAATGATAAAGATTCCATTATGTTTAATATAATATGATAATATGTATATTTTTAAGTAAAATGACTATCTTTTCCTTTTAATTTTTATGCATCATAAAGGGTTGGGAACGAATAAAAAGAACATCTTTAATTTTATATCCTTTCATTGTGTTTTAGTCAAGTATTGGCAGGTGAGAAAATTTTGTAGCAAAGATTTGGCTAATTTTGGCACACCCAGTTAAAAAGGTTGCCCACCCCTGACCAGATTCAACTGATGTGTGTAACAATGAATGGAATGAGATGCGGAGAAAACTTCAAATCTATGTATATGTACACCATTATCAACTCATTTCATCGCCATTCCACCGTAAGCCTACGCAACAAGTTTGTTTGTGAGATTGTAATTTTTTAAAGGTTTCAACCAGCACATTAATCACATTACTCGCTGTTCTATCTTCCTTTTGAACAAAAGACACACTTTTAAAAAGGTTGACAGTCTTTTAGTAAACGCAATATGATTACAAACTGTGAACAGCCTGCTACATTGATTGTTTCGTCATACATTCAGTCTAAAAGGTCATTTTGAATTGTTTTAGATGTATTTTTTGTAACTTTACTATTTTTGAAATGATCATTAAGTACACTCACTGTCAAGAGTAGCTGTATAGGAGATCATATTAAAAAATACCGCTATACATGCATTAATTGCAAATATAACGTTTGTTTTTTCATCAGATTTAATTGAACAGCAATATTTATGTGAATTGTGGTACATTCCTGCTTCTCAATTCTTTCTGATAAATGTTTTAAGTCATTACAGCCAGTACTGGTCCACAAACATTCCCCTTTAAATAAAAGGCAATAAAAATAGAATAAAGATATTTTTTGTATCACTGACCGTAAGCCATGGCTTCTTGTGAAACTAACAATTCGAAAAGAGGATAGAAACTTATTTTCCACTGTTTGAAAATTTGTAAAATAGTTTCTTAAATTTAATTATCACCACTTGCAAAAAATAAAATAATCCACTCATTCACCAGGATCCTTGTACGCAGAAGTTAGAAGAAAAGTCCAACTATGGAAATATGCTAAGAGGCAACTCGCCCTCTTGGGGCCTCCATTACCCGGCCCCAAATTTGACAGATTAGCGTGAAAGAAAACGTGCAAAACAAGGGTGGTTCGTTAATGTCCCGATTCCATTAAATTTTGTTAACGGTCTAAGTGTCAATTCATTGTGGGCCCAAACGGATGTTAAAGAGAATCTAAAATGTTTTAAGCTCGCTAATTACAATACTTTAGGAAATTATAAATGATACTTACTACATTGTATGAGTTCCTCGATAAAGTCTGATATGTTTAATTTGGTGGGGCCCGGGCCCTCTAACCCTTAATAAAGCGCCACCCATATATATATATATATATATATATATATATATATATATATATATATATATATATATATACAAGAAAGAGAAATTGGACGCGAGCGAGCAATGAGACAAGAAACAGGAGTTTTTTAGAGGTAAGAGAAAGGGACATTAGAAGAAGACTAGAATCAAAGAGAGCAGAGGGCGGTAAAATGAAGGCAATCCTTTACCGAGAAGACAGAGATAACGCCAGGGGAAAAAGTTTGAAATTCCTGGCCGGGACTCGAATATATATATTCGAAATGACCACAACCGAACTATATTCATTTATCAATACGATTAGTAAAATTTCTTATATTCTGCAAAATAGTGACATTGAGAGATGCAATGATTTCTCGAAACTCGTTCTTCATTTGTGCGATCGATATTAGATGGTGCAACTCGAAATAGGTTTTCTTTTAAAAAACTCCATAGAAAGTAGTCTAAAAGTAACGATTCTGTCAATCTGTCTAGCCAGAGGAAATTTATCTTATGCGACATTTAATCTTTGAAGAAATCGATCCTTCAACCATGTCATGGTGGCCCATGCAGTATGAGCTGTAGCACCATCTTGCTGAAACCATTCGTGAGGATCTGTGTTAATGTCGTAAATGGTTTTGAGCATGTCAAGATATCTGGCAACGTTAATTAACTGAGCTTGTCCTGTTTCATGATCCTCAAAGAAATAGAGCTCATACATATACATCTTATTTCTACTCATTCCACACCATACTGTTATCCTTGGGGAGTGCGAAGGGTTTTGAAGGAGATATTTGCCTTAGTTAGTGAACCTTGCCGATAATTCTGTTTATTTGGCAGGTAAATGTGACATTCATCCCAGCAGAAAATTATGTTATTCAATACTAATTATTTATCATCGCCCATTTCTTTAAGCCTGGGGCTAAATGATAACCTTCGTTGCTTATCCTGTATTGAGATGCCTTGATGGCAATGGTTTCAAATTATGGCTTTAAATTAAGATCTATTTTGAGAATAGTTTGCACAGCTTCACTTTTCAAACGTGTCTAAGCAGCAAATTTTCTCAGTGACTTTGTTTCATAAGCACCAATTAAAGTCTTTACCTTGTCAATATTCGTTTCCGTCCTCTCAGTTTTCTTACGTTCGGAATTTTCTTCATTTAGGTTACGGATTGTGATGTGGAGACTCCAATACATTATAAAAAAGGGGACAAACATTTTGGCTGTCACCTGGTATATATATATATATATATATATATATATATATATATATATATATATATATGAATGCAATGTCCCGCAGGAAAAAATGAAAAGGTGTTTCCAAGTACTTTCGAACTTTATTAAGTTCCTTATCAAGGATAACTACAAGAAATAATATTATATTAGAGGTATATATACGAAATATAATATAATATTATTTCTTGTAGTTATCCTTGATAAGGAACATAATATAGTTAGAAAGTACTTGGAAACACCTTTTCATTTTTTCCTGCGGGACATTGCATTCATTTGCTACCCTCACGTGATACTTTGTGAGATTTTCATTTCATATATATATATATATATATATATATATATATATATATATAATGGAGGATATCACATTGGCGTGATGTATATCAGTGGAAGATAATGGTAAACCACAAATCTTAGGTTCCAAATCTGAATTAACCAAAAAATTTAAAATAATCAACCCCTCCCTTCCCTACATGTACGGGTTACCGAAAACCCATAAAGAAGGTATCCCATTACGCCTAATTATCTCTTGTATTGGATTCCATAGTTATAAGCTATCCAAATGGCTAGCCGGAATCTTATCAAATGCGGTGAGTAAAATCTCTCACTCACATATTATCAACTCATCGGACCTTATTTCCCAAATTAAAAATCTTGACCTCAGTGGTAAAAAACATGTTAAGCTTTGACGTAAATAGTCTGTTTACAAAAGTCCCGGTTGATGAAGCGCTTGTCGTTTTATCGAAATTTCTTCCCAATTTAGATATTTACCTACCTTTACCGATCCCTGAAATTATTAAATTAGTGCGCTTATATGTAAGGAATAATGTATTTTCAACTGAAGATAAGTTTTTCGGCAAAAATATGGCATAAGTATGAATAACCCACTTTCCCACATCCTATGCAATCTAATTATAGAAAACTATGAAATGACCCTCCTTCCTAGGATCCATTCCCAACCTCTTATCTGGTTCTGATATGTAGACGACATCCTGTCGGCATGACCCATAGACAACAACAATTTCAATGAATTTTTCAACAACCTGAATTCGTTACACCCATCGATAAAATTCAAAGGAGAATAAGAACAAAATAATTCTCTACCTGTTTTACACGTAAATATCTACCGTTTAAATAATCATATTCAGTGTTCAGTCTATCGAAAGCCTACAAATTCAAATGCTTACATATATTATTTCTCACTGCATGATAAATCCGTTAAGATATCTGTTATTTCTACCCTCTTTCTCCGAGCCTATAGGACGTGCGACACAATCTTCTTTCAGGATGAAATTAACCACCTTATCTGCAATTTCATTGAACTAAAACATCCAATTCACCTCATAAATAGATACCATTCCAAAGCACGATAAAACTTTTATGCCACCTCCACACCCCGAAGGGATGATTTTAAAAAAATGTATTAGTTTCCCATATGCTCCAGCCTTGGTTCCTCTAAAATTATATGCGAACGGAAATAACATAAATATTACATTTAAATATTCCAATACTATTCGAAAATCCCTGACTAGACTGCGCCCAATCAATCTGGATATTGGAGTTTACATTATACCATGCTATAATTGAAAATTAACATACATCGGAGAGTCCAGCCACTTTAATAAGAGGATGAAATAACATTTAGCTGATATCAGATGGTGTAAGAATTCGTAGTCTCTTTACGCACAAGCAAACGCGCGACCATAGAATTGATTTTAACCCTGCAAAAATCATTTATAAATCAAACAATTATATTGAGAAGAGAATTGCGGAATCCTTCATCATCAACAAAGTTGATAATTTCAATTTATCTGAAGGGCAATAAAAATTAAACAAATATATAACGAATAGAGTCGCCAATCGTATCTATAAGCCCCCGGACGCAATGCGCTTTGGGGATTAGCAACTCTCCAGACTGTTTCCGGTTCCATTTTATTTTGTTTAGCTTGTCACTCGCGCCAGATTTACTCGAGTATATGTTTGTATTTTTAGATTGTTTCCTGCTGTTTCATTTTGTTTAGGATGTGCCTTACCTTATATAGACTGTGCTCCTTGCCTAGCGTCTTCATCATTAGTTGAAAATGGCATGTTGCCGAAATTAGTCCGATAGTTATAAATAAAATCTTGATTCAAATATTGTGGTTTACCATTATCTTCCATATATATATATATATATATATATATATGCAACAAAGCACACAAGGAAAATTAATACGAGGATTCCAAGTACTTTCGAACTTTATTTCGAGTTCTTTGTCAAGGAATAACAAAAGTATTGAAAATTGTAATATTTATAAGGATGATACAGACGAGAGGAAACGTCCACAAAAAAGCAAAAAACCAATCAACAAAATGAATTAATGTGAAATGGAAACCTTAGGTGGAGCGAAGATAAATACAAACTAAGATCATTAAATCAGGTAAATTCAAAAGACTAAAGGTTGACAAGAGGAATAAAATACCGCCTAAGCAATTAGGGAGGGAGGAAAACTCAGCGAGAGATTAACCTCAGAGGTCAGGATTTAAAAACCAAGGTAGAATAAGTACAAATGTTCTAACGACTTGACTCAAATGGAAATAAATATACAGACATAAACATAAGGCTACATAGATGCACATAAAATAAAATTAAATAGTTTAGGTCATTTCAAAGTGAATGACGGCGTAAAAATGGATTCTAAGGCGTAATGCGAACTCTTATAGAAAAACCTCCTATCTTGTTTCCATATGCAACCAGTGAGGATTATGAAGACACTTGTCTTTATGCAGGATAATGTTCCTAGTCATGCCTACAATTTTTCTAAGAATTGAGTAGAGTCGAAAGGATTTGAAGGAGACTCAGACATGGACTGGCCTCTCAACAGTTTCAACCTTAATCTAATAGAACCTTGTGAAGCATCCAGAAGAAAATGTTTAAGCAGATGGCAGGCAATCTAACAAAAAAAAGACCTTTAAGAAGCCATCTAAGTGCCACTCAGAATGTTTCTTCTCACTGCATCCAAACTTTTACCTCATCAGTGACAAATGACTGTCCAAAGGTTAATATAAGAAGAATGTTTATTTTTTTTATCCTAGAGCTCTTGAACAAATCAAATTAAAAATCATTTTATGTAATTTATTTTCATTGTATTTCTTCCAATTATTCCATATAGGATTTTTAAATTTGTTATACTCTGTATATAATTTGTTTAAACATTTAGCTTCAAAGTTCTATGTAATCCTAATAATCATAAATCTGCAAATGATCGCTGACAGTAAAATTGTCGATCCAATAATATTTTTTATATTTCTCTCTTTTATGGCATTTAAATTATATATAACCCCATTACATTTTGCTCATGATTGTCTTAACTCCATGAAAAAGCGTTACACAAATGTTTGAAGAGAGCTTTGGCTATTTTCAATATTTGCTTATAATCTCAGGTCACTTTATATTAGGTATTTCGTATTCCCTTGGCCTCTGCAAGGCAATATCGCTGGCCAAGTGAAGACGGTGTTGGATTTTGAGCGTCGAGGCACTGCGCTTATTCACCTCGAGCATGGACACAAAACTTTCAGTGGTGTGTTGAGCTGGTCGCACATTGGCGGGTAAGTTGATAGTCACACTTTCGTCGTTATTTGTTCCACACGCATCATCATGCACATGGCCAATTACAGCACCACTACAATTTTCTTTACCACTTACAAAACACCACATTCTTACTTTCTCCTCTGTTCCTAAGCCCCCACATTGGTTAGTAGCACTCCCTTAGGATTACTACCCACCTACAGAATCTCCCCCCCGCCTCTCAACGTGGACCGGTCATTGGTGCCTTCAGTCTTGCCAAGGATTGTCATTCATATCTTTGGACGCATTTCGTTATTCTGTCGGGGGATCTCGTGCAAGATACGAGGGGCGGATGGTGCTACCTATTACTACGTCTCAGCAGGAATTGTTTCGCATGCTGCAGATGACATCTGTGCTCTAATTACTTCTCAAGGGTGGCTGCTTTGGTGGCCCATTGCAGTGGAGTAGGTGGTGTTGCTTTTGTGGTATCAACCGTGAGGGGTTGGAAATTTGTCGCTCGAAATATGTTGCTAATCCAAACTAATGAAAGTTTTCGTTTAATTTAGGCAAGTCGCAAGTAAATGCCAAGCGATTGCCAAGACGCAATTTACACATCGTTAGAAGGTCTATGTCACATCGTCTTCAGTACGTGTTTTGCCATTTTTACCACCTTTAAGCGCGGGCAAATCTTCGTATTTTTTAACATTTTTGATAACTTCATTTAGTCGTATGTCCGTATAGGTTTCTTGGTACCTATTGTAGTCATAACTCCGTGGTGGTACTCCTTGAATCGTTCCAAATCTTTTTATTCTCGGTTTTCTCTTTGAGTGCAGTCATTTGCTGTTTACCAGTTATTATGGGGCATTTTTATATAATCTTGTTTACTAGGGATGTACAGTAAAAATTGTTTCCTCTTACTTTTCTGTGGATTTTAATGAAAGTTTTTTGACCTGATTAAGTTGACTAATCTTGTTTACCAATCTAACTCAAAACAAGCCATGTTTTCATCCTTCCAATTTTCGTAGGTCTGAGGTAACTTTTCCTTTTAAAGAGTATTATTATCAGACTATTAGACCCAATCCATATGAATATATTTTCCCACATTTTGAACAAAGAACTTTCATATATATTACACGGGAGGGATCATAGTGGGATCATGAATAGGATTGAAGAAATCCATTAAGGACCACCTTCGACTTGATTCGCCTGCATCCTTCTCTTGGCGCTTATGACTCGTCTAGATTGCACTAAAGTGGCAGTATTTAAACCCTCACAATCAATTTAAACCCCAGTAATCATGAAACTAGCTCAAGACACATGAATGGAATTACCACAACTGGATCCATGCTAAAAAAAAACCTCTTTGAACCAATAAGACCATTGTACTAATGGGTGCAATCAAAAAAAAAAATCTTTCTAATATAACGTTTTGCGTCCAAAACAAACTTATCATCATCATCATAATCATCATCATCACTAACTCTATGTTTTTTGTATCAAAGTTATTTGTAATCATTTTTTTTTATAATATCAAAAAACAAAATGGTGAAGTTCAGAAATAAATATAAGTATCGAAATTTTGTGAATTTTTCAAAACCGAAAGAATTACAAATGGTGAAGTTCAGAAAATTTATTTTTATATATGTTCTTCTATAACTATATTTTAGCAACGTGATATTTTGAAAGGGGGGAAATTTAGTTCAGTTCCTTTTCAAAATTATTATAATTGGCGAAGTTCAGAAAATTGATAAAAATTTAACTATGGCTGCTTTTTTTTAGATTTTAAATTTTAATCTTAGTAGCGAAGCCATTGCCTGGTCGATTAATTAAAACAAATGATGCAATTTCTTAATTATATTTATAATTGCTTCTTATAAATATATATTTCCATCTACTGTTCGATCAGTGTCATTGCCCAATTGTCATTAGTTTCCCTTATACCGCTTACCGCTCCACCAATAGTACTAGTGAAATGTCACTCGCCACACTTCCTTATACCGCTCCACAAGTTGTGTTGGTCAACTGATGATACTCTTCCTTCTACTAGTGATCTTGATCAAGTGTTAGTACTCTTTCTTTTACCGATGCACCAACGGTGTTAATCAAGTGCCGCTATTTTTCATCCTACTACTATACCAGTGGCTTTATCAAGTGTCAGTACCCTTCCTTCTACCACTATACTAGTGGTGTTGGTCAAATGTCGGTACCCTTTTCTTCTACCATTCCACCAGTGGTGCTGGCCTACTATCGGTACTCTGGCCTCCTCCTTCTGCTGGTGTTGGTCACTTTAAATCAACTATCTTCATTCTACATACCTTCGCTCGTCTGACGGCGTTGGTAAATTTATCTATGTTGAGTGTTTGATCTCTCTCGTGATGCTTAGATTAAATCTTTTTTTTTTAATTTAAATTTTAAAACTCACTCTTGGGTTTGCCATTATAATTAATTTTGTCTAACATGATTATTAATGTTAGTATTTTTGTGTGTTATGAAAAAGTAAATACTATCATGATGACCAATTACCAAGCTTTACAACTAAAATCTTCAAGCGAAGGAAGGGTATTCCAAAGGGTTCTAAGTTGAGAGGAATATCTAAATTAGACAGAAGTTAAATTAGAATTCGAATTTAAGATACATACTTATTATCACTATTTTATCCTATCATTCTGTATTATCCGTTGTGAACAAGCTTAAATTCAACTTCGTCTTCGCCATCAAGTTTCATTCCATGGCAAAACTGGTCTCGTGAATTTATGCCAGAAGCCCGCGGAGAGAGAACAACCAGGAAGGAAATGAAATCCCTCTCTTTTAAAATCGTAGAGCGAGTCATGGAGTGACCAGCTAGTATTTTTTGCTTATCATCTCTGTATTCCACTGGTTTACTTTTCAAAGTGGAGAAGCGAGTGTCATCGGTTGGGTGGCATTAAAAGAATACATCGTAGGAACAATGGTTTTAATGCCACTGTACCGTCGATCATCTCACATGTCAGATCCCTGTTTGTTCAGGAACTGATGAAACAACAACCTTCGGCTACAGTAAAGTCATCCATACATACTAGCGCTAAATGGCAAATCAATCCTCTCATTACAAATATTCTCTTCACTTGGAAGCAGTTTAAAGATGCGTGACCTCCTGTAGTCATATTTCTGGATGACAACTTTCTTAATTACTTTTAAGTGCACACAGAGTAGCGACAGTTCAGGAAGAATATTACACTTATTTGCACAAAGTGCAAAGAGTATTCATATTTTTATTATTCACACCTAATAATACAATTTCCGCTCAAAGGAGACCTTAGGCCAAAGATGAGGTTCCCCTGGACTTTGAGTTCGAGAGATTTGTCCGCCTTTTCTTTTCAGCCCATCTTGGCGAGCAGAGGGAGCAAATAAAGAGATTGGACAAAATAATGGAAACACCTAGGTCATATTTTTGTCTGTTTTTTTTTTTAGTCATATCAATCTTGCTTGAAATTTTGAATGACTAGAAAACCACTAACGCTCAGAGGAGGGGGAGGGGGATGCCCGTGCAGACAGTTACACCTGGTACCTGGAAGAGCCGCAGGCGTTCTACGGCCAAGCGCCACACAAGTCTCAAACTACTTTGAGTCAGTCGTCTACCGTAGGCTTTATGCCTTCTAATCCCTTTTATTTTACCTTTTTTTTTTTCTCAATTTATGTACAAACCCCTTCAGAGATCCTCTTTGCCGGTAGCTAATCTCACAAGCTAGTCGCCGACCGGCTTTCGTCCATTCATCCTCGGTCAGGGCGAGCAGGAGGACTGGTCCACTCCTCAGTCTTGGCTCCGGTTGTAGTTGTGGTTGTTAAGACATGTGCGTTCCTCTCACTCCTTTTTGTACCACTCCATCATCTCTTCCCTCATCTATCCTTACACGCAGCCACAAGTGAGGGATATCAAGTAACATATTGGAGCTTTGGTGCCCTTCCGGCCAACCCAAAACCACAGCTTGCCCTACCGGCCTCAATGACTGTGGAAGATTGGTGGCTATATATTTTCCGCAAATTTTCACTTCCTTCATCTTCATTATTTTCTTTGCAATCTTTCATTTTTTTCGAAGAAAATTATAAAAAAAATGTCCTTCCTGTGTATGTGCAATAAGCTAACTATCGTGATAAAAACAGGTTGAGCATTATGATACACAAGTTGACATGATGATAAAAAAAGTTGACAATACTGATAAAAACAAGCTGACATGGCGATAAAAACAAGTTGTTCATGTCCATTGAAAAACAAGTTGACATGGTGATAAAAACAAGTTTTTCATGTCGATTGAGAAAAAGGGGTGACAATGGTAATAAAACAAGCTGTTCATGTCGATTGAAAAACAAGTTGACATAGTGATAAGAACAAGTTGTTCATGGCGATTGAAAAACAAGTTGACATGGTGATAAAACAAGTTGTTCATGTCGATTGAAAAAAATGAAAATGGTAACAAAAATAAGTTGTTCATGTAGATTAAAAAACAAGTTGACAATGGTGATAAAACAAGTTTTTCTTGTCGATTGGAAAACATATTCATGTTGATTGAAAAACAATTTGACATGGTGATAAAAACAAGTTGCTCATGTCGATTGAAAAACAAGTTGACATAGTGATAAGAACAAGTTGTTTATGGTGATAAAACAAGTTGTTCATGTCGATTGAAAAAGTGGAAAATGCTAATAAAAACAAGTTGTTCATGTAGATTAAAAAACAAGTTGACAATGGTGATAAAAACAAGTTTTTCTTGTCGATTGGAAAACATATTCATGTTGATTGAAAAACAATTTGACATGGTGATAAAACAAGTTGCTCATGTCGATTTAAAAACAAGTTGACATAGTGATAAGAACAAGTTGTTCATGGGGATTGAAAAACAAGTTGACATGGTGATAAAACAAGTTGTTTATGTCGATTGAAAAAGTTGAAAATGGTAATAAAAACAAGTTGTTCATGTAGATTAAAAAACAAGTTGACAATGGTGATAAAAACAAGTTGTTCTTGTCGATTGAAAAACATGTTGTTCAGGTTGATTGAAAAACAAGCTGACATGGTGATAAAAACAAGTTGCTCATGTCGATTGAAAAACAAGTTGACAATGGTGATAAAACAGGTTGTTCATGTTGATTGAAAAACAAATTGACAATGGTAATATAAAAGTGACAACATAACAAAAAAAAGGTTGGTCAAGGTAATAAAAATTAGTCGACCATGATGACAAAACCAAGTTGACCATGGTTATTGAAAAATAAGAACAAGTCATTAAAAAACAAGATCATGATAATAAAAAAAAGTTATTCAAGTGCCCCCTACTCTCCTTTCAAATCCCTCCTTCCCTTTCCCGCAATCAATGAGAAGTAAATATCAAAACCCTATCCAGGAAGATTCGTCGAATCATCACCGGCGTTTCGGAATAAAACGATTCGGCGTCCTCATTGGCCGAGTGGATAAGGCGCTTTTACGAGCCAAGGCAGCGGGCTGATTCCACCGCGTGAACGAACTCAAAAAGTGCGGACGTTCTTATGAATTTGCTCCTTGGCTGAGTGTTGGGTTTGAAGTGTAGGTGCAGGTATCTCCATCCACACACGCATCACACAATTATCTAATCACAATACCGTTATACCGTTGTATTCCGCCTTCCTCTCTTCACCCATTCAGCGCATCACTCTTCCATTGCGGAACATGCCCAAAGGTTTATATATATATATATTATTTTTATTTATTTTTAATTTGTAGGCCCATCTGGTGACTGTCTACTTGGGCATAAGTTGCCGTACACACTAGTCTATATTAAAAAACAAATAATATTTAAATAACAAATAACGATAAAAAGGAGAACGGCTAAAAAAATAACAGGAAAACAAAGCAAAAAGACAAGAAGAAAGTGCGATCCGGCGTCTGTGATAGGTCCACCTCCCTCCAGCGCAGGAACATGCAACAAAAATACTGTCATATAAAGTGGAGGAGGCCAGCCTCCTCCAAAGAGTCGTATAGTACACAAACCCGTTTCGAGTACAAGGGACAAGCGGTAGTGATCCCGATCGTCCCAGTACCGGGACAAGTAACGTGTGCGAAGATCGCCCAGCCTGGGACATTCAACAAGATGTGTTGAACAGTCTAGGGGACAACGCAGTATTCACAGTAGGGCGCAGGCGAGCGCTCTATCAAGTGGCAGTGCGTCCCGCGAGTGTGTCCAATTCGGAGACGACAGAAATCAACTTGAAGCCGTCGTGGCATTGTGGGTAGGTCTATGGGAACAGTCGTGGCGCAATGTCACGTAACTTTAAGTCCCTGAGACGGAACTAGTGGCCCTTCCTGCTGGTAGAATGGTGGTATAACACAGTGGTACAGAACATTCTGCACCTGCTTCCTTCCAACTACTATTGGCACCCAAGTGTTTTGGGGTTTGCCATTCTGATCTTTATTGGACCTCGTCCAATATTAAGAAAAGGAACGGGTGATGCAATTATATCCGGGAATTTTTCCACTGCTATATTGTGATGGTTAATATAGTCGGTATGAGCTACCATTACAACAACTAAAACTTCAATATTAATAACATTATATTATTAAGTTTGGCTTTTTGATCTTTCTTCGAAATTTAATCTCGTCCAAAATGTTTTGGAGATAGAGTAAAAAGGTGCAAGATTAAAATTTCTAAATATTTATGTTACCAAAATTTCTAAGGAAGAATTGAAATCTGCGAATTGATATAAGTTTGAGTGTGTGTGGGTAGATAGACGAAAATAGACTAGGGGTGAAGAGTGAAAGTAGTGTGAGAGATTTGCAAAGAGATGCTAGAGCCTGGTGATCAGGCCTATCGCTTTCAAAATTTATTTGTCGTGTGTTTCGTTTGAGGATTTCGTTATAGTTATTATTATTATAGCGTTCAAACCATTTTTCTTTAATATAACTATTGGGTATATAATGCGCATTTGCTGTTGGTGTAATAAATAACTTTAAGTTTTGTGCTTAGTTTCTTTGTTTTTATTTATTTTGTAGTGAGTGTAATTTTTGTGTCATTTGTTTCTTCTTTCGTGAGGTCTTGATCGGTGTAGGTTAGTCTTTACCGGTGAATTTGTAGTCAATAGTTGGTGATTTTCCATTGTAGTTGAAGTTTCCTCCTTTGTGTTGTCGAGACACAAGAGAGGGCGGAAGCGAGGTAGAGCAGCGTAGATCTTACAATGGTATTGTAGATCTTCTTATGTTGCTTTTACGGAGAGTTGCAAACATATATACATATAATATATATATATATATATATATATATATATATATATATATATATATATATATATATATATATATAATAGTCCAGACTGCGACTGGAGCTTTATATATTCGATCTGAGACATGCTTTATGTACCTAGATGAAGTCCTTTTCATTCCGAGTACATTGCACTCCGTGGTGGTAGGGATAGCGCCTATCCCCCATTCTAAATCTCCCATTCTGACATCAGCGTAGTCCCCAATGGGGACTACGCTGATTTTCTTCTAGTTGGTTTTTATTTTACATTGGACCTCGTAGATGTTTAATCTATCGAATTCTACCGCGGTCATGCGAGCTGGCACATTCCTCCAAGGACAAGTGATTATCTGGCTGAAATCATCGGCTAACGAATATTGAGGCAAGTGGGGTTCGCAGGGGCTTGGGCAGCTGCGGTGTAAATTGAGAAGAGAGTGGAGGACAGACACCCCGCTGCGGGAAGCCCTCAGTGAGCGGAAACTTTGGTCCGTACGTGCACCCTAAACTATATACTCCGCCCTATCCATGACATAGAGACGGAGTTATTTCTAAGTTTTCACATATGCCCAGCCATAGTATCTTGCACTGCATTTCCCGTTGCCAAACTTTGTCAAACGCCTTTGATACATCCTGACAATGTCCACGTAACTCCTCACCCGTTTAGCTTTGGCTAGCTTTTCCGTAATGACATGTATCGCCAACTCCGTACTTCGCTCTTTACAAAATCCAAACTGGTACGGGTTGTAAAGGGAATTCTCCACCAGGTGAGACACCAGTCTTTGGTTGAGGATCTTCTCGAAGAGCTTCGCGCCAAATTCCAGGAGTGAAATTGGCCGGTAGATCTCTCTCAACCTAGATTTCTTCCCGTGCTTTAGCAAGAAAATCGTTTTTCAGTTTTATATGCATCTGGGAAGTATCCCGTGTTTAGAAAGGCGTTAAAAATCCTTCTCATTCATTCGATGATGTTTATTTGGTCGTTAAGCTCGTATATGATATTGCTTTCGAACTCTATATCATAATCCTCGTTTTCCTCTTCAGTTATACTGAATATTATTTTCCAATAACTTCGGAATATTTATTCGATGTTTCTTTCTTCTGTTTCTAGGTTTCCTCTAATATTTCAATCTTCTTCTTCTTCCTAGTCGATTTTTGAGACGCCTGATTTTATTCCAAATACTTTGGGAGAAGTTTCGTGATCGAAGCTGTCGATCGCATAGTCTCCACTGTTGTTCGATGATCAACTGATTTAGTTCTTTTTGATCTCTTTACTTCGCTGTATTGAGTCAAATGATGCGTTCCTGTTGTTAATTTAATACAGTAATTTCAGTTCACGGTATAAATCCTTCATGTATTCAGTCCACCTATATTTCGAGATGGACTTATACTCGGATTTAGGGATACCAGCTCTATCCGCGTTGACAAGGTGGTTATTTAGGTGATCGAGTGCCTCGTAGATCTTCTCTAGAATTGCTTCATCCAAGATGGGCGGATGGTAGGCCTCGAGGAGGCGCGCGTACCGTACCCAATCTGCTTTTCAGCAGTTCTTCCTAATTACAGCTGGGACTTGTATAGGGTTCCTTTTGATGGTAAGCAGGGCCCCTATATGGTCACTACATCGTACTTGGATGGGTTCCATGCAATAATTAAACGGTCACTGACTCTTGACCAGACATATGTCTGGTTTTGTAGCATTTCCTCCTCTGATAAAGGTGAGGAAGTCGAGGCCTATTTGCTGGACAATATATCTGTCCAGCAAGATGTCCAGGGTTCTTCTGATTTCGTTGAAGGCTCTGTAGCCGGACTCTCGGCATCTGGCATTCAGATTCCCCATTAATATAGTGGAGGTTCTTCTGCCAAATAGGCCAATAAGAGAGCGTATAGGTAAAATATCTCTCCTTAGCGGTTTGTATTCGGTAGCAATGACCAACTTTCCAATGTCGAGTTCGACGTCAATCGCAAGATAAGAGTCATCCTAGATTTCTCATTTGCTTGTAGTATATCCCTTTCTTTATTGCAATGGGGCACCGTCGTACCGCTCCTGTGAATAATTTGTGATCGACACATCGTAATTACAGATCTTCATTTTCGAATTACGCGTGTCTATCTCTTGTTCTGAAATTAAGATGATATCTGCATCAATTTCTCTGAATACGTTTCCGTAAATAGTCCTTATAGTCGTCCAACCGTTGGTATTAATTTCCAGAATTTTCATTGCATTCCGTTGCATGATGTATTGTGTTTACCGTTGTTTCTTCTTCTTTTTGGCCTTGAGGACTCGGAGTTTTGTACTTTTCGTGGAACTCTGGGTAGAGTGACGTTCGGTCGGTCGAATCTTCTTTAAGGAACGTGCCTGAGCGGCTTTGAAGTGGCGTATTTATAATGGATATCAACCTTGTATCACTGTATTTTTCATCATAGGGAGAGTCTTCCCCTTACTTTGGAGACTTTATCTGTGTGAGAGAGTGTGATTGTTTCGGTGATTCTTTGTTATCAGAAGGTTTGCTTGACCAGCTTCATTCTGGTTTCTACTAGTCACCTCAATCGTTCATCTCAAGAATCCCTTGTCACGCGGATTGGGAGGCATGCGGGTTCGTACAATGCGGGGCAACGTGATAGTAATGGGGTTACATATCCATTTCATTTTCCGTGACATAATTCGATCAAACCCGATTTGAATATCAAAGTGAAGGGGAACTTCCTTTGATGGTGGCTGATAGGTTTCTTTAATTCATGAAGTATGGAATTTTTTTCCTTAAAGCAATACATGTTGATATGTCAAGGCCGTATCCTCAAGTGCATTCAGTCTATCGTCGATAGATATGCTAAATTAAATGAAACCTTGGCAAAATATCTATCTTCTGCTGAATTGTTTAGGATGCATTTCTAGCCAAAATCCTGCTAACATTAATTAGTCCCTCAAACTATGAGATAGAAAGGATTTTATCTTCTTTAGGATTTTTCTCACTATAGAACGAGATCTTCTCTTTTTGTATTTAACAAACCTTTTGTTTGGTCTTCAATAAGACATTATATTAGAGTTTGTTAGTACCTGCTTATCTTACTAACAAACTGGCACACGCACTCATGCCATACTGAAAGTAAAACAACTTTCGCTGTACGCTGGATGATTCAGGCTAAGACAATTCGATGTTCATAAATGCATGGGTGAAATTACATTCTACCAATCGTTTTTAGATAGAAAAGATGGATCTCAGGCATACTGATCAGAGGTCCTTCTATGCTGAATCGGTTAGCGCCATTTACCAGACTTTATTTCAGCATTTTTAAGTTCCAAAGGAGTTGGTTCTTAGAGTGGCCCTATTTTAGTCTTCGCTCCAGCTTCACAAGGTCACAGTGCTACTAGCTTCACAACAATACATTTCACCCAGTACATTTATTCCGTTCATTTCATATGCCAGAGTTTTCAAATAGCTGCAGTCTGGAAATGAATCAGATATTAGGTATATAATAAAATAAATCTGGTGCACAACGATATTCAACTTGCAAAGCCCTTCAGACCACATTCACAGCAAGATATATGTATAGGTGGCATGTGGCTAACTTTTGTTAGCATAGTTAAGTCTCCGTGATTCTCTCGTTGGCAGCTGAATTCTTTCATTAATTTTGTTTATCTTCTATATATCTATATATATCTTCATCCTTTAAGTATGCTGCAACACTGAATCAAACTCAGTTTCATTATTAATCCCTTCATATGTTAGGATTGCTACGAGCAGTAATCATTATCTCTTTGTATAAATGTGGATCAAGAATTCCGGAATAAGTGAAGTCCGAGCGGACATAATTTCCGTATATTGGTCCTTTGTAAGTGGATCGTACGATGAAAGGAGGCATGCATTCCGTATTTGGGTGTTAGTAGAAAACAGGATCAAATATTTCAATTAATTTAATCAGGGATGGACCAAGTTTGATAAGTTTTGTCCTTTTGGAAATGAAGTTTTGTCCTTTTGAAAATGAAGTTTTGTCCTTTTGAAAATGAAGTTTTGTCCTTTCGAAAATGAAGTTTTGTCCTTTTGGAAATGAAGTTTTTTGCCATTTCAAAAATGTTGTCCTTTTGGAAATGAAGTTTGTGTCCTTTCGAAAATGAAGTTTTGTGCTTTTGGAAATGAAGTTTTGTCCTTTCGAAAATGAAGTTTTGTTCTTTTGGAAATAAAGTTTGTGTCCTTTCGAAAATGAAGTTTTGTGCTTTTGGAAATGAAGTTTTGTTTCAAAGTTTTCACCTTCATGGGCAAGATTTTTTTATTTGGAGGGAAAATCAACTTGGGCATCTTTCACTGGAAGTTTTCAAGAAAAGATCCCTAAAGAAAGTGGTGAACATAAAGGAAATGATAAAGTGTGGATGATATATAGCCACAAATCGTCCGAAAAGTTTCGGATCCTGAAGAACAGGCAATCCCCAGATGTCAGCTGTAGCGTGCTGGCTCATATTACACCAACACACCTTTGAGTTACACATTGGGGCAAGGATTGCATTTCAGTTGTAGCCGTGTAGCAGCAATATCCACAGGCTGCAGCCCTTCTCCCCCCCCCCTCCTTACAGGGCCTGGACATGGGAAAATATGTATATATTAGACCTAAATCACTAGCATTTATTCCAATTAGGATTATGCAGACTAAATCAATCTTGACTTGTCATATTTTTAATCCTTCAACTCCATATATTCAAGTCTTTTGATTAGTAAATATATTTTTGGTCAATAAACCTTGAAACCTGTTTACCTTTCTTACAGACCTTGACGTAATGGCAGAATGTTTAAATTAATTTTTTGTGCTATGAGATCCAAATTTTAAGCTTCCTAAACTTCTTCCAAGATTGATCGAGGAATGAGATAATTGAATTTTCGACTTTGCGTCCAACCTTTGGAAATTAAATTTACTTTTTTTTCATATAATTTAGTCAGGGCTTAGTTTTGTTCGATTTAATCGAACTATATTACCATCGGATTTGATGTGATCAGTGTATATATATACAGAGTGAGTCACAAAACTGAGATATTTCGAAATTGATTTGTCTGGTGCAGAATATGCAGGGGTGGGACAAAATAATGGAAACAGGTGATATTTAAAACCCTACATTTTCCCTGTTTGGACATAAATAAGAAATCCAATGGTACATACGTAAAACTTATGTAGATACAATGGTACATACGTAAAACTTATGTAGATACATTGCAGATACAATGGTACATACGTAAAACTTATGTAGATACATTGCAGACACCATCGGATTTGATGTGATCAGTGTATATATATACAGAGTGAGTCACAAAACTGAGATATTTCGAAATTGATTTGTCTGGTGCAGAATATGCAGGGGTGGGACAAAATAATGGAAACAGGTGATATTTAAAACCCTACATTTTCCCTGTTTGGACATAAATAAGAAATCCAATGGTACATACGTAAAACTTATGTAGATACATTGCAGACACCCTGTACTTGATGTAATAACCAAGATATTTGGGTGGGGTTTTTTTCACAGATATGTACATTGGGCATATCAAAATGTGTGTGATCTTTCTGACATCTAAAGAGGGCAAATTGTTGTAGAGCGAATGGCTGAGGCGGAGAAAATCAAGGAAAAAGTAGCTCTGGGAAGCGAAACAGACCACCCAACCTAAAAGGGTGTGTTTCTTAAACCGTGTAGGGCAAGAGGTGGAGAGATTAATTCATTTCCAAGTGGGTATGACACGCCCCCCCCTCCACCAGGATGCAATCATGGAATGTGACCACCACCACTTGCATGCAATGTGTGTGAGGTCAATCTACAATTGAATTCCCACTTTATAAATGTTGGATGGATCGCTAGCATAGGGAGCTGCTATAAAATCCCCCACAGCATGAAACAGCCTCCCCCCCATTCTAACCGGGCCTCTCATGACAATTTGCCAGACCGCGCTGTCCCCAATTAGTTGTGGTAACATCACGGGCTGACGGATCAAAGGGTTTCTCCTTCAATCTCCCAAGTGGTCGGAGAAAGCAGAGGTCATATTCTCTTAGGGAGCAATACAACAACCAATCAAAGAACCACAGCTATTTAAGTGAGTGCAGAGCTAAAACAAACATTTGGCCAACCCAGTATCAACCAAAACAGTTCGTTGAGAGTTCAAAGCAGCTGGGTACCATGCGAGGGTTGCCATTGCTCAACCTTTTCTTTCCATCATCAATGTTAAAACCAACCTAAATTGTTGCAAAGACCACAATAGGGGGTCAAAGGATCAGTAGAAGGTTGTCTTCTGCTCTGAGAAATCATCCTTCAAGGGTGCCCCATATTAAGGACGGATTTATTTATAGAGTCAGCCCAAAGAAGGGTCATGTGATAGCACTGAATAGTGGGGTTGCTTCTAAGAGATATTTGTCAATTCTGGTAAACCAAATTCAACAAATGGTACAGAGACTATTTTCCAATTAAAGTTAGCGCCATTTTCTGCGAGGATAATGTGATAAATCACAGTTAAAGGTGTTAAAATTAAGCACAGAAGTGATGTAAACCACTTGAATTGGCTCCCACAAACACCAGATTTGAACATAATTGAATATCTATGGTGTGTTTTGTAGCAGCTTGTAAGGCGACACTTCCCACCGCCATCCTCTCTCAAACATCCCTAAATATCCTTAATACACAATCTACCCCTGAAACCTGGAGTAGCGGCGCGCCCTCACGGCCCCGGTGCCCCAATATAAACTGGTGCTCTCGCTCTCTCTCTCTCTCTCTCTCTCTCTCTCTCTCTCTTGGGTCATCTCTCGCACCTCTTTTAAATCTTCCACTCTTAGGTTTTAAGTAGTCTGATTTAAAGTGAAGGGTATCCAAGACCAATATTTGCTGATTTTTGGTTAATAAAGAACAAAAGTATTCATTATTTTATCAAAAGGAAATGCACACTAAAAATATTGGTTTGTAATAATAAGTTGCTTTATTTCTTATTGAAAAATTATATAATTCTTATTAAAAAAAGAGGGGGAATTTTATCCATTGGCTCTTTTTCTCGTAGAGACAATCGCTCTTCTAATAAAATCTTGTTTGGCTTTGAAGATGCTGATTTCCAATGTGATTTGACTTTGCCCGCCATCCCAATTTATAGGTTGACTTTGCCCATCATCCGAATTTATAGGTTAACTTTGCCTGTCATCTGAATTTATAGGTTGACTTTGCCCATCATGCCAATTATAGGTTGACTTTGCCCGTCATGCCAATTTATAGGTTGACTTTACCCATCACCCCAAATATATAGGTTGACTTTGCCCATCATGCCAATTATAGGTTGACTTTACCCGTCATCCCAAATATATAGGTTGACTTTGTCCGTCATCCCAATTTATAGGTTGACTTTGCCCGTCATCCCAATTTATAGGTTGCGATCAATAATTCTTCATCTTTAAGTGAGAAGGAAGAGGAAATTCTACGGAGTATTTTTTTATAAAGAAATAGAATTCGTTACCTAGGGAACTAGGTTTCCGAAACCTGTCTCTTAAGTAAAGAATTATATATATTTTTAGAAAAAAAAGCCCGTAAAACTGCGGCTTCCTTCTCATTTGAAGGCTAGATACCGAGTTAAAATATTTTATATATGTGATTACACCTAAATAAATCACTAGTATTAAATCTGGGCTTTTGAGAGGCCATTCCATGTTATGGCCCATTGCAATTATTCTGTGTTGGAATATTTCACACGCGTCTCTGAACACTAAGTCTTCTGTGAGCAAGAGCACCGTCTAGTCTCCACCATACACGTTCAAATCTTTCTCAGTAGGCTATTTAGAAAGTTAAAAATTAAACGTACTATGTTCAATTTAAATAAAGGGCATTCATGAAGCCTACTAAGAACGAAGAAAACATCGAGCTTGTTAATAAGACATTGCTAAAAAAAAAACAACGTCATCCTCCCGAAGAAATGGTAGTGAAGTTTCACGAAGCAAATTATTGCCAATTATTCGTGAAGACTGGGAATTTTATACTTTAAAAATACATCTATTAAACACAACTCTTTGTCGAAGATTTTCAGCGACGATTAAGATTTGCACGATCGTCTTTTTTTCAAAATCCTTTGGTGAAAAAATAGCGAATGCCCTCTGGCAGTCGATGTCACTACCATCATACTCTTTGTTTCTTCGTGTAGGTGACACGGGTAGTAAATCTTCGAACTCTGACCGGGTTTGTAGTTGATCTATAAAATATTACATGAAACTACTTTGAAGACTCGGGGTAAGATTGTTTGGAATGCTGTATCGGATGGTTTAGTAGTAAATCTCCAGGACGGTAGGCAATGAGGAGACTCAGGTTAGAGTCGAGGCTGAATATGTTTTTAAAGCGTTATCCTTGCGACTGTTTGCTCTCTTTTGTTGCAAGTTTCTTCCAACATATCCTCGTCTGCAGTGACATGGCATCTGCACTTTCTGACTGTTTCCAAATTAATTTTGAAAAAACAGAAATACAAAAGGGCGAAAACCAAAGGTCAAAATGATCTCCTAAGCAAATTATACCTTAACATATCAGGCATACCTTTGATGTAGTGTAGTGTAACTCTGTTCGATAACAACAAGTAAGAATTAGTCCTCCTTGAAATAGGAAATCGTATATCATAGACTCACAACGTTAAATATCGGGTTTTGAAAAAGTTATGTTAGACTCTTTTTTTTTAATCTTTCGAGAGGTTAACGTGAGTAATAGAAAAAGTTCCGTCATTATAACCTCTTTTCCATTTTACGCCGGTGTGGTGAAATGGAAGTGAAAAGAACCGAGATCTCTGCTCTCCTGCGCGTGGGTCACAACAAGTCCGACATTGTCAAGGGGCTCAACGTCAGTTGGATGACCATCCAGAGAGTCACGGAGAGGCACAAAGACGGTCATGAACTCAAAGATTGGCATCATTCAGGCAGACCTCAAGTTGCCAACCGTTTAACTCTGAGAACGGCCTTCAAAGGTGCTCCGAAGCTCAAAATAACTGCGCTCACGAAGAAGAACATATCAGTGGCCCTGGTGACCAGGGCCATCAATAAAGAGGATAGATATAGCTTTAAGTGCGTGCAAAGGCCTCTGCCTACCGACCGTATGCAAGAACAACGTCTCGAGCGCTGCCATCGCCTTCTCAACGACTTGAAGTGTCATGGCAATCGAATTCTCATTTTTTTCTAATGAAAAATCGTTCATGGTCGATCCGGTTATCAACAAGTAGAACGATCACGTGCTAAACTTCGACCAGAATGTTTCCGAGGTCCGCTACCTGTCCACAATTAAGCACCCGGCCTCCGTGATGATGCTCAGCGTCATAGATTTGAATGGTGACAAGATGCCGCAGGTGTGGTTTACGGCAGGTTACAGGCTCACCGCGGCCGATTACATTTTATTTTTGAGCCCATCTGGCGACTCCCTACGTGGGAATAAGTCTCTGTACTCGACACACCATGCTACTAGGCTATATTAAAAAACAAATGACAATATGTAAATAACAAATAGCAACTATAAAAAAGGAGAAAGGCTAAAAAAAATATCAACAAAAAACAAAGCAAAAGGCAAGAAGGAAGCGCACTCCGGCGTCAGGGGTAGGCCCGCCTCCCCTTGGCGCAGGAAAATGCGACCTACACCAAACAGTCAAATAAAGTGGAGGAGGCCAGCCTCCTCTAAAAAGTCGTATAGCCCACGTCTGTGTGCACGATCCAGTCCCGAGTACATGGGACGAGCGGTAGCGAAGCTCGCCCAGACTGAGACATTCAACAAGAATGGGCCGAACAGTCTGGGGGACAACGCAGTCTTCACAGTAGGGCGCTGGCGAGCGCTCCATCAAATGGCGGTGCGTCCCGCGAGTGTGTCCAATTCGGAGACGACAGAAAGCAGCCTGAAGACGTCGCGACATTGAGGGGGTAGGTCCATGGGAACAGTCTCGGCGCCATGGCACGCAACTTTAAGTTCCCCTCGACCTTCTCCCATCTTCTTTGCTAAGCCACCCGGAGGACAGCCTCTATTCCTGCTATGTAGTCGGTGTGAGCCGACTTCAGGGACATCTTGGCAACACAATTCTTGCAATGTGTGAAGAAAATCACGAAGAAGGCGAACTACGTCTTTTAACAGGACGGTGTCTCGGTACACACGGCCATGAGCGTGAAAGAGTGGCTGAGGTCAAACTTCTGATCGAAGGAACTGTGGTCGCCGCAGTCGTCCGATCTCAATCCCCTCAGATACAGCGTGTGGGTGCATGTCGAGAGCAAACTATGCAAGTTGCGCCACAGCAACATCAACGAGCTAAGTCCTTCGTCAACCGTGTGTGGGCTAGCATGAGAAAGGACTTCATCCGCAACGTGTGCGCGGCCTTCTGGTCTCGCCTGGAGCGCGTGCTCGCCGCCGACGGCGGCCACATTAATTAATATTAAAAGTAAACACATATTTCTATGTCAAAACAATAAAAACGTCTCTAACTGCACCAAAACTATCATTGTATTCTTTATTGAAAGCGTCGTAACGACTTGCAAACTTTTGTCATTCTTCTCTTCATAAAAATCGCGTTCAATGAGGTTAGAAATATTAATCCAGAATCAAATACTTATTCCATGACTAATGGAGAGAGCTTTGAGCCATTACTTGGCTATTTGTACTGTAGTAATGAGAGATATTTGAATAATGAAGGTACAAAAACTAGAAAATATTGATTTTCAAATGCACATATCTGAATCCAATTAATCAGAAAAACAGATTGTGGAGCCATGAGGTATATGGTCATTTAGCTACGAGAATATTCTATTAGTAGGTGAGAATATTCACGGAAGCTTATTTTTAAAGGATAGAACAAATATATAGAAAAAGCTTTTCTCTGTTTTTCCGTTTGTATAGAAATTTATAAGATTAAAATCTAGGAAATATTTGATGCTTTATATGAGTCCATATTAAAGGGATACGCTGCATCGATAACGTAGTAAACGAGTGTCTTTTACTGATTCGCTGAAACGGACATTTTACAATCCTGATGAAATTCCGATTAGGTCTTTATTTTCTAAAATTTATCTCCGTGAGCTAAATCTTTCTTTAAAAGACCACAAGTAGGTCTATATTTATATTTGTACCTGCCGGTAGTGTACAAATTAATTTCTGAACGTTACAAACATTCCCTGCCGACCACAGAAGCTAGATCATTCAATTTGATCCAAAATGTTTCTACTGATACGGTTTTCAGCTCTTTTACTTCTCTCTGCCCCTTTCTGTCTATTCTACCATGCTATTTCCTACGCCTCGATGGAAGCGGAGTGGTATTGAAAGCGATCTCTAGACCCATTAAAACCCTATCCTTAGCGATTAGTTGAACATATTGTCTCAAATGTTTCTGCATTGGCAGGTAGGTTTGCCAGACTCACTACTGCTCTACTACGGGGAACCTCCCATTTTGGAGGCCCATCTCGGGAACGAACCTTGCCGAGAGAGCAGAATAAAACCTCCAACCGTCAAGTCGATCAAGTGCGCCCTTACCTGACACAAATACACACTCCTGTCTCTCTCTCTCTCTCTCTCTCTCTCTCTCTCTCTCTCTCTCTCTCTTTATCTGCCCACTCTCTCTCAATATCTTTCTCACTCTCTCTCACACACACATTCACACTCATAGTCTCTCATTCACACCATCTCATCGCTCATCTCCCTGAACTTAGAGTGACTATCAATCAAATACGTGTTTAGATAAGACTCCCTCAATGACGTAAGATGTTTGCAGATGCAAGGGCATTGCTGCGTCAAATTACTATCATACACTCCTCTCTTGCATTTACATTCAATAATTACCTTGGGGAAAACCTGGAGACTCTCTCAAGAACTCTTATCAATATCTTTATACACAATATGAAATGCTTTGTTGCAAACTTTGCTGGAAATGTAAAGACATTCGATGTTACTTCTTCCTTTTTTTAAATAATGGAGAGACATCAAGTTTTCTTTGTAAATAAGCAAAATTTCATCTTTGATGGATATACAAAATTTAAAGTTAACGTCTTTCCAATGAAATCTTTCAAAACTTCAATTTTTATTGGTTTAAAATGAGTTTTTAGTTTTTCTTTGTTGAAATTGAACATTATTTGTTCCTTTGATTTTATACTTTTGAAGGGGCGTTTTCTTATATGATTAATTGTATCAGTGTTTAAAAGGTAACACACTTTTTTAACTCTATTTGCGCTTAATACCCAAGTTGTAAAACCTGAAAAACTAACGGAAGGCTATTATAAAACATTTAAACACGAAGTATTATGAAATAATATCAGGTCGAGGAGAATTTAACGAGGAAAATAATAAACAGCGAAACAATAATAACGTAATTTTGACCAAAGAGACGTAAAGCCTCCTATACATCAATATCTGTCAATTTTAACTTCTTGACCATTTCGAATGGCGACGAAGCGTTCGTCCGTTTAATTAAAATTCATTCCAGAGAAATCCAAACACTTGGAATTGAAATTGACAATTTAACTAAAGCTAACTTGAGAATTTGGACTTTAAATTGTTCAGGAACTTGATGCTGAGTAGTTGACTCTAGCACTTCAGTCTGACAGTGAAGTACCATTTTGGATTAAATACCGTATCAAACACGTTAGATTCAATTTTTTTTTTGCTGTTCAACCTATAATAATAAATTAGGTTGTTGACAAGCAGATGAATAATTACGACTGTATTTGGAACTCCAGGTAAAGGTTAGAAGAGTGTCGTACTGTACAGTGAAATTGGGATCCTCTAACTGGATATCAACTGATGGCACCAAAAGACAAGCGTTACCGGGGCCTCTCTATCTTAAATAAGGGCGAAAAAGACAATGGAAGAGTAAGTAAAGATGGACAAGTTTTCATTCTATTTTCTTTTATTTTAGTGATTTGGAGGGCAAGAAGAGCGGTTCGCCCACATGTTTTCACTAGTGAACCCCCTCTCTCCACCATAGATTTGGGCAATTTTATTATACCCCAACACACACGTGGAAGGCTGAAAATTTTTAAATTAAATTAAAAATAAATCTTAATTTACGGAGTGATAAAGTAAAAGGCAAGGGATCTAAAAGGTTAGTTTGGTTGTTTTGTTTTGTTTAATCTTATTTCTTCGATGTGTTTGCCAATTTAATTTGGGAGTTTGAGTTGTTTTGTTTAGTTTTACTTTCTAAAGTTGTTTAAGGAGGTACATCAAGTTTGTAGTTTGGGTCTTTATTTGTTTTACCCAGCCTGACATAAAATAACTTTGGCCTAGCCAAAGTTTCGCTATTGAACATTTTCCAGCCTGAGGCTTGCTTGTAGGGAGTTGCAATTGGCGGGTGACTTGAGCGCCAATTCGCACAGTTTCACGATCATCTCAGTGGAAAAATTCACGTTAAGGTTGCATGTTATTCAAGAACCACTATAATATGAAGAAGCCGTAGCACTCTCAACCTTAATCAAACAGGGCAAATCGAGTTAATTTCTTATACTCATGGTGATTGTAAGAGAGAGAGAGAGAGAGAGAGAGAGAGAGAGAGAGAGACTAAGCCAAGAAGTTTACATAAATATGAAGACAAGGACACTGGTTGGTCTTACGTCGACGCCATTCAAAACACAAAACAGCCCTCTAAGATCAGCTCAATCCATCATCGTCTTAAACAATTCATACCCTCAATGTTCGCCAAATGAAGTTTAGCGCATATATAAGAAGAAAAAATAATCGTAGGAATAGTTGAATTCGAGTTATTTAGACAAAATATAATTTTAACAAAAATTTAAAGAGTCGTATTAAGAGAATATCAGCACAAAGAGAAAATGAATAGAAACAACATAGCCTATTGTGCCTCACAAAAAGATAGGGAGCTGAAAAGAACAACCAATTTCTTTTTTAACAGCTCCTTTGATTGTCTCCTTCGAGGACACCGCAGCCGAAAGTGCAAGAAAGCCTCTTTTCAGGATAAATAAAAATAAAAAGTAGGAAAAGTTAGAAGAAAATGAACGAAAATATTAATAAAAATATGAATAAGTCATAGGTTAACAGAAAATAAGATACACGCTCGGGTAAGGTTGGGGAACCTGCCTTTCTCAGAAGCTCAAACAAGCCACAAATAATTTCATTAATTAAAATAGTATGGAGGATACCGGCTTTTTCCCCTAACTACACCACAATATTGTGTGGTGTACAAGAGTCAGGCCACAGCACAAGTAAAAAGCGGTAGTTGCCCGTTCGCCAGGGTACCGGAACACGTACCACATAGGAATCTCCCCCAGATTAGAACATTTAACAAAAAAGTTGCTTACAAATTGGATACTAAGCGGTCTTGGCAGAAAAGTTCAAAGGAGCGCCCCTTCGGTGGCGCTGAGTCACACGAGTGAGTCTGACTCGGGAAAGGAAGAAAATGACTTTGTACCTTCCTGGCATTGTTAGATTGGTTTATAGACAAATTTGGGCTGGAATATCACTTATCTTTAGATTCCAGAGCGTTCTTTTTTCAGCCTGTGTAGACAAGCCGGGCCCCTCTGCATTGCGACCATTCTCAGCAGTAGCTATGTCAAAAATCCTAGGAAGAGACAATTTACCTTGTCTTCCTGACTCGCAGTAACCTTGGCGAAATGGATTCTGTGAACCAGGGGATGTTGAGATTATGTCTCAAAGGCACTTTGGTGCGCGTTGTGAGTCGTTGATTGACTAAATATATGGTTTCTGAACCAGACACGGTGCATAATCTCCTGTACTAAGAGGTTTAATGCAACCAGCTTGGCTGGGGCTATAGAAGTAGCTCCAAGAAGAGGCCTGTCAGCATTAATTAAGGGTGATATAGCGTAGAAGCAAACGAACTCTACAAACTTTCTTCCTTGGAAGAGTTACAGTAGGACATAAAGTTTGCTCCAAGAAATTCAAACGCCAAATTTCAGGTGCTGTAGATGACTTAGGACCAGGGGCATAGCGACAAAACTTTCACAGGTGGTATCTTCCGGAATGGCATCTTGGGCAGAAACATCGGCGACACAGTCTCAAGAGTTACACCAAACTCTTGAAAGAATTATCTCGTCCTGAACGTAAAAGGCTTATGGCTTCATTGGGGTCTCAAGTTTGCATAGATATCTTTGAAATTGGCTTCGGACGAAATGAGAGCACTAGGCCATTGGCAAGAGGCTAATTTCGCGCGTCCAAGTAGATGTTGCACTGTGAACGACATGAAGCGAATGGCATCTCCTTTAAGTTGACACGAAGGATCTCTATAGAGGATGTGTGGGAGGCACCAGGCACCAACTGGAGAACCGCGTGGTGGATTGAATCCACCATCCACAGTACACACCCAGATGAGCATATGAGGTGGAATAAATATTGCATCCGTAGTCAAACTTAGAGCGAACAAATAAATGGTACATCAAGAGTAGGGTAGCCCTCTCAACATCCTACATTCCTAACGCCATAGAAATTAGAATGTCCATGATGCTGGTACACAAGGCTCTAAGACTGCGAATATGCGCCTGCCTAGTGAGGCGGCGAGCGAATAAAAGAGAAAAGAATCAATGCAAGTCAACCACGTCTAGGCAAGCCCAATTGAGGCACATCTCCGGGGCGAGATATTGCAAGACTTTGGTTTATCCCCAACCCAAAACGAAGCCGTGTGGTAAGGTATAACGACATATGTAGTTCAGAGCCTATTAGAGTGGGTGCTGCAGAATAGGTGCAAAGAGAAGCACTGAACATATTTCACTATCGGCTACCTTCCATACTAAGTCCACTTGTACATCAAGTGAGCAATGAGACATACTAAAACAGGAAAACGAAAAAATGGCTTAGGATAGAGATACATGAATGAGTCTGCAGTAAAAATACTGTTCGCCAGCTACTCGAGAAATCCCGCTAAGATCCGGCGCCTGAGTTTGATCGTGTAATCCCTCAGAAGATGAAATGGACTGGACACCCGCATTATGACTGAACTCCACTTAATTGAAGTCCCTTGACGGTGAAATGTAAGTGCGAAGCAAAGAATAACACTTATCAGGTAGATCTGATCCTCTACAGTCTGAATTGAGGTGTGGAGAGGCACCATAGTGATATTGCCTTACTCCTTGAATGCGAAGGAAGGGGCGGGGTGCATCATCCATCATATCTTGAAGGTAGATACCTAAAACAGAACGGGAGGAGATGAACTTCCGCAGCTCCTCCCAATTAAGCAGGACTCCATGGCAATTCTATTGATGAAAAACTGCCCTCCGGATCTACTTAAAAGGAGCTGCTGGGTCCAACTTTGAGGAGTAGGACCTCACTGGTATGAACGTAAAACACTTGGAGAGAGAACTCTGAATGAATTTAGCCAAGATACGCGCCGAGTACTTTTTCCTCCCAAAGAAGCTTCGAAAACCAACGGCCTCGAGGACGCATGACAACCCCTCGATGGGGCGATCCTAGGTGATCGAGGCTTCGCTCTCCAGGTTACTTTTCTTTTTTGCAAGGGACAACCAGGTTTGCACCTACTCTGCTCCTCAAGGGCCCAAAGAAGGGGGGGAACTGTTTCAGCTTGCTCCGCAGAAGCAATGTATCTTAGACTACTGACCACAAAAGAGGAGAGCGTATCTAAATTATCTTCTCTTGCACTGCCCCCAGAGAGGGGCCCTCCCTTTTGTCTAAAACTGTTGCCCCCAGTAAGTATGGGCGCATGGAGAGCCAGATAATTGTAAATGAATCGGTCATTGAGGAGGAGAAGGGTTTACCAACTTGATTGTATAGAAGGGACATCTTAGGGGGTGGTTCCCATAAAAGAATAAGTGGTATATGGGAAGTTCCTCCGCTTGTTGAAGGTGGTGGAAATAAAACCCTTCCACCAGAAATAATTGTACCATACTGCCTTCCCTTCTGGCATCTTGGTGGAACTAGGTTTTGTTGTTAAATAACTCAGCCTAAATTGTGTTTTTTAGATATGAAGCTAATTTAGAAAAAAATTAATCCACTAGAATTTCATGATCTCTCGTAACCTCAGAAAAGTAAGAAAAGGAATATATCTCGCAACCTGCTGCTCGCGCCATCCAACTTATGATTATAATCGGAGCCTTCAGGGATCACCTCTGCGGATAGGGATACAGATAATGGTCACGTTAGAGCCACTACCAAACCAACAGGAAATTACCCTTCTCTCGGTCAGAGTAAAACCTCTTGTGAGGAGGAAAAATGTAAGACCCAGAGAGTTTTATTTAGCCTGAAAGCCAAAACGGATGTAGAACCATTTGGCAATAAGTAGTAAAACCGTAGGTACCCAAGAACAGTCAAATTTAGGTGGTCATCTCATTACACTTTCAGCACAAGGTTAATATGACGCACTCTTCATCCCCTTAATCGCCCCCCATCTCTCTTCAGGACTCTTTTCTTACGATACGAAGTAGATTGTCAGGACATAAATGTAGATAGGAAAAGTCAGGATTAATAAAACAGACAGTTTGAAATGATAAAATGCAAATGAGCAACTAACAGAGAGAACAAGTTTCTCTAAGCAGTCGATCTATGGGAACCAATAAGCCCTTTTTTTAGTGTTTGGGATGGGAGGACAACAGTCAATTGCCTTCTGCTTGCCCATACCACACCTAGTACCCCGAAGAGGATAGGTGAAAACAGGTTTGTAAAGAAAGTGTCAAAAAAGTGAAAGGAAGATGTGTGAAAGGAATGAAGCCCAAGTGGTTTTGAAACAACAAGGGGAGGTTGGGTGAGTAGAGCGCGCCACTCCTGCAGGGACATGTATAACAGTCTACAAGGGACACTCGTCTGTGCAGGAGATAGGGAGAAACATTTTCACAAACTTCAAGTAAAAACTAACAGAGTAATTTACATCATGTTGCAACAGCCAATGCAGTAGGAAATAAAGCGCCATGCTGCCCGTGCCTAGACTTAAGCTCGTATGAAAATTACAAAAGAAATTGATCTTATCCAATTGCTCTGTGGTGCAAGTGTGGTACTAAACAAGGATTCAATTGTGAAAAAATACGAAGAAAATTTTGGCAACTCCCATTTATTCCTCAGGGGTAAGAAAGGAGTGAATGCCTGAACAGGAGTGCAGGTTTGTGGAGGACATTTTGTAGGAATTAATTGGCATATTTTTATAATAAAATGTGATCAAGATAGCTTTAGGGAAATAATTCATGACGCCCTAAACATAAATCCTTTTCTATTTTGAGCCAGACTCCAATAAGTGTGGGTGGAGATGCGATGGTAGCGTAGAGTGAGAAAAGCAACATGAGATATGGGCTAAAATTTGGAAAATAAGTATGCGATAGCCTATAAAATTATCCAAAAGGAAGAGAATTTGTAAAACCAATCTAAGAATTCTTTCGCTATTCTGCCATTACTATTGTCAACGTCCAATTCAAGCGTGAGAGCGGTTATATTTATTTGCTTTCCGCCACACATGTGACAGAACGGCGAAGTTATCCGTACTACTACACGACAGAGATGATAACAATTCAATATAAGATTATTAATACATATTACCATTAATATATATTATCATTAATATATATTATCATTTAGGTATCAGAAGTATGCACTGTATATAAATATTTAATAGTTTTAGTGTGATTTTTAGTTTAACATCTTAATGTTTCACTCAAAATCGGGAGATTTTTACATCACCTTTCACTCGAGCACTTCTTAGGAATCTAGATCAAAACTGTAAATAAAATTTACAGACAGAGGGGCACAGAGGGGAGAAATGGGGGAGAGAGGGGGCAGGTGGGAGAAAATGGGGATAAAGGTGAGAAAATTAGAGTGGAGAGAGTGAGTATAGGGTAGAAAGGGGGAGAGAGAGGACATAGGGGAGAAAGTGGGGAGAAGGGACAGACTGCAAAAAGATGGAGTAAGGGGTCGGGGTGAAAAAATACAGACGGAAGTGACAGAAGGAAGAGGGGGGGGGGCAGATGTGAGTAAAAGGGTTTTGAGAAAGAGGGAAAATTTTCAGACAAGGGGGAGAGGGGAGAGGGGAGAAATGGG